>CAJQZJ010018671.1:0-13435 GCA_907164525.1 Lophiomys imhausi | reverse complement strand
TACCAGTGCCAATGATTTCAAGGCTTTTTCCCACTTTCTCTTCTATTAATGTTAGTGTGTCTGGATTTATGTTGAGGTCCTTGATCCACTTAGACTTAAGTTTTGTACAGGGTGATAAGTATGGATCTATTTGCATTCTTCTACATGTTGACATCCAGTTAGACCAGCACCATTTATTGAAGATGCTTTCCTTTTTCCATTGTATGTTTTTGGCTTCTTTATCAAAAATTAAGTGACCATAGATGTGTGGGTTTATTTCTGGGTCTTCAATTCGATTCCATTGGTCAACTGGTCTGTTTCTATACCAGTACCATGCTGTTTTTATTACTATTGCCCTGTAGTACAGCTTGAAATCCGGGATGGTGATACCTCCAGATGTTCTGTTATTGTACATGATTGATTTAGCTATTCTGTGTCTTTTGTTATTCCATATGAAGTTGAGAATTGTTTTTTCCAGATCTGTAAAAAATTGAGTTTGTATTTGGATAGGAATTGCATCGAATCTGTATATTGCTTTTGGTAAGGTTGCCATTTTTATTATGTTGATCCTACCTATCCATGAACAAGGGAGATCTTTCCATCGATGAGTTTCTTTTCTGATCTAATCTGTTTGGTGTTCTGTAAGCCTCTTGGATTTTTACTGGCATCTCTTTCTTTAGGTTTGGGAAGTTTTCTTCTATGATTTTGTTGAAGATATTTCCTGGACCATGGAGTCGGGAGTCTTCTCTTTCCTCTATGCCTATAATTCTTAGGTTCCGTCTTTTCATTGAGTCCCTGATTTCTTGGATGTTGTGGGTGAGAGATTTTTTAGCTTTCTCATTTTCTTTGTATGTTGTACTGATTTCTTCCATCGAATCTTCCATGCCTGAGATCCTGTCTTCCATCTCTTGCATTCTATTTTTCATACTCACATCCGTAGTTCCTGTTCTCTTCTCTTGATTCTCCATTTCCTCTTTTAACTGTGACTGTGTTTTCTTTATTGTTTCCATTTCTATTTTCATGTCTTGAATGGTAGTGTTCGTTTTGTACATTTCCTTCTCCAGTTTGCTTGTTTTTGTCTGGAGATCTTTCATTGCTTTATCCTTTTCCTGTTCAAGCTGGGTCACCTTGGCTTGGAGCTCTTTAATGATGTTATTTGTTGTTTTGACTTGTAAGATTGTGGCTTCTTTGAATTCCTTCATAGTTTTAAGTTCTTCTTGACGGGACTTTATCACTTTCCATACTGTAGAATTGTCATCATTTTCATGTGTTTCAGTTGTGGTGAGGTGGTTCGGGCTGGACAGAATAGCATTGCTTTCCTTTGTTGGAGACATTTCGCTGTGTTTTTTTTTTTTTTTTTTTTTTTTGTCTGAGTCCTCTGGCCATGTGGAATTTGCTGTCTTCTGGACTTGGGTCCAAAGAGGGCACTGTGGTGTAGGATTCGAGTTGCCTTACTCCACCCCTATAAGGTGAGTCATTCAGTCCCGCCTCCCAGGTGGGGACTTAATTAATTCAGGTTGTGGAGCTGTTTACAAGTAAGCTCTGATTCCCCGCCGGAAGGGCCTGTACTAGTACATAAGTCCGATATACGACTGTTTCAAATATCTCGCAGTTTTCCCGGGGTTGGTTCCTGTAGCGGGTAAGTCTGCAGTTCAGCTGCAGTAGTAGCCTTGTTGCTCCAGCGGCTTGGAAACTGGACAGTGACATCACAGACTGCGATCTGTGGTCTGAGGGCACTTTACCGGGGATCTCCCGCTCACTTCCAAGGTTCTCAACCTTTCGCTAGATAATTGGATCGTCTGTGTGAGACCTGGGAGTGCCCAGCAGGGTGGGGATTATCTCTGTGTGTTTTATGAATCTGCCGGCTGGGTATTAGTTTGGAACTTTCTGGAGGTCTCTCCTTTTGGGGGGATAGGTTATCCCGATTCCCGGGTCCAGAGGCTTTCTAGTGTCCGAGATTTGGAAGGGGCTTCCTGCCCAGGCATCTTCCATGGTCCCTGTGTAGCTGGGTGAGATTTAGTAGGGGTCGTGCCCTTTGTACAGCGTCCTGGAACACTTGCAGCCTTGTGATTGATTGTTGACCCCGAAATCAAAATACATCCACGCCGGCCGCCGCCATCTTGAATCCCCCCACCAGAGAACTCTTACAACTGATAAAAACCTTCAGCAAGATGGCGGGATACAAAATTAATTAAAAAAAAAAGAGAATCCCTTCTTTATACAACAAATAAAGGGGCTGAGAAAGAAATTAGGGAAACAACTCCCTTCACAATAGCCACAAACAATATAAAATACCTGGGGGTAACTTTAACCAAGCAAGTAAAGGACCTGTACAACAAGAACTTCAAGCCCTTGAAGAAAGAAATGGAAAAGGCCTTTAGAAGAAGGATGGGGGGTTGAGGGGGAGGAGGGTGGAAGGGTGGGACTGGAGGGGAGAATAGGGAGGGGATTGTGATTGAGATGGAACTTGAAGAAATAAAAAATAAATTATTAAAAAAAAGAAGATGGAAAGATCTCCCATGCTCATGGATAGGTAGGATCAACATAATAAAAATGGCCATCCTTCCAAAAGCAATATACAGATTCAATGCAATTCCTATCAAAGTACCAACACAATTCTTTATAGACCTGGAAAAAGCTATTGTTAATTACATTTTCATTTTTTACCAATATTACTGGATAAGCAAAATTTCTTAATTTTGATGAAGTCCAACTTATCCATTTTTTCTTACTGTTTGTACATTTGGCTTTGTATATAAAAATTCATTGCTAAAGCTTAGAGCACACAGAATTTGTTTTAAGAGTTATACTGTTTTTAAGTTTTAACATAAAGGTATGTCTTCACTTTCAAGTTAATTGTTTCAACATTGTTTGAAGTGTTAATCATAATTGTTTTGTGTATATGGATGTTTAAGTTTAAAAGTTTCTTCTCTTTTCTTTTTTTTCATTGGATCTACAAAACTGTTTTTGGAAACCTGACACCTATCTGTATGGAGGATTTCCTATCATGTCATGAGTGTGGCACATCTTTCTGCTATTTCAGATCTTTTATGTCTCTTATTAGTGTTTCTTAGATTTCCGCATGTAACTCTTGAATGTAATTTCTTCTTGCCTATGTCAGCACGTTTTTACTGTAATTTCTACCTAATGGATGTGGTGTGAACATATATCTTAAATATCGAATGTCTTAGTTCTGGTAGTCTTTTTAGGTGTCTGTAAGGTGTCCGTATCTGATAAAGTTTTTTTTTTTAATTGTCAATTTGCAAAGAATATTTGAATTGCCACCTCTCCCCCCTTGCATTGTGGGTGCAGTTATTGGAAGTAAAAAATAAGTGATTGATTACAGTTCATGGATGTATAATGGCAGTGCAGACAGCAGGACAGAAGTTTTGATTCTGCACTGATGTTTTATATACTCACCATTTGTGTTTGTGTGTTGGGGTGCAGTGTTGTTTTACAAATTTCTAGGCAGTGTTTTCACTTAAATCATTTCTAGTAGTATTTGAGAGAATTGAAGCTTGTAATTAAGGATTACTTTTCCACTTCCTTGCCTGAGGAGCTGATGCTGCCCATGTCAAAAGGAAAATGCGTTACAGAGGAAGCAGCAACCACTGTGTTGTTCTGACCCATATATTCTTCAGTTTCTCAGAGATGCAGTCTTTGTAGAGTGTGATGGCAAATAACAGCTGGGTGTTTGAGAGATAGGGAAGGGTAGGTTCAGACATAAGTGTGCCCAGGTGTGATTCTGCCCTGTGGGAGCATCATGCAAATGTCACTGTGAGGGCACTGGACACCAAGCTGTGAAAGTAGTGTAAGGTAGTATAGAAGTTGGGACCAAAGGACCCAACCAGGCTTTGTGTTTTTGCTGCATTGCCTGTGAAATGCGAGGTACTTAATGGCTAAACATTTTGTGCTGTATCTTAAATTAGTATTTGTTAAATATTGATTCATTGTGCTTTCAAAATTATCCCTGTGTGTAATGGTATAGTGATTTCTTTGTAAAACTATGTTGCCTACATTATTTCATATGAATTTTAGATGCCATAGAGTTGGTAAAGGGCTGGTATCGATGAATAATTTCTTTTGCCAGGAAACATGTATACACTGAGGTCTTAAGACATCAGATTGTAATTAGCTCCACAGTATCTTGAGATCTTAAGAAAAATATTAAGATAATTAATAAACTTACATTATTAGAAATAAAAGAGAATAGTAGATTTAGTATTTATTTTCTGCTATGATTTTTAAAATTTAGGCTTTAAACCTTCTTTATGTATAGGAAACCAAACAGAGTGTTAGGGAAATTATCTAATCTTTGATACTGAAGTGCTTATAAGTTCTTTCTTGTGTTTTGGCAACTGAAGAAATAGGGCTTAAGATTGTGTTCTAGATTGCTTTCTGTTGCTGTGATTGACACCATGACCCACAGCAACTTGAGGAGGAAAGGTGTCACTTCCAGGTCACAGGCCATCATTTAGAGGAGTTCAGCAGGAACCCGGGCAGGAGTCTGTGAGGAACACTGCTTACTAGTTTGTCTCCCTGACACTTGCTCAGCCTTTTTTCTAATACTACCCGGGGCTACCTGCTCATGTGTACAGCTGTCACAGTGGGCAAGGCCCTTCCTTATCAATTGTCAATCAAGAAAATTCCTCACAGATGGTAACAGGACAGTGTGATTGAGACAGATTTTTTTTTTTTTTTTTGAGATAGTTTTCACTTGAGACTCCCTCCCTCTTCCCTTGGTTGTGTTAAGTTGACAAAACTAACCAATATGGATCTTATCATACTGTTGCAGGACAAAATGGCCCCACTCTGATTAGTGCAGCCAACATTTCACTGTTTTGTTTTCTTGCCAGATATTTAGCAAAATGGAATTCGCGGGTCACTTTGGCCACCACGCCACATTTTGGTTGACAGTAATTTATTTTTAAACCTAGCCCTTTGTTTTTCCCTTAGATCTGTCTTTGTTATTATGTATTTTAGAGATATGCCATTAATTAAAATATTTATTTTATACTTGTTTTAGATACTTGTAATTACAGACACACACACATGAAAACAATTGTGAGGCTTCATTTCACACTATATCGGGAACAGAAAGTACATGTTTTAAAATTAAAGACATTTTTGAAAATTTTAATTATTGATATATTAAACATTTGATCTTTTTTATGAGTAATAATCCTGTCAGGATAGGATTATAGCTTGATTTTCACTGCTAATTATTATGAGCTATCTTTTATTTTCATAGCACTTCATACTGTCTGATCACTTCAACTAAAACATGTTACTGATTTTATTGATCTTTTCAAATAGCCAGCGTTTGGCTTAATTGATTTTTCTCATTTGTTCATTTTTAATTTATTATACACATCCCCTCATTCCTCCTCCCCTTTTCTCCTCCTCCTCATGCCTTCTTACTCTAGGCTTAATTGGTTGTTCTTTTCCCAGATCTGAATAACTCTTTTTACATGTTCCCCCCCTTTTAATTTTTTTCCCTCTTACAGGGTTTTACTGTATAGCCCTGAATTTTGTGAAACTCTATGTGGACCAGGCTGGACTGGTCCAGAATTCACAAAGATCTGCCTGCCTCTGAGTGCCAGAATTAAAGATGTGGCCACCACTCTAGGCTGGACCCATCTTAAGGGTTTTAAGTCATAAGCCCCTCTCTTGACTTCAGTGTTATTGAAGAAATTTCTGGTGTTTTTGTAATTTTTGGTCTAACATTTGGCATTGTGCACTGACTAATAGGTATTGAAGTGTGCTGTATTTATACCTGGTGGTGGCTTTTAGTATGGATGCTCTAGTTGTTTCATACAGTGAGGACTATGGCTTCACAGTTGGTATTGCTACCTTCAGTATACTTTGGGCTTTTTCTTCCTTATAGTGGAAGCAGTTTTTGCCTTTGGACTAATGTGACTGATGTTGAGAAGCTTTTCAGGGTGTTGTGGCCAACTCTTCAGTAGTCCTTGCATGTGCGTGTCACACACCTTAGGTGGCTGTTAGTAGTTGGTGTGCTGGGCTTATGTTGAGAGGGGAAGTACTCTTTAGACTCTGAAGATGCCCAGTGACAGAGCCTCATGTTTTTCCACTGACTCCTTATCCTTTCTCCTATGGCAGTTGTGTTACCCATCACTTAGCATAAGACACATTACATTACAGCTCTTGGGTGCTGGGACCCTTAGTTCTTAGTGCTGCTATGTGTGTTGATTCCAATGTTGAAAGTGTTGTTGGTGAAAGAATGGAAGTTAGATTTTTATTAGACTTGTATTTTCATACATACACACATACACAGAATGAGAGAGAGAGAGAGACAGAGAGAGACAGAGGCAGAGAGAAGATACCCACTGCTGATCTTAAAAGACTCTGTGGGTGCATGCATGCATGCACATGTGCGTATGTTACAGTAGTATTTCTAGCAGTGTGTAGGAAGAAAAATTATGTGATGTGGTCATAACACGGAAGCAGGTGTAGGTTGAGTGTCCTCCTGTTAAGGAGATGGCACCAAACTCCTCCAGGGTAACATGGCAATTAGGAGGCAGGCTGTAGTATCACAAGCATTCTTCATATCCATCTTTGTTAAGGTTCCTGTATATATATATTCTCTCCTGACTTCATCATATTAGGCTTTATAGCACATAAAAAGCAAACAAAAGTAAAATTAAGAAACATATTGAGTAAAATAACTTACAGAAGTTTATTAAAATATTTTAAAAATATTTTACGAAGGTCTTTAGATAAGAGTTAATATTCTGCTAATGACTCCTGCTTTGGAGAGCTTCGTCTTCAGAGGGAGCATAATAGAGCCATTCTACGGAGCACTTACTGTAAAAATAACTTCACATTTTAAGTGCATCTCTACCCAGTCTCAGAACTGGACGTGGATGGTAGCGCTTCCCTCATCAGCCTTCCCAGATTCTCCTCTGTTCACATTGGCCTTTTTGTTTTCTGTTAGACAGGCAATGTCTATATGCGTTTCCTCCGGTGGGAAGAATATGAATTCTTTGTCATATAGGCTAATGCTAGTCCCAGCAGTTTTCATAGAAAACTAAAATAGAAATTAGCTTTTAATGTGGAGTATGATATTCCAAAAAGCGATTTATTTTGAAACTAAAATGTGAAGAAAAGACTGCTTTATTGAGAAAGTGATTTGACTGTAATTTTATGTTCAGCTCTTTAGTTTTCCAAGCATTCTCTCTGAGCTTAAATTGTTTAAATATTAATGGCAAACTAAAGTGGCATTTTGTTTTTTAAAATATAGATGGCTGATTGTTTTCATTTCTGAAATAATAGAGAAATCATATAATTCATGAGCACACCATGTATTTATTTATACCTTTGAGTTGCTTTGTATGTACCAAGTTTAGTGACTAACATTTAAGAGGAAAGCACAGCTTGAAAAACCCACTTAATTAAAAATTAAACATTGAATTAAAACTTAAATTATGCAAAACTAATAAGCCACATTACCAAGACCAACAATTAATACAGTACAATATATTCAGAGGAAAGATGCTACCATTTTAACATTTGTTTTATGTTAGAATTGTAATTTGCAGTGCATACTAGTTGAGAGCATTCGTTTTGAAGAGCTCAGCATGTCTGAAATAAGGCATCAATAAGTCAATGATCTAGGGCTTTTAATTGTTACAAATTTACCATAGATTAAAATGTTTAGTAACAGAGATAGAGAGAAAACAATGCGCTTGTCATCATTGTCAGCTTCCTGTCAGCAGGGTTGATCACATTTGCTCGTTGAAATGTACAGGTCAGCAGTGGAGAGATGCCTTTGATTCACAGTCATAAAGCAATCCTATGTTTCTTTGTCTGTGATGGATTTAAGACCACAATAATGATCTTGTTTTCATTTCTGAAATCATAGAGAAATCATATAATTTATGAGCACACCATGTATTTATACCCTAGGGTTATGGGTATGGTGGCATACACCCTTAATTCCAGCACTCAGGAAGCAGAGGCAGGTGGATCTCTGAGGTCGAGGCCAGCCTGGTTTGCAAAGTGAGTCCAGGACAGCCAGGGCTACAGGGATACACAGAGAAACCTGTCTCGAAAAACCAAACCAAAAGAAAACAAAAGACCACAGTAATGACAACTACTAAGGTACTAAGGTTTTCAAGGTAAAGAACTTTGTAGAAGAGACTGTTAAATAAAAATAAGAATGTCTGAACCTAAGAACACAGGAGACATTAAAAATATTCTGTTTTTTAGCCAAAGAGGATTTTAAGTACATATTCCATTTTAAATAAGCTGAACACATTAACATCCAAACATAACCATTATAGCTGAGTTAATGTCATCTTTTACATCATGATTCAAACTGTAATGAACAGCAGTATTTCAGTTCTTGTATTTGATTTCATTGTCTGTATGTATATGATTGTAGTATGTGTGTGCACATATGAATATGGATGTATTCATGCCAGAAGTTGTTACTAGAATGTCTTCTTCTGTTGTTTCCAACCACATATTTCTAAGACAGGGTCTCTCACTTTCCCTGGAGTTTGCCATTTCAACTTGTGGGTTGGCCTGTTAGCCCTGAGTTTCTCTTGTTTCTGCCTCTCCCCTTTTCCTGTTGCTGGGGTGTTAGAGATCTGCATCGCCAAACTACTTTTTTTTTTTTTTTTTTTTTTTTTTTTTTTAGTGGGGTTCTGGGGATCTGAATCTAGGTTTTCATGCTTCTAAAGCAAGCTCTTTACTTACAGAGCCATGCCCTCAGCACTGGTGATTGAATTTGGCATTGGAATTTTGTAAACCAAGCAAGTATTCTGCGTTTAAGAGGAGTGCTTTGTAGATGTTGTTGTATCTTAGAAGAAGGAACTGTTTTCCTCTGAACTCAGCACAGTGAGGGCATTGCTCCTCACTAGCAAGCAGGCATGTCTGTAGCAGCAACGTCGGGTAGATATCTTCCCATCTGGTTTAGTTCTGCCACTGTCCACCTGGGGGTACATAGTATCCCACTGATTAAAACATAACGCCTGCTCCTAGTTAGACACCACTTATAACCTCCAAATTGTTTTACCTTTGCCTCTGACTGACTCGGTATAGATCAGGGTTTATATCCTCTCCCTAATTTAGGAAACCATGAGAAAGGAGCGAATTGCCTCTATGCCCTCTCTAGCATGTCATCCTGCCAGAGTAGTATCATCTGAAATCTCTATAAACCCTGCTCTTCAGGGCTTTTATGGAGACTTGTTCATATGTTGTTACTGAAGCATGAGCAGCTGTGTCAGAGTTTTGGACTGCACTCTCTGTAACTGGGACATTCAACCCCAGTCCTCCCTTCAGGTTGCTTCTCTCAGGTGTTTGGTCATAGTGAGGAAGAGGGTCACTGATATACTCAGAAATGTCTGTCCACTTGATTCCTTTGTGTAGTGCTCTGTCTCCAGGTTCTGGGCCGCAAGCCTTCCAAGCTGAGAGGACCCTGTGGCAGAACACCCGACAAAGCTATACTAGTGTCTCGTTAGCCAGACAGAGACATAAGGCAGAAGTAAATCAGGCTTCCTGTGGTTGCTGTGGGAGAGAGAAGTGCTTGCTGCCATAGCTTTCTTGGAGATAAAGTTATGAGCCAGGAGCCATGGGTGTATCTGCCAAATCCTAATATAATACCACAGGAAGTTTCCCCCCAAATCTTTTGTGCTCATCTTTGCTGTAGACATTGTACTTGTGTCAGGGCCTTTGCTGGGCACTCAGTATGTGTGCTGGTCTGTTTGTTGTCATCTTGACATAAGCCAGAGTCGTCTAGGAAGCTGAGACTTCAAATAAAGAACTGCCGGTATCAGATTTGTCTGTAGCTTTATGAGGCATTTTCTTTGTTAATATATGGGGAAGTCCAGCCCACTGTGACAGGTGGTCCCCTGTATAGGTGGTCCTGGGTTGAAGAGGCTGTGTAAGCCATAGGGAGAAAGCTAGTAAGCAGTAATCTTCCATGGTTTCTGCTTCAGTTCCAGCCTTCAGGTTCCCATATTGAGTTCTTGCCTTGTCTTCCCTGATGATGGACTGTCTCTGTAAATCAATCCCCCTTTTTGTCCCTAAGTTGGTTTTCATCAGTGTTTTATCACAACATCTGGAAAACCTAACTAGGGCTGAAGTTGTTAGCAAAGAGTAGGCTATTGCAAGTGACAGACCTGACTGTTGTTTTGGGAGAACCATCT
Source organism: Lophiomys imhausi (assembly GCA_907164525.1). Lineage (NCBI taxonomy): Eukaryota > Metazoa > Chordata > Mammalia > Rodentia > Muridae > Lophiomys > Lophiomys imhausi. Next base: position 3,284 of record CAJQZJ010018671.1, on the reverse strand, counting down.
AAGTGCTTGGAACTTTTGGCTGTAAAAGCTGCTAGTGCTCAAAACTTAATGGGATGTTTGTTGTAAGCTTGGAAGATAAGAATGTTGAGAGAAATGCAGGTGATGGAGGGCTGGCTTGAGTTTTAGAGAGAAGCAAAGACTCTTTTAGGACCATTTGTGTGATTTCTTTGAATTAAAAATCTGTGATGTTTATGATAAACTCGTGTTGAAAATCAACTGTGATTTAGCAAGAGTCCAGAACTTACCGAAGTGAAATCTTTACAGGGATATTTGATGATGTTACTTGGGGCTGAAAACTCAATGGTAATTAATGGGAGACAGCATCCGTGTGGCAAAATCTCTGGGAAGTATTTCCTCAGGGTAAGGACATAGAAGCTGTGCAAGGCCAAGGCTTCATCTTAAGTTGGTAACCAAACTTGATGATGTGTAAGTGCCTCCCTTGTGGTTATAGTTTTGTCAACATGGAAACTGCAGTATTGAAAGAGCCTTGAAGGGAGGCTGGGCCTGGCCTTACACGGCAGTGTTGGAGACTCTCAATGGAACTCGAGGCTGTTGGTTAAGATACAGCTTCAGTTGCTGTTGAGAACCTAGCATGTTGGAAATGCCAGGACCATGAGGGCTCACCAAGGACAGCAGTAGGTGTGGTGTTGAGCTAGCCTGTTCTTTCTGAATTGTGTGTATTCTAGATGGTAGAACTGGAGAAGTGGAACCTCACCCCCTCCCCACCCCACAAGACCTTTGGAGTGAGTCCCAGATGTGGGGCACTGAGCTATTAACACTATTTGGAGTTTGGTTTTGATTTGATTTGATTGTGACTCTGTTCTGCTTTTTCCCTTTTGGATTCATGTGGGGACCAGGGAAATTGAGGCTTATGAAAAATGCCTCGTTTCTGGGAAGATGAAAGTAACTTGTGGGAGATATCTAAGATGGCGATGCTGGGGCGGAGTTGAAGCCCGATCTTGGGTATAGCTGATTGAGTGAGCAAGACTTCCCTGGTGACCAGTACATGACCACCATGTTGCCAGGTTTGTGCGGTGTGATGGGATGATCTTTAATGTGATTTACCCACGTAGCTCCACGTGGAAATCCCCCATTTGGTTCTGTATATAAACCGGAGATGGAAACATTAAAAATGGGAAATGCTTAGACATCACCCCGTTGAGTCTGTTTGTCTTCAGAGTGAAGGCGGGAGGTTCAGGCAGGCAGCACACTCACCCTTCCCTGAGAACCCCCTTGTGTGGTGACTGCTGTGTTGGGGGTCACCACAGATTCAGAAAATAATTGTTTTGGGCTTCATAGAAGTTGTTTCAGGTATGGTCCTGAAACAGTCTTTGCTTCTCTCTAAAACTCAGACCAGCCCTCTATCACTTGCATTTCTCTCAACATTCTTATCTTCTAAGCTTTCACTTTCTTTTCTAAAGTGAAGAGACTTTAGACTTTTTAAAGAGACTTCGGATTTTTTTTTCCACAGAATCAGTTTCTTTTTTTTATTTTTATTTTTCCCCTTTTTATTATAATATTTATTATATCAAGTTATGAGACTTTGGATTTTTAATGGTTGGAATTTTTAAAAGATTGTGGAACTTTTAAAACTATATTCTTTTATATTATGATATTGAGTTTTTGAGGATAAACTAGAAAGGAAAGGTTATGATGTAATAGTGATGTATTTGTGTGTCAAGTTGACAGAGGGTCAGTTGGCCTGTTTGGTTTTCTGTTTCTGTCAACTTGATACAAGCTACAGTCACCCAGGAAGAGGGAACCTCAGTTGAGGAATTGGACTGGCCTGTAGGCAAGTCTATGAAGCACTGATTAAGACTGATGTGGGAGGGCCTGTACTCTGTGGTGATGCCATCCCTGGACAGGTGGTCCTTGGTTGTATATGAAAGCATGTTAGTTACTTGTCAATTGTTGTAATTAAACATCATGACCAAGGCAACTTAGGAAAGAAAATGTTTACTTTGGCACTCATGGTTGCTGAGGGTTATAGTCTGTGACTGTCATTACAGGGAGCATGGCAGCAGGCAGGCAGACATACCACTGGAGCAGTACCTGAGAGCTCACACCTCAGTCTGCAAGCACAAAGCAGAGAGAATTAACTAGGAATGCCTGGGTTGTGACACATCACCTCCTCTAGGGTCACACATAGCATACTGGGCATTTGGATCTGTGAGCCCTTCCAGGCAGCCCTCTCACCATAGGAAGCAGTCTTACCAAGCCATTTAGGGAAAGCCCCTGACCAACTTTCTCCACGGTTCCCTCTTCTGCTCTTGCTTGAGTTCTTGGCTTGACTTAGTTAAGGACTGTGGCTGGGATATGTCAGTCAAATAAACCCTTTTCTCTCACAGTTGCTTTTGGACAGTGTTTTATTATAGCACCAGGCATCAAACTAGGATAGAGTTTGGAAAATGTATCTTTTGTTGGTGATTATTTTCTTTTCAAAACATTTCTCTAATCAAAAGGGAGTGGAATGTGCTGGCTAGTTTATGTCAAGTTGACACAAGCTAGAACATATCTGGGAAAAAGGAATCTTTACTGAGAAAATGCCTCTATAAGATTGGCCTGGCAAGTCTGTGTTGCATTTTAGAGATTAATGATTGATGTGTGGTAGAGATTGGTGCGGAGTGATGGCAGCTCAGTCCACTGTGGGCAGTACCACGCCTGAGCATGTGATCCTGCGTTATATGAGAAAGGAGGCTGAAGCTGGGTGTGGTGCTGCATGCCTTTAGTCCCAGCACTCGGGAGGCAGAGGCAGGTGGATCTCTGTGAGTTCGAAGTCGGTGTGGTCTACAAAGAGAGCCCAGGACAGCGAGGGCTATACAGAGAAACCTTGTCTCGAAAAACAAAACAAACAAAAACAAAAACAAAACAAAACAAAACAACAACAAAACCCAAAGAAGGCTGAATAAGCCACAAGGAACAAGGCAGGAGCATTTCCCTCCGTGGTCTCTGCATCAGCCCCTGCTTACCTGCTGACAGGGTCCTGCCTTGAGTTCCTGCCCTGGCTTCCTTGACAGAAGCAGGATGGATTTGATATGGAACTGTAAGTGAAATAGGGTTTTTCCTCTCCAAGTTGCTTTTGGTCATATTTTAGCAAAGCACTAGAAACCCCAACTAATACATGGCACATGCCTAACCATCATTCTTCCCCTCTATCCCTCCATCATTCTTCCCCTCTATCCCTCCATCATTCTTCCCCTCTATCCCCCCATCATTCTTCCCCTCTATCCCCCATCGTTCTTCCCCTCTATCCCCTCATCATTCTTCCCCTCTATCCCTCCATC
>CAJQZJ010018656.1:0-10439 GCA_907164525.1 Lophiomys imhausi | reverse complement strand
TTGATTCTTTGTATAGTTCTTTTTGATTCTAAGTTGTTGATTTCAGCTCTAAGTTTGATGATTTCCTGTCTTCTGCTCTTCTTGGGAGTGTTTGCTTCTTTTTTTTCCAATTCACCCAGCTTAGCTGTTAGTTCACTAATATGAGCTGTCACAATTTTCTTTTTGAAAGCACTTAGTGCTATGAACTTTCCTCGTAGCACAGCTTTCAATGTATCCCATAGGTTTGGGTATGTTGTGTCTTCATTGTCGTTGGATTTTAAGAAGTCTTTGATTTCCTTCTTTATTTCTTCCCTGACCCAGTGGTCATCCAGTAGGGAGCTGTTCAATTTCCATGTGTGTGTAGGCTTTCTGTTGATTCTTTTGCTGTTGAAGACCAGCTTTATTCCGTGGTGGTCTGACAAGATACAAGGTGTTATTTCAATTTTCTTGTATCTATTGAGACTATCCTTGTGACCAACTATGTGGTCGATTTTGGAGAAGGTTCCGTGGGGTGCTGAGAAAAAGGTGTATTCCTTTGTGTTTGGGTGAAACGTTCTGTAGATATCTGTTAGGTCCATTTGGTTCATGATCTCTGTTAGACTCAATATTTCTCTGTTTGTCTTCTGTCTTGATGATCTGTCCATTGTTGTGAGTGGGGTGTTGAAGTCTCCCACTACTAATGTGTTGTGATCGACGTGCGCTTTAAGTTTTAGAAGTGTTTCTTTTACGAAAGTAGGTGCCTTTGTATTTGGGGCACAGATGTTCAGTATTGAGTTTTCCTCTTGATGAATATTCCCTTTAATGAGTATATAGTGCCCTTCTTTGTCTTTCTTCATTAACTTCAGTTGGAAGTCTGTTTTGTTTGATATTAGGATGGCTACTCCAGCTTGCTTCCTGGGTCCATTTGCTTGGAAAACCTTTTCCCAGCCCTTTACTCTGAGGCAGTGTCTATCTTTCGTAGTTAGATGTGTCTCTTGTATACAGCATAAGGAAGGGTCTTGCTTGCGGATCCACTCTGTAAACCTATGTCTTTTTATTGGGGAGTTGAGTCCATTGATGTTGATGGATATTAGTGACCTGGGGTTGTTATTTCCCATTAGTTTGGTATAGGTGGTGGTCCTGTGCCTCTTTTGGTTTAGTTGCTGAGGGGTTTTCTATTCCCTTTGTTTTCTTGGGTGGAGTTTTCTTCTCTGGTTTGGGATTTTCCTTCTAGGATTTTCTGTAGGGCTGGGTTTGTGGGTAGATATTGTTTAAATTTGATTTTGTCATGGAATATCTTGTTTTCTCCATCTATGTTGATAGAGAGTTTTGCTGGGTAAAGTAGTCTGGCTGGGCACCTATGATCTCTCAGGACTTGTAGTGTATCTGACCAGGCCCTTCTAGCTTTTAAAGTTTCTGAGGAGAAGTCAGGTGTAATTCTGATGGGTCTGCCATTGTATGTGACTTGACCTTTTTCTCTTACAGCTTTTAATATTCTTTCTTTGTTCTGTACATTTGGAGTTTCAATTATTATGTGGTGAGAGGAGTTTCTTTTCTGGTCTAATCTGTTTGGTGTTCTGTAAGCCTCTTGGATTTTTATTGGCATCTCTTTTTTCAGGTTTGGGAAGTTTTCCTCTATGATTTTGTTGAAGATATTTCCTGGACCTTGGAGTCGGGAGTCCTCTCTTTCCTCTATACCTATAATTCTTAGGTTCCGTCTTTTCATTGAGTCCTTGATTTCTTGGATGTTGTGGGTTTGAGATTTTTTAGCCTTCTCATTTTCTTTGGATGTTGTACTGATTTCTTCCACTGAATCTTCCATGCCTGAGATCCTGTCTTCCATCTCTTGCATCCTATTGTTGATACTCACATCCGTAGTTCCTGTTCTCTTCCCTTGGTTCTCCACTTCCTCTTTTAACTCTGACTGTGTTTTCTTTATTGTTTCTATTTCTATTTTCATGTCTTGTATGGTTTTGTTCGTTTTGTACATTTCCTTCTCCAGCTTGCTTGTTTTTGTATGAAAATCTTTCATTGCTTTTTCCTTTTCCTGTTCAAGCTCTGTCACCTTGGCTTGGAGCTCTTTAATGGTGTTGTTCCTTGTTTTGAGTTGTAGAATTGTGGCTTCTTTGAATTCCTTCATAGATTTAAGTTCTTCTTGCAGGGACTCTATCACTTTCCATAATGCAGAATTGTCAATGTTTTCATGTGTTTCTGTTGGTGTGAAGTCATCCGAATTGGATGAGCTAGGATAATTCTGCTTTGTTGGAGTCATATTTCCTTGATTTCTATTTTTTTTTTTTTTTTTTACCTTTGGCCATTGGGTGCGTTTAGCTTTCTGTTCTTGTTGTTTTCTGTGCTTGGATCCACAGTGGATGATTTGGTGCAGGGGACGAGTTACTTGGCTATCTGTCATTGCTTACAGGGGGATTTCAGGGTCACTGTGGTTTTAATCGCCTGAGGCACTGTGAGCTGGTGCAGCCTATTCCCAGGTTGTGAGTAATGGACCGGGATTGTTTCACTACTCCCAATTCAGACTTCTCTATGTTGCACTCTGAGTTGTCAGCCTGTAATGGTTCTGATGGTATGGACGGACCTGTTTGCCCAGGCACAGATTCTGTGGGCTTTGTTTGTCGTCATGGAGGCTGACATGGTCTGGCTCCCCACCTAATATGTCTGGATTTTCCAGAATACAGCTATTGTCCCGATTTCTGGTTTCTCACTAGGCTTCTCGCCACAGGCCTGGCCTCTGTGCCTGATTCCCTCCCTGTCTGCGCAGCTGCGGGTCTCCCTGCCTGGCTGCTCGGCCGTGGGAGCACTGAGCCCCCGGATCCTCCGGCCGCCTGAGTGGTCCTCTCGCCCCAGCAACTCAGCCGTGGGTTCCGGTCCCGCCCACGCCTGGCTCTCTCCCCAGTTGTCCTGCCGTGGGTTTGCGGGCATTTGGCCCTGCCAGCCGGGCTCCCTCCCCAGCTGTGCTGCCGTAAGTGCGCGGGATTCGGCCCCTCCCACCCGCCTTTGTGTTCCCCGCTTCCTGCGCTCTCTCGGAACCTCCCACCCTCTGCTTCACAAGCGGCTGCGGACCACCCGCTGAGCCCCCTGTCTGTTCCTTGCTAAGACTTCCACTATCTCGCAAAGTTTTTTAAGTGGGTATAAGTTCTACCTGAGGTGTGGGGAGTCCAATAGGCTAGTGAACTATCGCCAAGTGGCCTCTGATTCTGCCTGCTGTGAGTTGGGGTCGATCTTACCAGGCGCCTCTCCAAATGGTAGTTCCCGAATCCCGGGTTTAGTGGCTTCCGTGTCTGCGAGAGATGGGGGAAGAGCCTTACCCTGGGACTTTTAACAGTCCCTTGGGAGCTGTGAGTGTTCCCGTGGGGGTCTAGCCCCTCCGGTTTTTGCACAGTGCCCAATAACTCTGTGTTTTTTCTGGCTCTTTTTTCCCCGCGTTCAAAATGCGTCAGTGTAGGTCGCCGCCATCTTGGCCCTTCCTTTCAGTTTTTCAAGACAAGTTTCTCTGTGTAACCATACAGGCTGCCCTGGAACTCCTTTTGTAGACCAGGTTGGCCTCAAACTTATAGCGATCCAGCTACCTCTGGCTCCTGAATGCTGGGATTAAAGGTGTGTGCCACCATGCCCGGCTATGTCTTCAATCTTAATCATTTGTGGGCCAGCAAGTTGACTCAGTGGATAAAGGCACTTCCCCTAAGAATTGGACGTCCCTGTCCTCCCTGCCATGGGAACAAACAATGTGGTAGAAGGAGAGAACCAACTCCTGAAAGTTGTTCTTCATGTGTTGGTATACATCAACACACAAATGCGGGATTTTGTTTTCTTCTGTTCTGTTTTGTTTAGTGAATCATAGGTGGGTGGAGCTGGTCCACACCTTTAATTCCAACACTCAGCAGGCAGAAGCAAGTGGACTTCTGTGAGTTTGAGGCCAGCCTGGTCTACAGAGAGAGTTCCACTTCAGCTAGTTTCTCTGGTTTATAGAGAAACTGTGTCTTGAAAAACAAAAATAAAAAAGGAATCATTTGCAAGACCTGGCCAGATGGTTCCGTGGGTAACGGTGCTTTGTACTACTCCTGAAAACTCAAGTTCCATCTCTGGAAACCACAGGGTGAGACCCACATGGTGAGAGAAGAGAAGTCAAGTCCTGAAAGTTGTCTTCTGACTGCCACATGAATGCCATGGCATGTGTGTACCCACACACATATGAAACAAACAAACAAACAAACAAACATAACCCAAGAAAGCAGAAAAGGGCTACTGAGCCAGTGAGATGGTTTAGTGAGAGAATTATTTATCATCATGATTGATGATGGCCTATGTTTGAACCTCAGAACCCACATGGTGGACAGAGAGAACCAGCTCCTATAAGTTGTCCTCTGACCTGCATGCATGTGGTATGTGTGTATGCACACACAAACACATACTAAATAAATGTAGCATATTTTAAAAAAAGAAAAGAGATAGGATGCCAATTCTGCATTCTGTTTTTTCTTTCTTTCTTTCTTACTTTTTTTTGAGACAGGGTCCCCTGCAGCCCAGGCTGGGGTCACACTCACTATGTAACTAACCAAGGGTGACCTTGAAGTTTCGATGTTCCTGCCCCCACTTTAGGAATGCTGAGATTACAGGCATGAATCCCATGCCCAGTTTTTGGGGTGGTGGAGATCGGACCTGGTGCCACATTCATGTTAGGTGGATGTTCCCCAAAGAAGCTACCCTACCAGCCCCAGGTCTGCAATCCTTAAAGGAATGAAAACGAGGAACTCTCAGGACAACTGCAGTTCCTCTGGCCTGGTCACCCAAAATGTGTTCGAGGAGCTTCGAAGATGTACCATGGGAGATCTGACCTACTGTTTCCAGTGCCTACAGCTTCAGCAGGAAATGCCACAGCCACGGTTCCTTAAAAGCACAGCTATTGGTTAATGCGGTAGAACAAGGATTAAATATGCTTTGTTGAGGTCTTTTATCTGTTGTGGCTTTGTTATTTTCTTTTCATTACATTAGGTAAAGGGCCCTATCAACTGTGGTAATGGTTCCAGATATTCATTTTATTTTATTTACTATTATTGTGTGTATGCTTGATGTATGGGAGCGGGGGCATGCCAAGGCATGCATATGGAGGTCAGAGGATGAGCCAGTAGACTCAGATCTCTCCATCCACCTTTCCACGGGTTCACCAACCTGAGCTCCTGTTGCCAGGGTTGCACAACAAATATCTTTACCTCCTGAGCCATCTCAAAGACAGTAGAATTTTAAAAAATATATTATTACATCAATGAATTGATTCACTCAGTGTGCACATGTGCCACAACACAGATGTGGAGGGCAGAAGACAACGCATGAGAGTCAGATCTCTCCTTCCACCATGTGGGTCCCAGGGATAGAACTCAGGTGAAGCTTGGTGACAAACATCTTTACACACTGAGCTGTCTCATCAGCTTGAAATTTTGTAAAGGATTCTTTAACTTAAAAAAGAAGGAAAGAAATGAATGAAAGGCAGGAAGGAAGGAAGGAAGGAAGGAAGGAAGGAAGGAAGGAAGGAAGGAGGGAAGGAAGGAAGGAAGGAGGGGAGGAAGGAAACATTCTCCCAGACTGGGTGGAGAGAACAGGAAGGAAGGTGAGGGGCTGAGCAAGCTCATCAGCCATTTCTGGGGAAGAACCATAGAGAAGACACAACCTTCTGAGATGTGGAGGTGGAAGGCAGTGCTGTCTGCAGGCTGCTTATTGGACAGGTCGCCAAGGAGACACTCAGATCCAAGAGAAATGAAGATGCGCCTGAGCAGGCAAGGGCATGGGTAACACAAATATTCCCCACCTCAGGGGGGAAGCAGACAGTCCCAGGTGGTGGCTTACCACTGCGATCCAGACCTCAGGAGGCTCAGGCCAGATGATTGCTCTGAGTTCAAGGCCAGCCTGGCCTACAGAGTAAGAGCCTACCTCAAAACAAACAGACAGGGAACTAAGAAGATGGCTGAGAGTGAACGAGTGCACAAGTGTGGGGACCTGAGTTTGACTCCTTGGAAGAATCTATGTAAATCCAGACATAGCAGAACAAACATATATAATCCCAGTTCTCCTATGGTAGGAGACTCCCCAGAAGCTTATGATCCAGCTACCAGCTAGTCTGGCTTACACATCAGAAAAACAACCAAGAGACCCCATGTCAAGCAAAGGGGATGGTGAGCATTCACACTCACCCTCAAGGTTGTCCTCTGACCTCCACAAACACACTGTGGCATACATGTGCCCACATTCACACACAAACACACACACACACTAAAATAAACATGCCAGGAGTGATGGCACACATCTTTACTCCCAGAACTCAGGAGGAAGAAACAGGCAGATCTCCATGAGTTCAAGGCCAGCCTGGTCTACATAACAAGTTCTAGGCCAGCCACAGATACCATGGTAAGGCCTTGTCTCAAACAAACAAATATACAAACAAACGAATAAATGAATGAATGAATGAATGAATGAATGAATGAATGAAGAGGATACAACCCACGCTCTGGGCCAGAGTCTTTCCACAGGGAACAGGTCTTTGAAGTCAATGGAATAGCTGAGTTCGCCACTCAGGCTGACAAAGCCAGTCTGGGGCTGAGTCTTCTGAAACTGCACCTCTATCACTACTTCCTGGTTACTAAACTGGCCTGTAATAACCTCTAAACTGGGCATTTCACTTGCCTTGCAGGTAAGCTGTGCTCCTCTCTACAGATTCTGTTACCTCCCAAGACCCATCTCCATGCCACCCGCTCAGCTATCTGACTGAAGCCCCGATGTTGTGCAAGGGCCAGAAGGTTCAAACAAGTCGAGTCATGCAAGCGGGTGATATAGCAAGGTATTCAAAAGGATTGTTTGTGATTTGGATGCTACAATCTGGAAGAGATGGCTGAAGTGGTGGGGATTTTAAAGCTCTCTGGAGCTCTGAAGGCCAGTGCCAAACAGCAGAATGAATCCTCACAGGTACACTGGGACACTTGAATTGGATTTACCTGATTTGGGTGTCAGTCCTGCTAACTGATGCATACTATAAAAGAATTTGCCTTAAAGAGCAAGAAAGTAAGTCACATTACTCAGAACTGTGTGTGTTTCTAAAATTAAAAAAAAAAATCAAAAACCAAAAGAGCCAGATCTTTTTACATAAAACAGTCAAGGCATTCACCTTCACCTGCCTGAGCAATAGGCAACCACTCAGGTGGTCCCCACCCCCAGTAACACGCTTCTTCCAGAGAGCCCCAGTTCTCGAAGGTTCCGCAGCTTCCAAAACGGTACGTCCTGCTGAGGAACAAGTGTCCAACACCCAAGCACATGGGAGATACTTCAGATTCAAGCTGTAACATTTCTGTCCTGGTTACATTTTAGTTGCCATAACAGAAAATACTCTGACAAAAGCAGCGTTAGAAAGAACAGGCTTATCCTGACTGGAGTTTAAGAGCAAAGCCCTCACCTCTGAGAAGTTAAGACAACAGGTGCGTGAGGCAGCCGAGCAGGTCACATCTCTAATTAGGAGAGTGATGAATGCCCCTGCTGCTCTCAGAGTCCACCAGGGAAGGTCTCCACCTACAATTAGCAGGTCTTGCCACTCTAATTAGCATAAGCTACTCTTCTCACAGGCATGCCCAGAGACCCACTTTCCAGGTGATTCTGGATTCTGTGGATTTAATAATTAACATTAACAACATGAACTAATAATGCAATCATTAATTGTCACAGGCAACACAAAGGAATCTGAGCAAGGTGGGAGATCTGGTTCTCCACCCCTCAAGGAATTTCCAGGACAACTGTTCGGCCAGAACAGCGACCCTGTGCCAACTAACCCTCTTCTGTCTTGGCAGATAGTCCAGGTGGCTTAGGCAAGGGTGTGTGTGTGGCACCTCTACAGGCTGCCAGTGAGGTAAGATGCACAGGTTATGGTGAGCAAGCTGTTGATCTTTGGCATCAACTCGAACTCTTTGGTTCCCATAGGATACTGGCTTTAAATATTTTGACTGTCACCCCTGGAAACAGTAGTGCCTCATGGAATCCAAGTTAGAAATACAGCCGAGTGAGCTGAGTAAGGGTTAGAGTTGGGAAATGAGCCAGCAGCAGGAAAGCCAGCAGTGTTGTTCCTTCATCTGTGTGACAGCTTCTTCCAGACCTTAGTCGTCCTTCCAGAAACAGGCCATCCATCAGATCCAGCTCCATAAACCAATAGAATATATGCTTTATTCTGCCTCATATAGGTAGAAGCCAAGTGGCTGGAGTATCCCAGAATAGCATGGCTGCTTGAAATCCTCCTCTGCAACTGAGCAGAGAGGTTCATGAGACCATTCTACAGCAGGCAAAGCCCCCAAACCTCAACTTTCTGGGCCATCAAGGCCCCTTTGAGAAGTTAAGCACACACACACATACACATAAATAAATGTAATTAAAAAAATTTTTTTTAAGCAAAGGCAGAATGAGCCTGGAGAAATGGCTTAACGGTTAAAAGCATCTGGTGCTCTTGCAGAGGTCCTGAGTTCAATTCCCAGTGCCCAAATCAGGCAGCTCGCAACTGTCTGTAGCTCCAGCTCCAGGAGATCTGACGCCTTCTTTGGGCCTCGTGGGGCATCACATGAATGTGCATGTACACAGGAAGACCCATACATATAAACCAAATGTAAGTTAGATAATTTTCCAAAAGGTTGATTCCAGGCTGCTCCAGAGTTTAGAACTAAAATTGATTCTATGGTACCAGATACCTTAGGAATTACCACATTGTCTCTGACTCTATCCTTGCCCTTCAAAACCTGTTCTCAATGCAGAAGCCAGTTATGTTAAAACTCAAGTCTGTCTGCTTAGAATCCTATGAGAGCTTCTCAAATCAAACAGAGAAAGAGCCAGAGATTCCAAATTTGGGCTGGAGAGATGGCTTACTGCTCAAGTTAGAGGACCCGAGTTCAGTTCCCAGCTCCCATGCTGTGTCACAACCAACTGTGATGCCATCACCAGAAAATCTGACCCTCTCTAGTCTTCTACATGAACACACACACACACACACACACACACACACACACACACACGGCCCTGAATTTGGCTCTATAACTCCGTACGTGTTGGCCCTTGTTAAACCTCCAGCCTCATCTCCTTTGGCTCTTTCTCCAGGAGATTCTGATTTCTCTGTGTTCCTTAAGTTCAGTGGCCTCCTCGTGTCTCTCCAATGGCAGGTTCCCAGGGAGGCAAGACCTTTCACATGTTACCATGGTTCATATTCAATTGTTATTTTTCCTCAAAGGATTTTGAGTTCATGATTAGGGGACAACAGGCTGGGCATATACTCACCCTCAATCATGTACACACACACACATACAACCACCACCACCACCAATAATAATAATAATAATAAATTGTCTGCCTTGCTGGAGGAGTTTTTATGTTCCCATGAGGGGAATCATAATAAGCAAGAATATTAGAGAACAACTTACACTTCTGTGTTACAAGGTGCAAAATCCCCTCAGAATCATTCCAGCAATCAAGCTCAGGTCCTCTGGCTTGCATTGTCAGGCATTAAGTACCTTTACCCGATGAGTCATCTCACCAGCCCAATCTGTTTTTTTATGTTGGGTCAAGGAGCTGGAAAATGAGCCCAGTTAATAAGATGCTTGCCTAGCATGCATTAAGTCCTGGGTTCGACCCCCAGCACTGCATAAGCAGGGCAAGATGCAACGCCATCCTTTGATGCAATTGCAGCCCTTCAGAGATAAATAAAGGCAGGAGTATCCGAAGTTCGAAGTCATCCTCATCTAAGAATGAGTTAAGGGCAGCGTAGGCTACATGAGATTATGTGTCAAGAAATAATAAGTAAATAAATACATTTTTGTCCGATTTGCTTAATGCCAAGCACCGAAAATAATGCCTGGCTAATAGAAAACGCTCAATGGATATTCATTAAAGAACAGAAGGAAGGAAGAGCAAGAATGCAAGATTGAAGAAAGGAAAAAGGGGTGGAGAAGAAAAAAACAACAGTAAAGGAATTTCTAAAATGAGGGCAGAGTCTGGCTTGGACAGCTTGAAGTTTTCCTACAAATCTCTGAGCAGTACTGGTAGGAGGCTTGCCTTCTACCAAAAGCCAGATTTTTGGCTTATTTTGAACCATTTTATTCATTTATTACTTCTGAGACAGGGCCCAACTATGTTGCCCAGGCTGACCTTGAACTCCTGAGCTCAGGGTCCTCCTGCCTCATCCTGCTGGGTAGCTGGGACTCTGAGGGTGTGCCACTGCACTGGCTCACCAAGCATCTTAGAAAGCGCTGGGTGCACGGAAGTAATTCCAAGTGGATCAAAGACCTTAACATAAGGCCGGCCACACTAAAGATAATAGAAGAAAAAGTAGGAGAAACCCTCGAACTCATTGGCACAGGTGACAACTTCCTGAACAGAACACCAACAGCTCAGGACCTGAGATCAACAATCAATAAATGGGACCTCATGAAACTGAAAAGCTTCTGTAAGGCAAA
>CAJQZJ010018634.1:0-15432 GCA_907164525.1 Lophiomys imhausi | reverse complement strand
TAGATTTTTAAAGTAGGATCCAAATATTCTCTGGATTTCCTCAATGTAGGTTGTTATTTCTCCCTTTTCATTTCTGATTTTGTTTTTTTCCTTCTGCCTTTTAGTTAATTTGGCTAAGGGCCTGTCTGTTTTGTTGATTTTCTCAAAGAACCAGCTCTTGGTTTCATTGATTTTTTGTATAGTTTTTTTTTTGTTTGTTTGTTTCTAAGTTGTTGATTGCAGCCTTAAGTTTGATGATCTCCTGCCTTCTGCTCCTCTTGGTAGTGTTTGCTTCTTTTTTTCCAATTCATCCAGTTTAGCTGTTAATTCGCTAATATGAGCTGTCACAATTTTCTTTTTGAAGGCAGTTAGTGCTATTAATTTTCCTTGTAGCACAGCTTTCTTGTGTCCCATAAGTTTGGGTATGTTGTGTCTTCATTTTTTTTGGATTTTAAGAAGTCTTTGATTTCCTTCTTTATTTCTTCCCTGATCCGGTGGTCCTCTAGTAAAGAGTCGTTCAATTTCCATGTGAATGTAGACTTTCTGTTGACTCTTTTGCTATTGAAGTCCAGCTTTATTCCATGGTGGTCTGATAAGATACAAGGTGTTATTTCAATTTTCTTGTATCTGTTGAGGCTGTCTTTGTGTCCAACTATATGGTCGATTTTGGAGAAGGTTCCATGACGTGCTGAGAAGAAGGTGTATACTTTTGTGTTTGGGTGAAACGTTCTGTAGATATCTGTTAGGTCCATTTGGTTCATGATATCTGTTAGACATTATTTCTCTGTTTGACTTCTGTCTTGATGATATGTCCATAGTTGTGAATGGGGTATTGTGGTCTCCCACTACTAACGTGTTTGGATCTATGTGTGATTTAAGTTTTAGAAGCACTTCTTTTATAAATGTAGGTGCCTTTGTATTGGGGCATAGATGTTCAATATTGAAATGTCCTCTTGATGAATATTTCCTTTAACGTGTATGTAATTATCTTCTCTGTCTTTTTTATTAATTTCAATTGGATGTCTATTTTGATTGATATTGGGATGACTACTCCAGCTTGTTTCCTGGGTCCATTTGCTTGGAAAACCTTTTCCCAGCCCTTTACTCTAAGATAGTATCTATCTTCATTAATGAGATGTGTTTCTTGTTTACAGCAAAAAGATCGGTCTTGTTTATGGATCCAGTCTGTAAGTCTGTGTCTTTTTATTGATGTTGAGTCCATTGATGTTGATGGATATTAGTGACCAGGGGTTGTTATTTCCCATTATTTTGCTATAGCTGATCATCTTGTGTTTCTTTTTGTTTAGTTGCTGTGGAGGTTTCTATTTCCTCTGTTTTCTTAGGTGTAGTTATCTCCTCTGGGTTGGAATTTTCCTTCTAGGATCTTCTGTAGGGCTGGATTTGTGGGGAGATATTGTTTGAATTTGATTTTGTCATGGAATATCTTGTTTTCTCCATCTATGTTGATAGAGAGTTTTGCTGGGTATAGTAGTCTGGCAGGGCATCTATGTTCTCTCAGGGCTTGTAGGACATCTATCCAGGCCCTACTAGCTTTTAAAGTTTCTGAGGAGAAGTCAGGTGTGATTCTGATGGGTCTGCCATTGTATGTGTCTTGGCTTTTTCTCTTACAGCTTTTAATATCCTTTCTTTGTTCTCTACATTTGGAGTTTCAATTATTATGAGGCGAGAGGAGTTTCTTTTCTGATCTCATCTGTTTGGTGTTATGTAAGCCTCTTGCATTTTTATTGGCATCTCTTTCTTTAGATTTGGGAAGTTTTCTTCTATGATTTTGTTGAAGATATTTCCTGGACCATGGAGTCGGGAGTCTTCTCTTTCTTCTATGCCTATAATTCTTAGGTTCCATCTTTGCGTTGAATCCTTGATTTCTTGGATATTGTGGGTGAGAGATTTTTTAGCTTTCTCGTTTTCTCTGGATGTTGTATTGATTTCTTCCATCAACTCTTCCATGCCTGATATCCTGTCTTCCATCTCTTGAATCCTATTTTTGGTACTCAGTTCCATAGTTCCTATTCTCTTCCCTTGATTCTCCATTTCCATTTTTAACTCTGACTGTGTTTTCCTTATTGTTTCCATTTCCATTTTCATGTCTTGAGTGATTCTATTTGTTTTGTACCTTTCCTGCTCCAGTTTGCTTGCCTTTGCCTGGAAGTCTTCCATTGCCCTCTCTTTTTCTTGTTCAAGATGAGCCACCTTGTTCTGAAGTTCTCTAATGGTGTTTTCCATCGTTTTCGTATGTGCAGTTGTGGCTTCTTTGAATTCCTTCATAGATTTAAGTTCTTTTTGAAGGGACTCTATCACTTTCCATAATGTAGAATTGTCCTCGTTTTCATGTTTTTCAGCTGTGGTGAGGTGATCCGGGCTGGATGAAATAGCTTTGCTTTCTTTTGTTGGAGTCATTCTGCTCTGCTTTTTTTTTTTTTTTTGGGAGGGGGGGGGTCTTGGGCCTCTGGCCATTGGAAATTTCTAGCTGCCTTCTGGACTTGGGTCCAAAGGGGGCGCTTTGGTGTAGGAGTCAAATTGCCTTACTCCACCCCTTTAAGGTGAGTCATTCAGCCCTGCCTCCTAGGTGGAAACCTAACTAATCCAGGGGGTGGAGCTGTGTACATGTAAGCTCTGGTTTTCCGCCCAAAGTGCCAGTACTAGTAAAAAGTCCGATAGATTGCAATTGAAAATACCTCACAGTTTGCCCAGGGTTGGCTTCTGTGGTGGATAAATCTGCCTTCAACCCCAATAGCCTTGCAGTTCCCATGGCCCAGGTCTGGAAATTAGCAAGTGACGTCATAGTTGACTAAGTTCCCATATACCGCAGTGGGTTGCAATCTGCAGCCTGATGGCACTCTGCAGCCAAGCTGAGTGTACTTCCACCGATCGCAACCTTTCAGCAGACAGCCGGATCGTCTGTGCAAGACCTGGGGGTGCCCAGCAGGCTGGAGATTATCTCTGCGTGGGGTCTGAATCTGCCCACTGGGTATTAGATTGGAACTTACCTGATATGTCTCTCCTGTTGGGGTAGGGGGGATCCCAATTCCCGAATTCAGCAGCTTCCGTGGGTGTCCAAGAGTGGGAGGGAGAATCCTGTCCAGGGACCCCCAGTGGCCCTTGATAGTTGGGTGAGACGGGGGGGGGGGGTCAAGCTTCCCAGACCCGTTTGTATAGCATCCTGCAACACCCGCTGCCCTGTGGCTGTTTCCCCTGAGATCAAAATGCGTCTGAGCGGCCGCCACCATCTTGGATCCCCTCAACTCTTTTTCTTTTAACAATAAATTCAATACAAAACAGTGAGATTGATTTGGCCACTATTAGGAAAATTATAAGATATAACATACATTCCTAATGTCCAGTCCACACATATTTAGCAGTTGAAATTAATATTCTATTATATATCTATCTCAATGGCTTTAATGCTCAATATCTAACTCAGTTTTCATCCTAACTTTCATTACCAACTTAAAAACATCTTCTTAGACCTAGAATATACTTTTAATTCCTAAATGACTTAAAACTTAACTCTGAGACTCTAGCTATGTAGTCTTCAACCACATCAGAGAACTGAGAAGGATAAATATATCTGATTTTACAGGAAGTGAAGAGCCAGCAACTTCTAAAACTAAGAAATGACAGACAACTGCCTGCCTGGACAGTCCCCAGTTTCTCGCAATAAATTAGAGCATCTATTTTTAACCTTTTGGCCCATTATCTCTGACAGACATTAATTGTAAAGCAGAAAATATAAAGGACTTGACTACCCTGTCTTGGCAGAGCTAGGTTGTTAACTTACCTGCTTCCAGATTTTGTCATTTTCGGACAGCATTCTGTCACAGTTGAAACAAGGGATTTTTCTTGCCCAGTGAAAACCTTGCCACTAAGGCAGCCATCTCCAAATGGATATTCTTCTATATTCATCCTCTATTTAGAGTAGAATAGGGGATGCTGAAAGGAGCTCAAATGAGTCAATATAAAAAAATCTTAACTTAAAGAAATATCTTTGAATGTCATATTCTACAGATCTCTTGAGGGTTTTGAAGACCAACTATCCATCTCCATATACTTGGATAAGCAAGTGTTGCTTGTCTTTTAGCAACTTGATTTCTGAACAAAATTACATGTTTGAATGACTATTAGTTTGCATTTCTTAATTATCCTAAATAGTTTGTGACAGTTGCTATCAAAAGTTCAAAACTTCACATTCCATTTTGAAGTGTTACATAGGTACAATACCTGAAGTAGAGTTAACCTTAATTTTGTATCAATATACAAAGATATAAGAACCTATTCAATAATCTATGCCTTTTTCTTTTCCATTCATATATTATGTCTATATCCCATTTTTTTCAAGTCTTTCCCCCCCTACATAGGAGACAAGGAAAGATAGAGAAAAGAAAAAGAGCGAAATCTCTGGGTCTAACCTCCAAAACCTATTTAACAAGAGCATTTAACAACTTGTAACCAATCCCCCTAAATAACAACAAGCAACTATAACCCATCAAATGACCAAAGGAGGGGGGGCGGAAATCACCCATCTCACCTTTTGGGAATGGGACATCGCTCTCTTAAAATTATTTCCTCCTGATTTGGGATGTAGGAAACTTGTTTGGGGACCAAATAAAAATGGAAAAATGATATAGTAAGTTAATAGTAACATTTGATGTTCAGTCCTTTTGTGCTCAGCTATTTAAATGGCCAAAGAAGTTTGTAGTCAGAAGCTGAACTTCAGGGTTTTACTGAAGTCCTGGCTGGAACAGTCTGTGGGGCTGAAGCATCTTATTTAGCCATTTTGAGTTGTTCTGGTTGTAGATTTTTGAGAAAACAGCTATTGAGGAAGTCTGCGAGGCTGGATCATCTGGGCTACTTATCTTCTTTGGTGTCTGCTCCCTTTTCTTCAGAAGTTTCAGCTGTCCAGTTTTCTCTGGACTCCTTAGATGGATGCTTTTTCTCTCCTGGAAAGATAAGAACAGAGTCCTATCCTAATCCCAACTCTGGGGCACTATTTTTTTGGCAGGTAATATCTTTCGTAGAGGAAATTGTGTTTTTTTTGACCATATAAACAGTATTATCTTTCAATTGACATTTAAAAAAATCTTTTTATATTTTGAAACTAAACATACCTTTAAATGTATATATTTTGACATCACAAACAAAAATTCACTTTGAATTTCAGCATGTCTTTTGTGAGTAGCTTTTAAACTTAAATCGTTGCCAACCCTATATGCCTGCCTCTGCCTTCTAAGTACTGGGATCAAAGGCATGTGCCTCCCAATTTTTGGGATTAAAGGCATGCACCACCACCTCTGGATCTAAGTTTTTCTCTGTTTGGAGCTTGTTCTGTGTCAGACTGTCCTTGAGTTCAAAGATCTGTATGTTTCTTTCTCCAGTGTATTGTGATTAAGGATATATGCCTCTCAAATGATTGGAATAAAGGTGTTAACTGTCACTACCCTGTTCATTGTAACTCTAGAATTTAAAAGACAGCTAACTATATAATGATCCTCCTGTCTCTGCTGAAGTTAACGGCAAGGGCTAACACTGACCTTCTCAAATATTTTACCTTAGCTCCAAATTACTTGAGTTCTTAGAGGTTTAGAAAACCAGGTTGAACTGTAGTAACCCTTAATTTACTTACAACGTTTTAAAGATCTTAATTGCCTTCTTAATATCAAACAAAGAAAATAACTTTTATATATAGGAAACAAACTTATAAGCTGATATCCAAGAGTATATGAGCTATGTGTCAACCTGCAGTCTCACATTCTAACCTGAAATTAAGACAATTTTTTTTCTTTCATGACAGTAAGGCAAGTATGCCTTTGGTAAATTATCATTTGAAAATTTTATATTTTATTTTTATTTTATATTTATATTTATATTTTTAGATTAGCTGTCCTTTTTAAAAGTTAATTTGTTTATTCAAGTTACCTCTAGAACATAATTTCCTCTTTTCTCCCATGTCGGCCCCTCCCTCTCTCCTTCCATTCGCTCATTATTCCTATTCTTGGTACTTTCCTTCTCCTTAGATGAGGTGGGTCCTCACATATCATAGTCACTCAGTTTGTCAATCATCATATTACATGTATTAATTTGCTTAATGTTGAACTATGCATTGTGTTTCCGGGATGAGTCCCACTTGATCATGTTCAACAACATTTTTCAATATTGTCAAATTTAATTTTGGTCTTTTGTTAAAGATGTTGAAATGATGATCTGGCTTTGGTAATGGTAGAATGTGTTGACATTATATAATGAGTCAGGAAATATTTACTCCTCATTTTTTGAAGAGTTTAAAATAAATTGACATTAATTTTCTCTCAAATATTTTGGACAATATCTTCCTTCATTAGACCATTAAGTTTTCTGTTTTTCTTTTATGAAAACCTGTTATTAATGACAAGTGTTGCTGCTTATTTTGAGTCTTCCCAGTATTTTCTATTTTTTCAAAGTTTAATTTTGGAGTTATGTGGCTATTCAGGAACTTAACTACTTCATCTAGGTTTTCCAATTTTTTGGTATATTTTTTTAACAGTAGTCTCTTATGAATCTTTGTAGATGTTTAGTATAAATTGAAATATCTCCTTCTACATCTCTAACATTTGAGTATTCTCTTTTCTTTTTTATCTTAAACAATGTAAATTTATTATATTTCATTTTGGAGGTCATAAATGATAGTATTTCACTGGGCTGAAATCAACTTTTTGGCCAGACTGTTTTCTTTTCTGGATATTCACTGGAAGAACTTGTGTCTTCCATGACTTTTGTATGGTGCCTTCCTTCATCCTCTAACTTGAAAATGCCTTATCTCCCTGTGCTTTTAATCCATGATCATACCTCCCCTGTATGTGTACAGGAGTAGGCACACACATATGCATGTGTGTGTGTATGTATGTGTGTGTGTGTGTGTGTGTGTGTGTGTGTGTATGTGTGAGTCAGAGGACAACTTCCAGTGTTCCTCTAGTGCCTTTCATCTTTGTAGTTTCTATTTAAAAATTTTAAATCCAATTATATAATTTATTCTCTCATGCTCTTCCCCTCTACTCCACACGCGCGTGCGCACACACACACACACACACACACACACACACACACACATACATACATCACATCACATCACATTTTTAAAAATTCCAAATTCACGGCTTCCTCTTCTTTATGTTTGTTACATATACATGTAAACTAATCAACTTATGAATACAACCTATGGAATCCATTTAGTGTTGTGTGTATATATATGTTTCTAGGATGGACTATATAGTACTAGATAACCAATTGGGAGTTCATTCCTTAAAAAACTAATTCTCCCTTTCTCAGCAGTTATTAATTGCTTGTAGCACTTCATCTAGGGTTGAGATCTCGTGGGAGTTTTCCAAATTTCCTTTGTAATGTCAACTGTTTTTGGAATTGTTCAGGTCTTCTTTTGGTAGGAAAGTTTTTGAAATCTCATGGGTGTAGCTTTCCTGTCATGATTAGAAAGTACAGCCTCACAGCAGACTTCCTGGTCCTCTGGCTCTTAAAACCTTTCTTCCCCTCCCTCCTTCCTTGATGTTTTCTGAGCTTTAAATACAGGAGTTGTGTGGTGGGGATATCAGTTGGAGCTAACAGAACCACATTGTTAGTTGTTTTCTACATTTTGACTAGCTTTTGTTTAAGTATTTGCATTCTAAATATTTAAATTTATAGCCACAGGTAAGTACCAGATACTGCCTCTCATCAAAGAAACTTCTTTTTGCAGCAGAAAGAGTCTTTTAAAAATTTCTACCCAAATATTTGCAGTTTTTCTTTAAAACAAGCCAATTGATGGGGATGGAGAGATTGCTTAGTGGTTGAAAGCACGTGATGCTCTTACAAAGAACATGGATTTTGTCTCCTGCATCCATATGGTGGTTTACAACAGTCTTTAACTCCATTTCCAGGGAATCCAGCTCGCTCTTCTGTATGAATGCTTCAGGCATACATACAGTGCACATACACAAACATAAAAGTAAATAAGTCTTTATAGTAAACCAATTGATAAGTTTTAGTAAAATGGTTCTATGTTTTCATTTCAATGTAACCTATTTTATCTTTCAACTTCTTTTTCTGGATCATGTTGTATATTTTCTATTCATTTACATAATTTCCAGAGTTCCCTTGCTACTGGTTAATAGCTTGTTTCTTTGTAGCTGGAAAAGGTGCTTGATATAATGTCTTAGGAAAGAGGGCACAGTGATGGATTCGTAACTTGAAGTAATAAATAAACATTTAAAAAAACTTATATTTTACATATAATTTGCAAGAATCTTCTGCTTGATTCTTTCTAGCTGTATGGTTTTCCTTTGACTTTTCTAGTTGAGTTAGTGGCTTTTTTCATTTCCATCTTCATTTCATTTGGAGTCCTCTTTAATATTTCTATTTCCTTATTTAATTTTATTCTTAAGTTCTGAAATGCCTTCATCATTTCCATGTGATTGCAGTTTTCTTTGGGGGATGGGGGACATTCATGAATTTATTCTTAACTTCTTTTCCCTTAATTTTATTTAGTTGTTTCTTTGCATCTTCTTTTAACCCCTGAATTCTTTGAAGACCTTTACTGCAGTTCTTTTACAAATTATGTTCTGTGGTTCATGTTGATAATTCTCTTTGTCAGACATTTCTACAGGATTGGTAGTTTTGGAGGGCAACTACGCTCACTACTATGCCAGCAACCCATCCTGATTAGTATGTTTTGAAAAGAAGATAGTGGCTCAATCTTCCATAATGATATTCTTGCTATAGGATCTAGTCATGTGGACTTCTTTTGTTGGTTCTAAATCTGATAAGAAGAAAGCAGGTTGGGATCAAAGAGAAAATTGAGGACAGGATGGGCCTAGAAGTTGGAAATAGCTTGAGTGGAATAAAATCAGGTAGACAGAGTGGACTGGGTTGATATAAATGATGTGCCTCCTAGTCCATGCCTGAAATGTGATGATAGATCTGGCTGGGTAGAAAGGTCAGATGTGGCATCAGAGAAACCTGTGGATTTGGGGGTATATGTAGGAAGTGTCCTCTCCAAAGTCTAGAAATTTGTTTGTAGTGCCAAAAGGTGTGGCCAGAGTAGCCCAGAGCACTAGATGTGGGACCTAGGCAGGGTCTGGCAGATTGGGTGAAGGCATTGAAGGGGAGAGTCAGGAATACTCCCTAAACTAGACCCTGGAGAAGGATCTAACATGTTTTAAGCAAAGATGTTATTATAAGACACTTACAGAATTTGGACACTATCTCATTTACTTATACTTTAACTTTTATCCCTTTTTTTAACTCTCCTTTCTACTCTTACTTTAATCCTAGTTTAACTGAGATGGTGAATTTTAACTCTTTCTAAAACTCTGATACTCAATGATCTCATCTTTGGGTGAAACTGGTTATATTACAGTGATCCTCATTGGATAATTCTATAATATTATTTAACATTTGATTTTTGAACTGGAGATAATAACAAATACCTAACATTTGTGAAGCACCTAACAGATGCATAGGATATTAATAGGCACTGCTAACAGTCTCCAGAGAGAAAATTTATTATTATATCCACGTTGAAATAAATTGTTAAAAATCCAAGGGGATATTTCTTCAAGGGGAAGGCCAATTTAGAAGACAAAAGCAAGGTTAGGTACTACAGGTCATTTATACTTGTCATTTTGACCATCAATAAGTCTCTGTTTTAACCACTATATAATGTATAAACCTCCCAGGCCAAAGTTTAGAGAAGCACAATCTATGAATGAAAGCACAAACATTGTAGAGAAGGCCACGTATCCAATTAAAGAGCATTTCGTTACTAGCCCATTAACTTTCATGCCACTATTTCACCAGTGGGAACATCTTGACAGAAAGTCAGTATTTCAGTGTGCAGTTTATGGTGCTAGGTAAGGCCATTGATGTCTTCTCTCCTATAGCAACCAGTGCATCGCCTTTTGGCACTATGTAAACTAGTCAGCAGGACGTAAGTTTCTTGATTGATTTCTCTATCCAGCTTATACAGTGATGTTTTAAACAAAAATGAGTGACTATTTGTTTAGGTAACTTGTCACATATTCAAATACATTCCTTTTATTTTCATAAACACAAAATTTTCTCTGAGATAACGAAAACTCACCTTGAAATTCCTTTTCGTGGCATAACTGAGTACTTCCAATTATGAATTGTATTAAGAAAATAGTTTCTAAAAACATTTTAGAAGAGTATCAATAAAAGATATTTTTAGATGATAATAACCACTGTCCTCGTATCTGTCTGCTCACATTTAGCACATAAAAAGATTCTGAAATATGAAATGACAAAAGACTTTTCCCAGATGCGTCAGGTTTTAGATGATGCATTTTGATTGGAACTCAAGTATCCTGTCATTAAAATACTTGAAATATTTTTCAGTATTTTAGGTCAAAAATTCTGTCTATGTTATCATAATTTAAAAAGAATTATTTCTACAGTATGCAATAATCTCTCTCTCTCTCTCTCCCTTTCCCTTTCACTATCCTGCTCCACTTCCCTTTCTCTGCTCTTTTTCTGTGTATGCGTGTGTGTGCACATCTCAGATATTTGTGTACTCACAAAATATCTCAGGTCAGTTTCACCAAAGATCATATTAATCTCAATTTAACTAATTACACATTATTTAAATAAAACCTTGTGGCATCTCACATGACATTTTTATTTTAACTAATATATAATTATGCCATTTCTTCCTTTCCTCTCTCCAATCCTTCCTATGTTCCTACCTTCTGGACACTCTTATGTGCCTGCCTTATTCCTTCTTAAATTTATGGGCCTTTTTTATTATTGTTACACACATAAATGCATAAATATATAAATACAACTTGCTGAGTCCAGTTATCTGCTGTTTTTTTTTGGATAGGATTTCAGGGTTGACCATTTGGTATTGTATAACTAATTAGGGGCTCATCCCTTTTGTTACTGTTGCTTTTCTCAAAGCAATCATTTTTTTAAAGAAAACTAATCTTTCATACATGAAAAGTTATATTCTCAGGCAACATGATTATAGAGTTCTATTTACTAAAAAACACTGGCTATAAGCATTTGACAAATTCCAACACCCCTTCATGCTAAAAGTTCTGGAGATAACGGGCATACAAGGGCCTTACCTAGAAATAATAAAGGCAATATACAGCAGGCCAGTGGCCAACATCAAAATAAATGGAGAGAAACTTGAAGCATTTCCTCTAAACTCAGGGACAAGACAAGGATGTCCACTTTCACCATATCTCTTCAATGTAGTACTTGAAGTTCTTGCTAGAGCAATAAGACAACTAAAGGACATCAAGGGGATAAACATCGGAAACGAAGAAGTCAAATTATCACTATTTGCAGATGATATGATAGTATACGTAAGCGACCCCAAAAATTCCACCAGAGAACTCTTACAGCTGATAAACACCTTCAGCAAAGTGGCTGGATACAAAATTAATTCAAAAAAAAATCAGAAGCCCTTCTTTATACAACAAACAAATGGGCTGAGGAAGAAATAAGGGAAACAATCCCTTTCACAATAGCCGCAAACAACATAAAATACCTGGGGGTAACTCTAACCAAGCAAGTAAAGGACCTGTACAACAAGAACTTCAAGTCCTTGAAGAAAGAAATGGAAGAGGCCTTTAGAAGATGGAAAGATCTTCCATGCTCATGGATAGGTAGGATCAACATAATAAAAATGGCCATCCTACCAAAAGCAATATATAGATTCAATGCAATTCCTATCAAAATACCAACACAATTTTTTATAGACTTGGAAAGAGCTAGCCTCAATTTCATATGGAACAACAAAAAGCCCAGAATAGCTAAATCAATCCTGTACAATAAAAAAACATCTGGAGGTATTAACATCTCAGATTTCAAGCTGTACTACAGAGCAATAGTTGCAAAAACAGCATGGTATTGGTATAGAAACAGACCAGTAGATCAATGGAGTCGAATTGAAGATCCAGAAATAGACCCACAAACTTATGGCCACCTAATTTTTGACAAAGAAGCCAAAACGGCACAATGGAAGAAGGACAGCATCTTCATCAAATGGTACTGGTCCAACTGGATGTCCATTTGTAAAAGAATGAAGTTAGACCCATACTTATCACCCTGTACAAAACTTAAGTCCAAGTGGATCAAAGACCTTAACATAAGGCCGGTCACACTAAATCTACTAGAAGAAAAAGTGGGAGAAATCCTCGAACTGATTGGCACAGGTGACAACTTCCTGAACAGAACACCAACAGCTCAGGACTTGAGATCAACAATCAATAAGTAGGACCTCATGAAACTGAAAAGCTTCTGTAAGGCAAAGGACACTGTCATTCGAACAAAATGGCAGCCTACAGATTGGGAGAAAATCTTCACCAACCCCACATCTGACAGAGGTCTAATATCCAAAATCTACAAAGAACACAAGAAATTAAATGCCAAGAAACCAAATAATCCAATCAAAAAATGGGGGACAGAGCTAAATAGAGAATTCACAAAGGAGGAATCCCTAATGGCTGAGAGACACTTGAAGAAATGCTCAACATCCTTAATCATCAGAGAAATGCAACTCAAGATGACTCTGAGATTCCATCTCACACCTGTCAGAATGGCTAAGATCAAAAACTCAAATGACAGCACATGCTGGCGAGGGTGTGTAGAAAGGGGTACCCTACTCCATTGCTGGTGGGAATGCAGGCTTGTGCAACCACTATGGTGGTCAGTCTGGCGATATCTTAAAAACTTGGTGTAGCTCTGCCTCAGGACCCAGCCATACCACTTCTGGGTATACACCCAAATGCCTCTTCACGGAATCATAAGGAAGTTTCCTCATCTATGTTTATACCAGCCTTATTTGTAGTAGCTAGAAACTGGAAACAACCCAGATGTCCCTCAACAGAAGAATAGGTCAAAACACTGTGGTACATCTATACAATGGAATATTATTCAACTATCAGGAACAATGAAATTTTGCAATTTGCAGCCAAATGGATGGAACTAGAAAAGGTCATCCTGAGTGAACTAACCCAGACTCAGAAGGACACATATGGCATCTATTCACTTATAGTAGGATTTTAGTTATATAGTAGAAGGTATTGATACTACAACTAACACACCAAAGGGAACTTGGATATAGACTTCTTATTTTTAATTTTTATTCTTTATTTTTTATATATTAGTTATATTTTTCTATTTTTTAGTCTTTTTTATCTATTGTACACTTATTAGTTTGTTTGTTTGTTTAGTAGTTCTCTCTCCCAGGCAACGAGACAATTCTCACTGATGGTAATGCTTTGTAGATCCCCAATGGATGAAGAGGTTCTTGGCCCTCATACGACCTGACCTCTCAAATGAGATGAGGGACTGTTATATAAGGACACCCCACCCCAGAGAAATGGGATGGAAGTGTTAGGAGGTAAAGAAAAAAAATGAAATGTGATGTTTCGGCCTTTTACTACTAATTGTCATAAACTGTTTAGGATAATTAAGAAATGCAAACTAATGGTTATGCAAGCCAGTCATTCTGTTAGGTACTATGACAACCTATTATAGTTACTTTCTAAGCTAATCAGAAATAAACCGGCAAGAGACAAGCAACATCTGCTTACCCTAATACAAGAGATAGATAGGGCCTCTTCAAAAACCTCAAGAGATCTGCAGAATATGGCATTCAAATATGTTTTCATAACTTTAGATTTTTTTTATATCAAGACTATCAACTCCTGACAGCACCACCTATTCTCCTCCAAGTAGAAGATGAGCATCGAAGAATCTCCAGTGGGAGATGATTGAATTAGTCGCAAGCCTATCTCTCGGTAGGAAAAGCCCCTTGCTCCAACTGTAGACAGAATGCTGTCCAAAAAGGACAAAACCTGGAAGCAGGTAAGTCGACAGCCTAGCTCTGCCAAGACAGGGTAGGTAAGTCCTTCATAACCCCTGCTCTATAATCAATGTCTGTCAGAGAAACGGGGCCAAATGACTGAAGATTGATGCTGTAATATATGGAGAGAAAATGGGAACTGTCCAGGCAGCCACAGGTATGTCATTTCTTAGTTTTGGAAGCTGCAGGCCCTGTACTTCCTATAAAATGAGATATATTTATACCCCTCAGGTCTCTGAGGTGGTTGAAGAACAGATAGCTAGAGTCTCATAATTAAATTTTGAGTTGTTTAAGAGTCAAGAGAGTGTTATAGATCTAAGAAGATACTTTTAAAATTATGTTGCAAGTTAGTATGAATGTTGAGTCAGATATAGACCTTCAAACTCATGGAGATGTTTAGATAGTAGAATGTTAAAATCAGGTACCAAATACATATGGACTGGTCATTGGGAATGTATGTTAAGCCATATAACCCTCACAACTGTGGCATAATTACCTCTGTTGTACTGTATTGTATTTGTTATTATAAGAGAAAGAGCCATTTGTTGGACTGAAAGTGGAAACTGTAGGGGGAAATAAGATATACCTTAAACTTAAAAGAAAAAAAAAAGGGAAGGGGATGGGGGGTTGAGGGTGGGAGGGTGGGACTGTAGGGGGAATAGGGAGGGGACTGTGATTGAGATGTAACTTGAAGAAATAAAAAATAAAGGAAAAAAAAGAAACCATTTATTCAATATCTGTTGACAGATCTATCTCACATTGGAAATAATGCAAATAAGAATGTAGTAATGTCTATGCAGGATTTAAATTTCTCTGTGTACTATCAAAAATTTATGCTGTCCTAGTGTGCTTGCCCTATAGGGATCACAGATAAAGAGGCATCTCAATTCTTTTGGTGGCATTTTATTATTTTTTTTTTATTTTGAAACTTTTATTTTTGTGTATGAATGTTTTCCTGAATGTACGTCTGTGCATTATGTGAATTTATGGTGTGCATAAAAGAATGGAGAGAATCTTTGAAAACTAGATTTATGGATGATTGTGACTACATGTGTATTGGGAACTGAACCCATGACCTCTGCAAGAGCAACAAGTGTACTTAAACATTCTATGTTCTGATGTCACTTTTAAAAAGAAGAGATATTGCCTGAAACACACTAGATCAACAATTTCTGTTAAATAAACTATCTAAATATGTATTTATAGTCTTTCTGGTTCTGTACATTTAGATTTTCCACCTGTGCTACCTCTTTGAATATTGAAGAAAGCAATTTCCATGAGGATAATGGTTCGTGTTTCCTCTCAAGTCACAAGTCTTAGAATAAAACTAACTAGCATAAGTGAAAACAATGAAAAGGTATGAAGATTTATGGTAAGACATAAAATTAAAGGCCATTCTTAAAATACACCATGTAAGATATGGAAATGAAGAATACCCCACAGATCAAAATAGCAGAGCATAATTTATAGTTTTATTGAAGAAATCACTGCTGGAATAAAATGTCTCCAGATTTTGTTAGTATTATCTTTCAGTCGCATTTTGTGTGTGTGTGTGAAACATAGTCTTACAAATT
>CAJQZJ010018629.1:5816-27121 GCA_907164525.1 Lophiomys imhausi | reverse complement strand
TGGACGCTGGGCCCCAGGGGCGGTGTCCCCATTTCAGGGGTCTTTCAGAAGCAAACAACATAGTTAATGCTAAGACTCAAGCCAATAGGTTAAGAATGTTACAGTAAGGAAAAATAAGCTACATTATTAGAAGAAGCATTTGTAGGGTCACAACTGCTAAAGATGAATTAAAAGCCTCAAACTTCATCTGAACTGTACATTTGGAGTCCCCAGCTGACCTCCACCCTCACATGGCCTGGTAAAATCCCATCTCCCTCTCCCTTCAACCCTGTGCACTCAGAAAGCTTTTGAATAGGAAAGGCACCAAGAACCCTAGATCCTCATTCCTGACATTCCTGATGAGATCCCAAGCCCTCCCCCCGCCATGCCCATATCTGGGCATCAGTCCAACTTGTTGCAGACATGTCATTTTCCTTAGCCTATGATCCCTAAAACCCCTCCCCCTATAGCTGGTGGGCAACTTCCTCTGGTCTCTTCCTGTGAGGCTAGTGAATTTGACTAGGAGCCCCAATTTCCAAATAAACCTGCCTTTTAAACTTTAATTTGACTTGATTTGGCTTATTTTTTCATTGATGATAAGATAACCTATCAAGAACATTACAGAATACTGCTCAGCTCTGTGTACTTCATAGTCTTTTGAACAAAAGTCAAGAGTACTTTAATTAGATTATAAACAACTTTAAATTGTAGCTATTCTTTGAGAAGAAATATATAGAGAAGACCTAAGACAAATTAACCAAATTATAAAAACATCTATGAATATATGTACAGCAAGGAAATTTTAAATTATTATGATTAATATGGAACATCTGGAGGACATGACAGACCTGGTAAGTAATGAAAGATTAGAGACGCAAACTAAGAGACATGTAAATGGGCCAAAAAAGGTACATGTTACAAATAAAATCTGAAGCAGAATTGAAAAGCTTCTTTGATGGTTTCATCAGCAAAATAGATACATTGAACAAAAACAATTAGCCTCCTCAAAGGGAAGTTAACATGGGAATTTCAGACTTTATTACCAAAAAGGAAAATGAAGAATAAAGAAAGAATAAACAGAATCTGTAAGCATCATGAGATAACCTTAATAAATATAAAATGCTTAAAAAGTTAGTACCCTTAAGAAGAAAATGGAAAAACAAAGCAGAAGAAATATTTGAAGCGATATGACTAAAAACATGCAAAATTAATATTATGTATTAAAGTATAGATTCAAAAGTGTGAGATCACCAAGGAATCACCAGTCTTCATATATATGTAAACATCCAGCATTAAAACTAGAGAAAGCCAAATACAAAGAGAAAGCTTTATGATAAGCTACCATAAAAACATCTTATTTATAAAAAAAATTACAATAATTTGAATGAGTCCTCATAAGAAACCAACAATACAAGTAGAAAGTAGATTGAAATATTTATATACTGAAACAGAAAACCCACTGACCTTGAATTTTCACCAGCAAAACGAGTCTAACAAAGTAAATAAAATACTTTTTTTCTAAGAAAAACCAGTGAGATTCCTATAAAGCAGTGCTGTCATACAAGAAAGGTGAAAGTTCTTGAAGAAGAAATAAACAATGTAAGTCAGAAACTCAGATCCATGGAAAGAAAGGTAATGGAAATGAATAAATAAATGCCCTAAAATATTTTATTTTACCTGTTCTCCTTTCAAAAGTTTATTATTATTATTGCTATTCATTGTTATTATTATTTGTGTGTACATGTGTGTGTACACACATTTTTATGAATGTGCACATGTGTGTGTGTGTGTGTGTGTGTGTGTGTGTGTTTAGGAATTCAGGTATGTTTGTGGAGGTCAAAGGAGAGGGTATCTTTGATGAGTTGGCCCTTTCTTTCTACCTATTGGAACTAGCAGGCCTGTAAGCATCCATGTGATTGTCCTGTCACTGTGGGAGTACAAGTTCTGGGATAACATATGTGTGCTGCCACATCAGCATTTTTTGCAGTGGGATCCTGAGATCAGACTCTAGTCATCAGGTGTGTGCAACAGCCCCTGTTAATTGAGTCATCTCACTGGCCCCATTTTCCTTAGTCTCAGTTAAACTAAAAACTAGCTGACTATGAGAATGAGTGTGTCTCATGTTGGAGAACCCTGATACAATTTGAGGTTGCAGTCTACCAGGTCTGGATAGCCTTTCTGAGCTCAGTGCTAGATGCAGGACTCCCCCCTGCACAGCAGGGCCTCCTATTCTCTGCCTGACCTCATCTGGAGAGTGTCTCTAGGCACAGAAGCCTCTAACCATAACTGGAGTGTGACCTTTGGCACAGTTCCTTGCTTCCCATAGAATAATTAGGTACTGTGTTCCCCTTTATATAATAGGACCATGTTGCCAAATGCAAATAAAGTATTCCTGGCAAACCTAACCCCAGCCAATGGTGTGTACCTACTCTGGGAACTCTCTACTCACCCTAAAGGACTATATAGCTTTTATTCACCCAAAATAAAATTGAGCTATCCTGCTGAAGTGGTTCCCAGAGGTCATCCCATAGTGTTCATTGCCATCTGAATCCCTGTCCCCCCAACCTTTGCTCCCTTTATCTCAGGAACAATGGCCAAGATCCTGGGAGGGGTGGGGCAGGTAAAGCTATGGGTGTCTGACTCCTTTGCCTGTTCTTGAGACTCTTTACTTCCTGTTGAGTTGCCATGTCCAACTTTTAAATGAAAGCTTCTGTTTCATCTTATTATATTTTATTTTGTCATTCTTAGCTGTTATCTCTCAGAAGCCTGTTGTTTCTAATGAGTAACAGAAAGGGAGTGGATCTGGAAGAGAAGTGGGAAGGAACTGGGAGGAGTAGAGGGAGGGGAAACTAGAATCAGAATACAGTAAATGAGAAAAGAATCTACTATCAAAAAGGATAATATTTTAAAGGCTATTCTTAAGTAAGATATTAAAATATTTATGTTGGTTAAAAAACTACAATCAACACATTGGATGATTATAGCATAAATATGGGTATATTTAATGGATACTAGTATAGTCATAAAGAATGAATATGAAGAATTAGAAATACTGTGTAGAACAGATGTATTGCATGCTTCGTGGTATGATATATTACATGAAATAAGATTTAAATTAATTAAAAATACTTATCAAAATGTTGGAAATTACTAAAAGGACTTAGAAAAACATGCTTGGTATAGTAAAAATTAAGTATGAAATAAATGTTGCATGTTGAGTTTAATATTAAGTTAAAATCAAAGAAGGAAGAAGATAAACAGGAAAACCAAAGAGAAAATTGCTAAATCATGCAATTATTATATGAAATATACAGATGATCCTTTTAAATATGAACAAAAATAATAGGCTGCCCTCCTTCCCTGGCTCAGAAGGAATACACCTACCTAGGTCATATTGCATGATCAGTTTTCATACAGATTTGAGGAATGATAGAGTTCTTTATTTTCTGAGACCCTAGAAAGGAAACATGAATGGCTTCATTCTTGTACTAATAACCTGGCTTTGGCAGAAGCAGATTTACTATTTTTTAAAAATGTGATAGTCTTTTCAAAATTGAAATAGAAAAAAAAGTGAGACAAAACAGCCATAGCCTCATTGTTGAAGAATATTATTTCTTTGAATTCAAGCTGAAATTCAAGCCTTACATTCCTTATGCTTTTTATATAACTATGTAAATGAGGTTCCTTAATGGTTTATGAGCACTGTGTAGAGTTTTATCTCTGGCCCATCTCATAGTCTGCCAGTACTAATTAGTACGTTTTATTTTTCTAACACTTTATCCTGGTGTACAAAACTTGGTTCTCTTAAAGAATGGCATTTCCCAGTAGCTTTTCACTCTAGTCCACAGGGCTCCTGTGTTATGCACCAAGATGGCTGAGAGGGGGAAAAAAAGCCTCTAGCATCTGAATGGGAATGTGGCCTGCACAGTGTTGCTTTACTGACAGGGAGTCAGACTTTGATCCACAGTTTCTGCCTGCCTGTCCATTACACGAAGAATAAATGAAAAGCAGACCCAACCCCACAGATCAGGTAGGAGATGTGGTTTTGGTTCAGCCAGAACTCTGCTGTCATCTTTTCTTAGGAGCTACAAAGATTTCTTCCTAAGTTCCCTCTTCCTGACTCCATTTACCATATTCTGCAGCCTCTCCACACCAGGGCCTTGCATGTTGGGAGATATGGTTTGGAGAGAGGTGCAGCACTGTGCCTTAATGGCTCTTAGCAGGACAAAGACTTTATCTGTTGTTTGCAAATCTCTGCACTCCTGGGGTGGGGTGGACTCTGTTCATTTTAGTGTCTGGCTTGCTACAGTATGACATATCTCCTGATTATCAAGTACCCCTGGTTTCTCTGGACACCCTTAGAATACTGTACCACACAAAGCAAAGAACAGCAAGGAACTGGGGATCTGAGGAAGAGCACATTTCTGCTATTTACTTTTCCAAGGTTAAGAACAATAGCTGTGTTAGTGAGCAGGTTACAGGAATGCAGGTTACTGATGTATCTTCCTACAAAAAATAACAGGCAACTTGTCAATAAAGCATTTGTTTGGCGGAAAATAAAAAAAAATCTATGCTAATAGCTAACTAATTAAGACAAAAGCAAAGTACTTATATTTTATCAAAATCACAGTGAGAATGGTGTCATTACTATGGATTCTAAGTCTATTAAAGTCTAACAACAAAATGTGTGTAACAATTCTATACTTACTGAATGGATATGTAGATTAAATAGACCCTGAGGAACAAATTTCGCAACATCACAAGTTTTAATATACATTATAAATTAGCAAATGTACAGTAAAGAAATTAAATCAGTGTTTCATAATATTCTTACTGAAAGGAAAGCACTAGGTCTAGAAAATATCAATAGGATATCTAGCAAATATTTTTAAAAGAAATTGTATCAATTATTTATACTCTTTTATAGAAAATGAAAGTATGAAGAATTTTTTTTACTTATTTTATTAGTCTAGCATTACTCTAATACCAAAGTTGGAGAAAGATAATAGAAGAAAGAAAAATTGCACAAAAATACATCTCATAAATACAGACACAAAATTTTCATCACACTTGAGTAAAGCCAAGTCAACATTTAATGTCAAAAGTTATGAACCATGTTCATGTTGAATTCATTCAACTTTTGGAGACTTGTTCAATATTTGGAATCTATAACATTAATACCCTAAGGGGGGGAAATGACCTATATAATTATGTCAATTGATTAAGAAAAAAATGGATTTGAAAAGTACAATTTACTATTCATATTAAAGCTTCCACAAAAGTAAGAAAAGAACTTCTTGAACTTGATAAGCACATCTATTAAAAACCCACGTTTAGTATCATACTTATTAGTGAGATCAACATGATTACCTCCACAAGTAAAACAGGGAAGGCTCTTATTACCACACCCATTCATCATTGGACTAGAAGTCTTTATTTTTAGACAACATTCAATTTGGATTATTGGATTAGCAAGGCTTAACAATAGATTCCTTCATTAAGGTTTTTTTCCCCATTCTTCAATAAAATTAATTACACGTCGAGAGTTTTATACATCGGTTTTGTAGTTATGTAATTTCCATTCCTCTTCAACTCCTAACATGTCCTTCTAATTCCCTTCCAAATGTATAACTTCTTTGATTATTGAGATCCAATAGTGCAATAAGACAAGAAACAGATGAGTGAATAGTGCTAAGAATGACATTAGTTTGTTTTTATTAAAAATTTTTCATCTAGGAAATTACAAGCAAACAAATAAACTTAGAACTTAAGGCTGGCAAAAGCCTCAAGAAATATTGAGGTGTATTGTGGATGGACTAGAGAGT
Organism: Lophiomys imhausi; assembly: GCA_907164525.1. Lineage (NCBI taxonomy): Eukaryota > Metazoa > Chordata > Mammalia > Rodentia > Muridae > Lophiomys > Lophiomys imhausi. The sequence continues at coordinate 21,317 of CAJQZJ010018629.1, read as the reverse complement.
AGAAATTTCCATAAATCTTCTCCCACCTAGATAACAGTTTCATTGGCAGATTCTGCTGGTTAAACTGAATTCTGGAATCTATTAAAGAATTACAACTTCTAATGAAAGTCTTTGATAATAAATCATGATTAATTTTAGTTATTTGTAATCCATTATCTACTTCAACCAACTCTATGGCAAATAGGTGGCCTCCATGTTCCAGGAACATTGACATCTCTTCTTGTTCTATCTGAGAAGGACTGAAGTTGATAACGTGTTTATCTAAGGGTATACCTAGTGTGGAGATTGTAATATTCAATGCAATCCTCAATTCTGAGCCTAGAATGTGATCCATGTAAACTGAATCTAGAAGATCATGATTGAAAGAAAGAATTGAGGTATCTAAAACATAAACAATAAAATATCAAACTCTTAAGTGAAATCAATCCCTACTCCAATCCACTCAAGGAAAACAGGAACCATCTAAAAGTGCTCCCAAATACCAAAGTTGATCAAATTTCTGCAATAAATATGTATAAATATATTGTTCAGTGTTAGTCTATTACAAGAGCCTGTCTATAAGAACAGAACTGATAGAAGAAATATATTTTAAAAGAGGAATTACTCAATTGCCAAGACTGACTCAGCAGCCTTAGTCTAGTGCTGAAGAACTAGATTACTGGAGAGCTACTAGTCTTCAGTTCGAACAAGCTGGATTTTGACATCTGTGTTAGATGATAGCAGCAGTGGCTGCAACTGGGCAGATACATTCACTAGGAAGGGACAAATGTGAACACACAAACAGTAAGTGCTTCCCATTGTACTCCTTATACCTGGCATACTGCTGGAAGGTGATGCCTACTTTAAGGGACAATATTTCCCTCTCAGTTCCTCTAGGAAATAACAGCATGAATCTGCCCAGAGACTATTTCAACTTATCCCAATTCCTATCAAGTTGACAGGCGGGACTATGTTAATGGCCTATGACCCAAAGAGTGAAATAAATATTCATAAGTTGAACCCATGTTTATGTAATAAATGTTTGAGCAAACTTGCCAATGTTGTACCATAGCCAAATTTCTCATGCAGAAGAATTTCAAATGGTTTATATAGTAAATTTTTGCTTTCAAAGAAGTAGAGCACAACATCCCAGGCAGTCTCCCAGTGATCCCCCTGAATATGCCTCCTGAGTGCAGAGATTAATATGTGGACCACAATGCCCAGCTCTCTAGTCTATTAATGTGGGCTGTATATAGTGACTATCAAATACAAGAGTTCGGAAAAGGCGAAAATAAGTCCTAATTTTGTAGCAGACAAAAATGAGAACATTAATTGAGTAATCACGATTAATATTAATATCTGTAAATCAAGATTAATATCAACATCTGTAAGTCAGATTGACAATATGCATTGTTGATTTAATATACATACCATTTCATGGAGTTTTTCCATCAAATACAAACTCCAATGTAGTCATGAAGAAGCTGTGGTACAAATCTTTTTCTTTTATGGGGGGTACAAATCTTAATTGAATTAATTTTTGCATAATATTTGAGACATGCACAATGCAAACTCCTTAGGGAAAAATTAACCAAGCACACAAAGCAACTGGGGTCCAGCAAAACTGGGGATGTGGAAAATAAGTTCGGACTCTGCTGACATTGGCCAGCATATTGAAAATGTAGTTTGGACTTTGACTCTAATACATCCCAATATAATGATTCAGCAAGTGTTATACAAATGTGGGTCAACACAATGTTCCATTAATTTACTGGTTCTGGACATCATTTTCAACCTTTTATTGTGGCTTCATTTATTTAATGTAGTCACATGTACATGCAGGCAAAATTTATAGAGCCATTGTATTATTTCCCCTATTTTACATGAGGTTAAGTTTTCCAAGCCTGTATTCAAACTGACGTAGACTGGTCCAATGTTTAGGTCCTTGTATTAGTCAGATTTCTGTTTCAGTAATAAATACTGAGATAAATACAAAAAAGAAAAGGAAAAGGGCATAAATTAGCTTACAGTTTCAAGGAACTCAGACCACGACTAGCAGGCTCTATTGCTTTTGGGACGGAAATGTAATGGTTAATTGGTCAGGCCAAGCAAGGAGGGTTACTTTCTGGAGACAGAGAACACATAGTTCCTTCAAGGGTACCATAGTTGTAACCTTCTTCCTCAAATAGGCCCCACCTAATATAATAGCCTATCAGTGTGAATTACTTAATAAATTCACTTACTGAAGAATATAACAACATCCTAAGCAAATTATCTTTCAATAATACAGTATAAACCCTGTGATCTTATCATTCTCCTTAGCATAATGAGGCCCTTGCACAGCTCTTTGGAGTGGCATATTTCTATTTTGATAGTCATTAGCTATAAAAGAGTATTTTATAGGGATCATGTGTGCAATATAATGCTGAGCAGTTTAGGTAATATAATATGAAATAATTAACACAAAATATTTGGTAACATGATGGTAAATACTACTCTTGGCCTTATTCTCTTCCTGAGCAGAGACAAAAATATTTCTTTAGCCACTCCCCAGTCAATAGGTGAAAGGTGATGCCCTTCCATGTTAAGAACATGCATTAGGAACCAGAACTGATTCTCATCTGTTTACAGTCCCTGAAATCATCATGTATCTAAACAGAAAAAAATTCTCTAATACCAACTCTCTTAACACTTTTACTTTCTAAACTTATGAAGGCTTATTGAAGGTTCCAGACAGAACCATACCATGATATATATGGGTTTAGCATATTACCAGGATGTAGAATGTGGAACCAGACATGAAGCACTATTTTGGTACCAGGGCAGAAGACACAGTAAGACATTTTCTGAAAACATTATAGTAATAATTAGGACAAAACAATTTAATTTTATTAAGCATGACCACAAGACTTACACTGCAATCAACTTTTGCATTTATTAAGGCAACCTCATGGCAGATCCAAGATGGTGGCAGTTGGCAGGGACACATTTTGAGCTCAGGGGAAAATAGCTACAACATCACAGTCATATAAACAAGCTGAGCAACAACCTGAGAAGCATGAACCCGCAGGGTCACACCCAGCGAACCCAGGGACTCTTGGGGGTCCCTTGGCAGAACTCTCGGACACTCATGGAAATAGACCTACCAGCCAAGGGAACCAGCACGTAGCACAGAAACTAGGGTGAGGGCCACGGTGAGGAGGCAGTGTATACCATCGCATAAGTGACAAGAGCCACTCAAATACCCAGTGAGTGACTCCAAGATGGGGTAACCAGCAGCCTTCGGAGCACCCAGCTTCCATGCCGGCATTCCAGCACCATCAGCGCCATGGCAACAGGTATATTCTTGGTGGAAACATTGTGGCATCAATCCACAACACATTTTGAGCTACAGGAGAGCTGTGGGACCACCTTGATTTATCTCTAGTGGAACAGCGATCTGGGAGGCACAAGCATATCTGGGCTTACCTAGAAAGGTGTTGGACATACAGGCCTCTCTACTGGATATACAATCACATAGAAAAACATTGCACCTGGACTGGGCAGAGGGCTGCCCTTCCTGCATCAGTGCATGGGTCTGATTATTGCAGGGCCTTGGCAGACAGCCCCAACCACCAGACAGAGGAACCTCCCAGCTTCTGAGCACCCAGCTTCCACACAATCGCTCCAGCGCCCAAGGGAGAGCAGCTGTGCCACTGAAATGGTAAGATTAGAGCAGGCTGAAAGGGAAATGGTCAGTTTAAAAGGCTGCAGAACTCCACTGAATCCAACCTCAGCAGACAGGGTGTGATGCTAATATTGGAGCCAGTGCACCTTTCCCTTTCTTGGTCAGATACCCTGTCTTCAGCATCTACAACCCCAGTGTGGGAACAGTGAGTTCTTGGCCCTTGTGCATCACCTGAGGGATTCAGACTACAAGGGCTTACTGCTGAGGGCTAAGAGGCACAGAGGTGCACTGGGGAGTACCTAGAAGAAGTCGCCTGGGGGACCATGATCATAGACCTGACCCTCTGGCCAGATACGCAAGTGGCAGGAGATCTGCTGGTCTAACCTACAATCTGTGGCCCTCTGAGCCCCATCGAAATCACTAGGAAGACCTGCTAGAACCCAAGTCTCTGCAAGCTGCAATAGTGCATCCCATCCAATCACCCGCCTAAGTTCCCAGTTGGGACACAACAGGAAGGGATGAGCTTTTGGGGACCCACTGAGACCCACCACCGTTCTCAAGACTTCACCTACCTTGTGTGAAAACAACAGACCACCAAGATTTTATGGACATTATGCCAAAGCTCCTTCCTTGGCACTAGGTCTAGAAGACATCAGAAACAATCAGCTAAGGAAAACTGGATGGCTAAAGGTCAGCAAAAGAATAAAACAGACAAAAATCAGAGAAATATGACGCCAACAAAATTCACTGAGGTTAACACAGCAAGCCCTGAACATCCCACCACAGCTGAAACACAGATCTATACTTAGGAAAATGATAGAGTCCTTATAAGAAGAAATTAAATCCCTGAAAGAATATAAAGAATCCTCAATTTTACAAATAAAATCATTGGATAATACCTTTAGAGACCTCCAAGCCAACACAGCCCAACATGAACAGGAAAGAGACAAGGCAATGAAAGAGTTGAATGATTTGAAAGATTTGCAGACAAATACAAGCAAATTGGAACAGGAAACATATAAAATGAATAAAATGGTTCAAAATCTGAAATTGGAAGTAGAAGCAATAAAGAAAACACAATCACAGTTAATTCTGGAGGTAGAGAATCAAGGGAAGAGAACAGGAACTACAGACATGAGTATCAAAAATAGGATACAAGAGATGGAAGACAGGATATCAGGGGTGGAAGATTCAATGGAAGAAATCAGTACAACAACCAAAGAAAATGAGAAATCTAAAAAAGTTCTCACCCATAACATCTAAGAAATCAAGGACTCAATGAAGAGACAGAACCTAAGAATTATAGGCATAGAGGAAAGAGAAGACTCCCGACTCCAAGGTCCAGGAAAATTCTTCAATAAAATCATAGAAGAAAACTTCCCCAACCTAAAGAAAGAGATGCCAAAAAAAAAAAAAAAATCCAAGAGGCATACATAAAACCAAACAGATTATATCAGGAAAGAAACTCTTCTTGCCACGTAATAATTGAAACTCCAAATGTATAGAACAAAGAAAGAATATTAAAAGCTGTAATAGAAAAAGATCAAGTAATGTATAATGGCAGACCCATCATAATTACACCTGACTTCTCTTCAGAAACTTTAAAAGACAAAAGGGCCTGGACAGAGGTGCTACAATCCCTAAGAGAACATAAGTGCCAGGCCAGATTACTACACCCAGCAAAACTCTCTATCAACATAGAGAAAACACGATATTCCATGATAAAACCAAATTTAAACAGTATCTGCCCACAAATCCAGCCCTACAGAAGATCCTAGAAGGAAAATTCCAACCCAGAGAAGATAAATACCCCCAAGAAAACAGAAGAAGCAAAAAACTCCACCGCAGCTAAACCAAAAGAAACATACAACCACCACTTACACCAAAATAGCAGGAAATAACAACCTTTGGTTATAATCATAATCAATACCAATGGACTCAACTCCCCAATAAAAAGACACAGGCTTACAGAATGGATCCTTAAACAAGACCCATCATTTTGCTGTATACAAGAAACACATCTCACTAACAACAATAGAAGCTACCTCAGCGTAAAGGGCTGGGAAAAGGTTTTCCAAGCAAATGGACCCAAGCAGCAAGCTGGAGTAGCCATCCTAATGTCAAATAAAATGGACTTTCAACTGAAGTTAATCAAAAAAGATAAAGAAGGGCACTACATACTCATTAAAGGAAAAATTCATCAAGATGACATCTCAATACTGAATATATGCCCCAAATACAAGGGCACCCACATTTGTAAAAGAAACTCTTCTAAAGATTAAACCACAAATTGATTCCCACACATTAGTAGTGGGAGACTTCAACACCCCACTCACAATAATGGACAGATTATGGAGACAGAAACAAAACCGAGAAATAATGAGTCTAACAGAGCTCATGAACCAATTAGACTTAAAAGATATCTACAGAATGTTTCACCCAAAAACAAAAGAATACACCTTCTTCTCAGCACCACATGGAACCTTCTCCAAAATCAAACATATAGTCAGACACAAAGCAAACCTCAATAGATACAAGAAAATTGAAATAACCCCTTGTATCTTACCAGACCACCATGGAATAAAGCTGGACTTCAACATCAACAGAAATAACATAAAGCCTACACATTTATGGAAATTGAACAACTCTCTACTCAATGATTACTGGGTCAGGAAAGAAACAAGAAAATCAAAGACTTCTTAAAATCCAACGAAAATGAAGGCACAACATACCCAAACCCATGGGACACAATGAAATCAGTGCTACGAGGAAAGTTCATAGCACTAAGTGCCTTCAAAAAGAAAATTGTGACAGCTCATATTAGTGAATTAACAGCAGAACTGGAAGACCTGGAAAGAAAGGGAAGCAAACACACCCAACAGGAGCAGAAGGCAGGAAATCATCAAACTTAGGACTGAAATTAGCAACTTAGAAACAAAAAGAACATTACAAAGAATCAATGAAACCAAGAGTTGGTTCTTGAGAAAATCAACAAAATAGACAAACTCGTAGCCAAGTTAACTAAAAGTCAGAGGGAAAATACCCAAATCAACAAAATCAGAAACAAAAAGGGAGAAATAACAACAGACATTGAGGAAATCCAGAGAATCTACGTCTTACTTTAAAAATCTGTACTCCACAAAATTTGAAAACCTAAGTAAAATGGACAATTTTCTTGATAGATTCCACCTACCAAAGTTAAATCAAGATCAACTTAACAGATTAAATAGTACTATAACCCCTAAGGAAATAGGAACAGTCATTAAAAATCTCCCAACCAAGAAAAGCCCAGGGCCAGATGGTTTCAGCAAAGAATTCTACCAGACTTTCAAAGAAAAGGTAATACCAATACTTTTCAACTCTTTCACAAAACAGAAACAGAAGGAACACTTCTGAACTTATTCTATGAGCCCATAGTTACCCTGATACCTAAACCACACAAAGACCCAACAAAGAAAGAGAACTTCAGACCAATTTCCCTCATGAACATAGACACAAAAATACTTAATAAAATACTAGCAAACCGAATTCAAGAACACATCAAAAGTATCATACACCACGATCAAGTAAGCTTTATTCCAGGAATGTAGGGATGGTTCAACATAAGAATATCCATCAATGTAATTCACCATATGAACAAGCTAAAAGAAAAAAAAAAACAAAAAAACATGATCATCTCACTAGATGCTGAAAAAGCATTTGACAAAATATAACATCCCTTCATGCTGAAAGTCCTGGAGAGAGCTGGCATACAAGGTCCATACCTAAAAATAATAAAGGTGATATACAGCAAGCCAGTCACCAATATCAAATTAAATGGAGAGAAACTTAAAGCATTTCATCTAAACTCAGAGGCGAGGCAAGGTTGTCTACTTTCACCATATCTCTTCAGCATAGTACTTGAAGTTCTTGCTAGAGCAATAAGACAACTAAAGGAGATCAAGGGAATACAAATTAAAAACGAAGAAGTGAAAGTATCCCTATTTGCAGATGATATGATAGTATACATAAGTGACCCCAAAATTCCACCAGAGAACTCCTACAACTGATAAACACCTTCATCAAGGTGGCTGGATACACAATTAATTAAAAAAAATTGGAAGCCCTTCTTTATACAAAAAATAAATGGGCTAAGAAAGAAATGAAGGAAACAACACCCTTCACAATAGCCACAAACAATATAAAATTCCTGGGGGTAACTCTAACCAAGCAAGTGAAAGACATGTATGACAAGAACTTCAAGTCCTTGAAGAAAGAAATTTAAGAGGTCATCATAATATGGAAACGTCTCCAATGTTCATGGATAGGTAGGATCAACATAATAAAAATTGGCCCTCATATGACTGCTGAACTGGGGCATGGGAATGTTATGTAGGGACACTCCACTCCAGAGGAGTGGGATGGAAGGTTTAAGGGGTAGAGGGTGGGAGAGCGGGACTGAGAAGGGGGGAAAGAGGACACTATGATGGACATGTAACCTGAAGCAATAAATAAATAAATTTTAAAAAATGGCCATCCTGTCAAAGCAATATACAGATTCAATGCAATTCCCATGAAAATACCAACACAATTGTTTACAGACCTGAAAAAATAATTCATAACTTTATATGGAACAACAAAAAAACAATAGCTAAATCAATCCTGTACCAAAAAGAAAAAAAAAATCTGGAGGTATCACAATCCCAGATTTTAAGCTGTACTACAGAGCAATAGTAATAAAAACAGCATTGTACTCATATAGAAACAGACCAGTTGATCAATGAAATCGAATTGAAGACCCAGAAATGAACCCACACACCTATGGTCACTTAATCTTTGACAAAGAAGCCAAAACTGTGCAATTGAAAAAGGGCACCATCTTCAATAAATGGTGCTAGTCTAACTGGTTGTCAACATGTAAAAGACTGAAATTAGACCCACACTTATCACATTGTACAAAACTTAAATCCAAGTGGATCAAAGACCTTAACATAAAACTGGACACATAAAGTCTAATAGAAGAGAAAGTGGGGAAAAATGTTGAACTCAAAGACATAATTTTTATTTACACATCTTATTTTTGTTTGTAATACATACCTTATTCAATCTTTGAAAATTTCATACAATGTATTTTGATATTTTGATCATAATCGCCCAGGTCCTCCCATTAAGTCCTCTCATATTTACCCCCAATTCACTTCTATCCTAACTTCAAGTCCTCTTTTATTTAAATTTAATAATCTGTAGATTCCAATTTTACTGTTTTTACAAAAAAGATGCTGGGACTATAGAGATGGCTCAGTGGTTAAGAGCACTGGCTGCTCTCACAGAGGACCCCGGTTCAGTCCCCAGCACCCACATGTCAGCTCACATCTGTCTGCAAATCTAGTTCCAGAGGATTCAACACCTTTTTCTGATTTCTGAAGGCACTGCATACATGTGCTATACATACATGCAGGCAAAATAGTCATATTTGTAAAATAAAACCTTTTTTAAAAAGGTAACATTTTCGCATGTCCTTATTAGAGTTGCCTATATTCTTGAAAATTATTTTTAAGTGTATAAATCTGTTTTAACTCACTTTTGGTATTTAGGGTTCATTGCTCCAGATATTGTTAAAAAATTGCTTCAGTAGCAACAGTTTGAATTTGATATTCATATGTGTTTGAATATTACATTATTTACACAAAATACGCATGGCTTTTAAAATGTATGTGTGCCAACATATTTTTCCTGAGTTGTCATAGAAAATAAACAATGGTACTTAAATCATCTCTTTATGAAGTCTAGTCTAGCCTTTCAGTGTTCAACAATACAATTTGTTTCTCTAAAAATGATTTATTTATCATTACACTGTGAAATGGGAGCAGTTTCTATTGTCTACTGTTGCGGTACTATTGAATACTCATGTTTACTCACTGAAGAACTTTACTGAGAATAGAAATACAAAACACTAATGCAGGCTTTGTTAAAGCCGCCACTTCTCTGACACATGAGAAGTACTTGAGTTGAGAATAGCATTTCAATGGCACTGATAAACCTCAGAGGCTCTTCAAGCAAATAAAGACTTTTTATTTGTGGTTCTCATCTGTATTGGCTTGGAGAATTGAACCAGAACTCCTTAACAGTGTTAAATTTTCAGATTCCCCCCCACACGATTTTTGATTTTCAAGTTAGGTTGAGTGGCATTTGTGGGTCACATATATACTTAAAAAAAATCCAAACCATATATTATACCTGCATATACACAATTATAAGCATCTATGGAATTAGTAAGTATTATGTTATATATTTTATGTTTTGTAAAATTAAGTGTCCATGGATAATATTGAAAACAAAAACCCACTTTATTCTGTAGCTTTACCAAAACCAAAACAATTATCTATACAAGACATCTACTGAAAATAAAAAAAAATCTTTGAGAGAGTTTGTGGACAGGAATGAGGAACACTTAATAATTTTTATGTTGTATAGAGTCCTACTTGATTCTGAATTTGGCTTCACATATAAAAGTCTACCTCACTATGTCTCTATAGTTAAAAAATACCATAGTAATAGGCAAGGCTTATCATTTTTCTCCCCTGTTCTCCATTATTGCTAGCAGCATGACAAGTCTCCTATCACTCTGGGTTACAACCTTGAGTCCATCTTTGATTATCTCCCTTTCTACCTTGTGTCTAGGACCTTTCTGTGTCCTGCCATTTCTTTCTTTTATAATGTTTGAAAAGCTAGTTTCTTCTTTTCTGGTTACTACCACCAAGACCTCAATCTACTTTCTTTTATTTCTGCTTCAACTATTGCAATCTTCCACATTCTTGCCTCTATATCTTTTTTCTTCTATCTCAACTACTAAGATTCTATAAAGCACACGAGTCTTGGAGCATGTCTCAGCCTGAGGGGACTGGGAAACAGTTTAACTTAAAAAATGAGCATACAGAAAAATAGGAACCACTGTCTAAGGGTACAGAGGTTAACTAATATTTTTTAAAAGTATGTTCAGGGAACTTTAGTATCATGACATATTCCATATAGTGCAGACAGTTCTTTGCCCAGGCAGTCTTGGACAGTGCAAAATCCAGTGCACATGTCACCCTCCTTGAATATCAGACTCACATAAGCTTCAAGTTCCAGGAACCCATGAAGATATTGTTTCTGAAACTTATTTGACAATGAAATTCAATGTTATTTTCTTTTCTTTTCAGTGTACACTGAGGAATGCATTTTGGGAAAAGTTATTCTATGCTGTCATAACTCTCCATTTCTGTTTTTAAAATTTGCCTTGGAAAGGAGAGCAGTCTTAGGTACTTAATTTTAAAGATAAAGTTGCTAGCAAATCACAACTACCATGACAAAAGCCACATGAAAACCTCACATTCAAGGAACAACTAACTCACATGATCCTCCCAGTAACAAATAATATGGAAACATCTTCATTGCTAGCTCCACTGAAACCTTCCTCAATTATACTAAATCAAGATATTTCCCATCTTCAACCTCACCATCAAACTTCCTGCAAAGTATAAAAAGTGATGAAAATAAACATTAAGACTTTAGCTTCCTAAATAAAGCTTACAGCCTGTAATATCATCTGATAGATGGATACTGGTCAAGGATGGATGCTATTATGCTCACAGCATTAATTATTTGCTGTGTCAGCCTAAAGAATTTGCCATTGATCAATCAACACACTGCAAATTCCTTATAGAACTTACTGTGTTCAAAGTGTAGCTCTTGGCCACATTATTTGACAAAAGTGTCTATATAAGCAGTCATCCTGAAGTGCTGATTCTGATATTTGATTTGGGATTAAACAGTCTGTTGCCAACCATCTGCTTTCCTATGTAAGCATCCTTGAAAGGTCAGAATTCTACAGATATTGCCCCATAACTTTAAGTGGTATTTGAAAGATCAGAATTAGCTTAGACATATGCCACTGAAATTGCTGTCCTAATCCTAAAGGACCATTCAGGTTTTGACACCAGAGTCCAAGTAAGGTGGGAGGGGGAGTTCTCTTTTCTCTCATTGTTGGTGATTCCGAATCTTGCTGTGATCGGCACAATGCTGTGAGACCCAAGAGTACTTGCCTGACAAAGTTTTACAACAGTTCATGCTCCTGCTTATATGAAAGTGTACACTGACTGCCCAAGCCGTGTCTCCCGATGTCTCATGGAGAGTGCACTCCTCTGGCTTGTGCCTGATGACTTTGCGGAAACTCCCTTGGTTTCTGCCACCTCAGCAACTTCTGTCACAGGGACCTGGAAGTACACCACTGGAAATGTGCAAGGATAGTAACAGTCTCTGCTCTGCATTTGAAATGGCAAATGGCTGTGGCTCAATTCCAGGTAACTCAAAATAATAAAAACCTTACTTCACTAACAGTCTGAAATTTCATGCATAAATGGCTTTGTGTGAATTCTGTGTATAGAAATAATCATCTTTTACTGTTTGATATGTCTAAACGTGTAATGAAGTAAGCGCTTTGGGAATTCCCCAGGTGTGTCTCCATTAATACTGCTTGGTTTGGGGGCTACCTTCATAATTCTGCACCATGTGAATGTACAAAGTGGCCAAAAGGGAAAAGGTAAAAAAGGAGACAATTTGAGCCATAAATGTAACTTTTTAAGATTCATTTAAAAAAGTATCTCTGTACTCACCCATACAACCCTTTCCTGTGACAGAAAGAAGAAAGGAAAAGGGAATAAAGAATGCAGAATAATGGTAATGGATAGGTGGCTGAATGGATAATAATCAGACAGTGGACCTTGTACACCAACTGCATGACTGCCATAGTGCTGACCACTGGAAAGGGAAGAGACCATTGTGAGCATGATCCAAGATCACTGTAAAAACTCACACACACACACAAAAATCAACCCAGGAACTACACTGAGGTGAATGTAGTTGTTAGAAACCCAGAGCATGCCATGGGCACTCTAAGAGAAATGCTAGGTTCACTCTTGAAAATTTGCAGTATTTATTTACTTGACATATATAAAGAGTGGAGAAATATCACAGGGAAGATAAAATAGTTTATAATCACATTGACTTCAGTAATAAGACAGAAAATCTATAGAAAAATATATGTAGAAAGGCCTGTGACTTTCAAAATTTACTTAAAACATTGATTATGAAATGATTCTTATCAAGAGTATGAGACAGTGTACAACTGAACTTAATTTTAGGGAGGATATTGTTCCTCCAAAATTTTAGACTTCTTGCTTCCTAAAAGGCACATTGAATGCTGTTTGAAAAATGTTATCAGTAACTGAAAGTGTTTGGAACTTTTTAAAATGTGTTTTCCAGCCAAACTAATTCTTCACCTTTAGTGGCCAAATGTACCATTCCTTTCAAATTAATTCCTTTTATTCAGTTATATTTGTTTAGCTACCTAATTTTACATGCCATTTTTAGATATTAATGAAATTTTAACATCTGTATCTAGAACATCAGAGAGAAGTTGAATAAAAAATTGAGAAATGGTTAAATTCATTTTTACTGTGTAAAATTCAGTACACACCTGACATTTATGTTTTTCTTTGCAATTATGTCTCCTTTATTAGGTAGAAACTTGATATATATTTCCTTTTTAACACTAAAAATTATTTTGAAACTAATTTTATTTTGTATAGTCACAAGGTAAATAAAATAAATATTTTGAATCCTTCAGATCTAAAACTGCTTTTGATTTGTTATTATTTTTCTCTTGAGGTGTCTTTTCCTGGAAAAATCTGTAAAACCCTGTGACTGTACCTAATGCCTAACTTAATTTCTCACAGTTACTAATTCCTGGATTGAGACTTTTAGAGCTCATGTGCAAAACATTCCATGCCGGGTAGCATGTACATCCTTAAACACGATTGTTTTAGGATAAATTTTACTGCTTATGTTTGTAATATTTCTGCAATTTATTTCGATTAGTTTGAGTGACTTTTGTCTACATTTATGCATTGATTCATATTGGTGTCTTTTCAAAAATTTCAAGCTCTGTCTCCTTATTTACCCACTCTCAAGTCATGGACAGGTGATTACAGATGATTTGTTTTAGATTTCTTACTATTATCAATGAAGAAGTAAAAATTCAACACTACCTTCCATCTGGAATGCCAACAAGTATCTCTAAGCTGTGTAACAAGGGCTGTAACTATTCTCCTTGGGTATGTACACCCACACATTCATTTGGATTTTCATAGTATTTTCGAAGAAGCTGTGCTAGTTTATATACCATTATCTCTCAGTGGCTTCTGTTTCTACATAGTGTCACTAGGACAACACATTCACTAAAAGCTAATAAATAAAGAAAAAATAGTCATTGCCTTCATGGTTCTGCAATGTTATTTTATTGTGGATTTAATTTGAAGTTTACTGATTGCTGAAGCTGTATCATTTGTGTGAAAGGCCATTTGAGTAGTGTCAGCCATGCGTTAACTATTTAAGTACATTCTCACTAAGATACTTGTTTCTTTGGAAGTGTAGGACTCCAATCTGTTCCCTGATATATATCTAGAACTTGGTTTTGCTTTTAGTGTGACAATAATGTTTATGCTTGTCTTACATACATTTACAGCATTCCAATTAGAAAAATACATTTTTAAATGACCAAATCTATGTTGCTTAAAAGAGGCAAAATTGAAATCTGAGGTTAAAAATATATGAAAATTAAGAAAAAGTATATTGTTACAAAATAAATACAAAAATTATAAGTTATGTCTATCCTTGTGCAGATCGATTCATAGGATACACATGTTGGAGGTCTATCAGAGGATATTATTATGTTTATTTTTCATCTTTCAAGTTTTGTTAAGCAGTAAAGGAAAACATCACTTATAGATTTTTTAAAAGTACTAGTCATTCTAAAAGCACATATGGGAAGGTGAGAGTGAGAGATAACTTTTCAAATAATTTTGGTGTTATAAAACTTTATTGGGACATAATTCACATGCTGTAAACTATACATATTTGAAATATACAATTCAGTTGGTTTGGGTACAATTACACTTTTTAAGTGACATATATAATTCTTTTCTAAACTTTTTTTTTGTTGTACTAGAAACATTCTAACATTTTACCAGTCAATCAGCATTTCCTTTTAATCCCCTAGTCCTGGGGTAACAATGACTCACTTCTTGTTTCTACAGAGCTATCCATTCTGGATAATACAGATGAATGGAATCATAGAATATGTAACCTTTTGTGAATGACTTCTTTCACTTAACACAATGTTCTCAAGGTTCCTCTACTCTGTAACATACATCAGTAATTCATTCTTCTTATTGTCAAATAACATTGTTACAGTGATTTGCACTTCAGAGATGTCTAAGGATCTTGAACACCTTTACAGACACTAATTGCCTCTTTGTAAGTCTTCTTTGGATAATTGTAGAGCTTTGTCCATTTTGAAATGAAATTATTTGCATTTTTACTTTTGAATTCTGAGAGTAATTAGTTTATTTACAAGTTCTATGTCAGATTCATTGTGTATGTGTGTGTGTGTGTGTGTGTGTGTGTGTGTGTGTGTGTGTGTATGCACATGCACCAAAGGATGAGTAGGCCTATGCTCATGCCATAGCATCCATATAATAGTCAGAGAATAACTTTTGTAGAATCCCGTATCTCCTTCTTCCATGTGGGTTCTGGGAATTGAACTCAGGTCACCAGGATCACTGGCACATTTACTTACCCACTGAGGCATCTCTACAACCTGTCTATACACTTTATTAAGAGTGTAGATGGGGGGGAGCGAAGATGGCGGCAACCTACACTGACGCATTCTGAACGCGGGGAAAAAAGAGCCATAAAAAACACAGAGATATTGGGCACTGTGCAAAAACCGGAGGGGCTAGACCCCCCCCCCCCCCCCCCCCCCCCCCCCCCCCCCC
>CAJQZJ010018626.1:0-10743 GCA_907164525.1 Lophiomys imhausi | reverse complement strand
GTTTCTTAATTATCCTAAACAGTTTATGTCAGTTGGTAGCGAGAGGTCAAAACTTGACATTTCATGGACATTGTGGTTAAACACATATTTTTTATTTTTCTTCTTAATAATTCAAAGTAAACTGTATGTGTTCCAGCAATAGGCAATTAAACTCTAATTGGAAGACTTTTTGCATCATGTTTCAAATGTGTAAGCTACTAGAAAAATATAAATTGCATAATACCTAATAGGCTTACACAATTCTGAAGAGAATTCAAAGTTCATATCCATGAACTTCATGCTTGAAGAAAAATGTTATTCATTAGTACTTGTGAGATGTATGTTTGCCAAATTTTCTTGTAATTTACTTGGAAATCAATTGAAGAAAAATAAAATTTAATATGTGATATTTTTATTAAATTTTAATATTTAAAGAATTTCATTATGCATACAACAGGTTTTGTTTCCATTCACTCCCCACTCCACCTCCTAATTGTTTTTAGATTCACTTCCTGTTCTCCTTCCCCCTCCAACTTAGTATTCTCTCTTCTTATAACCCATGGAGTACAAATTTCTACTACCTAGAAATTTGCAGGTGGACCCTCATCCATTAGAGGATGACAGACCTACTGGGCCATATCCTTAAAGAGAACTGTGTCTTCCTCCCCCTAGAAGATATTAACTCTCAATAGCTCCTCTACTAAGCTTGAGGGTTCATGAGCCCTTCCATCTGACCATGTTACAGTTTTAAAATTATTTAGGTTTTGTGCAAACAGCTCCAACTGTGTGAGCTCATTTGCTCAGTGATCATGTCATATCTAAAAGAAATATTTTTTCCACACTTGGCCCTCCCCTAACTTTGGCTCTTAAAGTCTTTCTGCCACCCTTTCCTCAGCCTTGAATGGGAGTGCAATGTAGATGAACCATTTGTGGCTAAGAATTCCAAAGATACTTATTCTCTGCACTTTGAACAGTTATGAATTTGCCTGTTAATTACTCTTAAAATTAGAAATAACATTCATTGAGATCTGGGCTGATTTATGAGTATAGAGATAGATGGTATGTAGATAGTATATAGAGGATAATTTGATGCTATGTACAATAATATTAATAATTGTTATAATTATATAATATTAAGAAATAGGTTCACCACTGAAGCCATGAGGTCCTCAACTATAGGATCTTGGCTAGATTTACATTACTAGGCATATATTTTTTCC
Organism: Lophiomys imhausi; assembly: GCA_907164525.1. Taxonomy (NCBI): domain Eukaryota; kingdom Metazoa; phylum Chordata; class Mammalia; order Rodentia; family Muridae; genus Lophiomys; species Lophiomys imhausi. The sequence goes on along the minus strand of CAJQZJ010018626.1, from coordinate 9,544 downwards.
CCATGGCGTATGCCTTAAATCTACCCTCAATCAACTTGGTTACACCCATAACATTTCTGCCACTATTACAACCACAGTACAATCCTACTGAACACTCTGTTATTGTAGCTCATGGATCATTCTCTCTTACTCTGCTCAGAAATCAATTCCAAATAGATGAAAGATCTCTGGAAAACCTGAGAAGCTGAACATTCAAAAATTCTGTGCAGGAAATACTCTTAAGGATATAGACTCACATAAAAAATATTCTTCAGAGGATTCACCTAGGAAATAGGACCAAAAATAAATAAGCAGTATTTCATGAAATTGAAAAACTTCTGTACTGCAAAGGAAACTGTTCATTTACTGAAGAGTACCACACATAATGGGAAAAAACTTTGCCAACTATATGTCTGACTGTGCCTCATTTTATACAAAACTAGATTAGTGTCTAAATTATACAAAATACAAATTAGTCATATTAAACATGATTAAAACAAATTACATCCAATTAAAAGGTGGGCCATGGAGCTGAACTGAGTTTTCAGAAAAATATAAATGGCTGAGAAATATTTTTAAAAGTATTCCAGCAGGGAAATGCCAATTAAAACTATTTTGAGATTTCATTTTATCCTAGTCAGAATAGTTAGGATTAAGAAAACAAAAGACGGGGATCCAAGATGGTGGCAGCCCACAGGGACGAATTTTGAAACTAAATAATCCAATCAAAAAATGGGGAACAGAGCTAAACAGAGTGTTCACAAAGGAGGAAGAGTTCACAAAGGAGGAATCCCTAATGGCCCAGAGACACTTGAAGAAATGCTCAGCATCCTTAATCATCAGAGAAATGCAACTCAAGATGACTCTGAGATTCCATCTCACACCTGCCAGAATGGCTAAGATCAAAAGCTCAAATGACAGCACATGCTGGTGAGGGTGTGGAGAAAGGGGAAACCTCCTCCATTGCTGGTGGGAGTGCAGGTTTGTGCAACCACTATGGAGGTCAATATGGCGATATCTTAGAAAATGTGGAATAGCTCTACCTCAGGACCCAGCCATACCACTTCTGGGTATACATCCAAATGATTCCTTACCGAATCACAAGGAAGTTTCCTCTTCTATGTTCATAGCAGCCTTATTTGTAATAGCTAGAAACTGGAAACATTCAGATGTTCCTCAACTGAGGAATTGATTAAAAAACTGTGGTACATCTACACAATGGAATACTACACAGCTATCAGAAACAATGAAATCATGCAATTTGCAGCCAAATGGATGAAACTAGAGAAGCTCATCCTGAGTGAGCTAACCCAGACTCAGAAGGATGCACATGGCATCTATTCACTTATAATCGGATTTTGGCCATAAAGTAGAGGATAACTATACTACAACCCATGCACCAAAGGAAACATGAACATAGACTTTGTTTCCGGTCAATGAGACACTTTGCCCTAGTGGTGCTGCCTTGTAGGCCCCCAGTGTATGAGGAGGCTCTTGGCCCCTATATGTCTGCTGAACTGGGGAGGGGGGACTATTATGTAGGGACATTCCACTCCAGAGCAGTGGGTTGGAAGGGTTAGGGGGTAGAGGGTGGGAGGGTGGGACTGGGAGGGGTGGAAAAAGGACACTGTGATGGAGATGTAACCTGAAGTAATAAATGTATATTAAAAAAACAAAAGACAATAATCATAGCAAGGGTGTGAGAAAAGAACACCATTTATGCACTGTTGGTATGAACAAAAGCTAGTGCATCCACTATGGTATTCAGTGTGGTGGTTCCTCAGAAAACTAGGATTGCTATACCATATGACTTAGCCTTGCCACTTTTGGGTATATATCCAAAGAACTCTATTTCCCTCTATATAGGTACATGCTTATCCATGTTCATCTCTGCTGTATTTATAATATCTAGGACATGAAAACAGCTAGATGGCCATCAGGTGATAAACAAATGAAAATGTTGGGCCTATACAGAATGGAATTTTATTCAGCTGTGAAAACTGAAATGATTAAATAGCCAAGTAACCAGATGGAGGTGGGAAACATACTAAGTGCCGTAACAGATACAGAATAAAAAAACGTTGTATCTTCTCATTCGTATGTGCATCCTAGGGTTGAATCTCTAAATTTGTGCATTTAACTTGTACCTAGGAAACTAAAAAGGGGCCACTGGTCTGTGCATGAGGACAGTAGAATAATTTTAATAACAGTTTACATACATGAAAATTAAGACTGAAATTCCCAGTAGATAAAATTAGTGATTCTACAATAATGACAGCATAGGAAGCCCCAGACATTATGAACCAGAAAAGTTGACTGCAAGATCCACTTATAGAGGAACAATGTGAGAAGCTTACAGACTCACTTCTCAGTGATGGTGTTGGAAATTATTTTGAAAACATACAGTGATCTCAGGTCTTTGGAATCATCCTCAAGGCATACAGCAAATGAGGCATGAACATGGAGATGGAAATCACTGCAGTCTGCCCAAGAGGGAGCATAATTTGCCTTTGAGCCTCAGAAATCGCAATTGTCAGGCCGATGTTTGCCTTACAAACACCAGATCATCAAATTTTAACTTCCCGGTGGAGAATGCAGTTTAGAAAGAATGCTGTGTCAAGATGCCAGATGGTGGCAATTTCCAGTCCGTAGGCTTTTGCTAACTTGGTGTTTCAGAGACTTATTATTTACTGATAATCTTTTCGTGATAGCCCTTTAATGACCAATGGTGTATAGCGTAATGTACGAACACAAACTAGCACAGATCCAAATTAGCTTCAAACAACCGGTGTAACCAGCAGTGTCAGATGAAAAGTTGCTAAAAGTAAGTTATTGTACTTCACCCAGTTTGTTACCCTGTATCTCTTAAAAACTCAGTAGTCCTTCCATGTGACAGAACACAGGTTTAGTTTTCTGCTGAAGTCTCTGTCTCCTTACTTGCAAATTGAGTCTGTCCATGCATAAAACTGTCTTTGCCCTTATTTTAGCCTTGTTTATGATTTCTTAGTTTACAGAAATAACATTTGTTCAAAACAATCTACTAAAACTCAGTAAACACAGCAAGTATGTGACATTTGAACTGCAACTTATTCTCTTCTTCTCCTTTCTGAGTCCAATATAAAGGAAACTTCACTCTGAACAGATGCAGACAAAAATAGAAGCTCTACAAGCTTCCTACAAGCTTCCAGTGGAGGTTTATAGAACTTTCTTGGGAAGGACAAGACCAAACTTCAAATATCTGTCTTATAGACTGGGCTGGTAGATGGTACAATCAAAAGAAATGTTCTTCCTTCTTTTAATAGTCATGGCTCAGAGGATGGAAGCAGCATCCTATGTATAGATAAAGAAATTAATGGCCCTTTCTTTCCCACACAAGATTGATGTGCAGTGAAGGTTTTATGTTGGCAGAAGTAAGCTTAGAAAATGAAATGTTTACCAACATTGGCTGCCAACTGAATGTCCAGCTCCTAAAACCGGGATGCTACTCAGAAAGCCAGTATGATATTTTCCTCCATTTCTATATTTGTGGGCTGGGTAGATTTGCAAAGAAAGTGTGGCAAATCATAAAACAATTCCGCAGGCACTCCCAAATGGAGGGATCATTTATTTTCTGAAACAGCATATGTGAAAAGTTCAAGACTAAAAGCATTCCCCAAATACTGACGTTCATGTCGAAAAGTATTATGAGACTCACAAGCCAGGTGTGTTGTTATACCCTTTTAATCACAGCACTAAGGAGGCAGAGGCAGGTGGGTCTGAGTTGGATGCCAGCCTGGTGGACACAGAGGTGACATAGAAACTATGTCATAGTTTCAGAATAGTGAGTGCTGTCTTGAAAAACTAAATGTGTGAGAGAGAGAGAGAGAGAGAAAGAGAGACAGAGACAGAGAGAAAGACAGAGAGACAGAGAAAGAGACTAAGGTTCATTCAAGATAACAGATAAGAGCAGTAGCAAACTTGCTGGACTTTACCAGGGAAAACCACGACTAGAGGAGACCCTTTTGCAGCAGAGCAAATCTCCAATACAGGCTTAAAATAACCCTCAAATTACACCACTATCAAATTTTATGTTTTCTGTAGGAGGCCCACTTTAGCATCAAGGATACAAATAAATTGAACATAAAGAGAAAGGAAAGACAACATGCTTTGGTAATGCTAACATTTTGGGATGGCTAGCTACACTAGCAACACAAAAATTGACTGAGTGATAAAAATGTTCTACATTTGTGGTGATATGTGTAATATTCTGAGGCTATCCTAAAACCATTGAATGGTACACTATATTTATGAATGAATTGTATAATATGGTTGTCATATCTTGATAAACCTATTTGAAATGTTGATTGCATTCTTTTCAAATCATCATAGTGTGTTCAATAAATACCATTGTATTAGGATACTTGTAAAATGTCAGTACCATGAACTGACTTTTAGAGAAATACATAGTCTGATCTGTGTCCATCTTTTCTTGGTAAGTATACAGTACAAAGGAAAAAGAAAGGCTTCTGCTATACAAAGGCAGAGTCACATTAAAAATCCCTGGTCACTTTTCCCATTGAGATCTCCTCTCCATATACCTACAAATTTTTCCTTTATTATTTTATATCATGAGCAGTAAGAAGTAAAATTTCTTTTTGAAGTTGAAGTTGAGTTATTTTGAGGGAAGGTGCTGATATAAACATTTATAAGATTGAATAAATCACTTTTTTGATAAGAAAATCTACATAAAATATAATATGGGTATATAAGCTTGGCAATATTTTAACTGCATGAGTTTAGTTTAGCAATATACAGCCACCAGTTCCTGAGATTATACTTCCAGCAGGACCAACTTTCATGAAAGAGAAAATGCAAATGCATACCATGCACAGCAATACTAAATGAATATCATATTGGTGCAGAAAGTGGATGTCATTATTGAACTTGTCACGGTAATATGTGATACCTTTCTGGTTAATTAGGACAACAGTCCTAGTCAGTGAATCACACTGGAACATAAGATAGTAAATTGATTTATTTTAGTCTTAGAAAATTGCTAGCACACCTTGTCAAATCTTATGGATTATTCTAATAGAGGAATATATTATGATTTCATTAATGTCAACAATTTTTATTAATTACAAATAGTGATCTATTATAGTGAAATAATTAACAAGAATAAAATTTAAAAAGGATAGGTTTTTAGTCTTATTGTATTTGTAATGCCATATTCAGGCAGTATCCCTGAGAATTTTGCTGTTTTCTGAAAGGAAATGGAGGAGGAATGGATCTAATGGAGAGGGAGGTATGTGTGTGTGTCAGTGGGAGCTGCGAGGAGTGGGGGGAGGGGAAACTCTGGTCAGAATGTACTGTATGAGAGAAGAATAAATTTAAAAAAAATATTCCACAAAAAGTATAGCCTGAAGAGTGAAGAGATAGCAATCACTGCCTATGTCTATAATTATCTTTATGGCCATCAAAACACCTCTACTGGTTTTTAAAATTATCTTTATTTTCCATAAATAAATGTCTGCTTTCATGTATAGGTTTCAACCAGCTGTGTGCCTGGCCAGAACAGCACATCAGATTCCTCATATTTGGAATTACAAATGATCGTGGTCTACCATGTGAATGCTGGAAACCGAACTCCCTCCTCTGCAAGCTTAGCATATACTCCTATGTGCTCAGCCACCTCTAGTCCCAACCGTATTGTTTTGTTCCTCACTTTTCAAATGCAGACTCCAAGTGCCTTGACAGTGTTATTTAGTAGAGAAGGATTTAGGACATATAATCTGGCTTCTGTTATTTATGTATTTAACAGTTATGACTTGGTACACCTATCCTATGTAAGGAACTCCATTTGGAATGAATGATTGGATGGAAAACAAAAACCACAAACAGCTTTTGGGGTATTACAGTCTAATAGAACTACAGATATTATTGTGTTAAGCACAGCTGCAGGGATGATAAGGATAACGGGGGTAGGTGATGTATAGGCAGCATTATCAAAAAGGTTTTCCTGTGACAGACACAGCTGAATTGGGAAAATTCTTAGAGCATAATGTCTAGCTCACCTAGTTATACAACAAAAAAAGTTAGAATTTCCTCCTGACAAAATAAAGCCTTTGCTTTCCTTGTTAAGAGTTTTTCAGCTAAGACAGCATATATCTAAATTCTTTATTTCCCACGGCATTTTACATCATTGTTATTGCTTTGGAAACATCGCCTTTGGGCTTAAAGTTTTCAAATTTAAATAAACAATAATTGAGAATGAGATCAAAACTTTCTTTAAGCCCTTCAGATTAAGAGTCTGCAGATAGATAGATTCCACCTACCGAAGCTAAATCAAGATCAGATAAACAGATTAAACAGCCCTATAACCCATAAGGAAATAGAAACAGTCATTAAAAATCTCCCAACCAAAAAAAGCCCAGGGCCAGATGGCTTTAGCACGGAATTCTACTGGATCTTCAAGAGGAGCTAACACCAATACTTTTCAAACTCTTTCACCAAATAGAATCTGAAAGATCATTGCCAAACTCATTCTACGAGGCCACAATCACCCTGATTCCTAAACCACACAAAGACCCAACAAAGAAAGAGAACTTCAGACCAATCTCCCTCATGAACATAGATGCAAAAATACTTAATAAAATACTAGCAAACCGAATTCAAGAACACATCAAAAGTATCATACACCATGATCAAGTAGGCTTCATCCCAGGGATGCAGGGATGTTTCAACATACGAAAGTCTATCAACGTCATTCACCATATAAACAAGATGAAAGAAAAAAAACACATGATAATCTCGCTAGATGCAGAAAAAGCATTTGACAAAATCCAACACCCTTCATGCTAAAAGTTCTGGAGAGAACGGGCATACAAGGGCCATACCTAGAAATAATAAAGGCAATATACAGCAGGCCAGTGGCCAACATCAAAATAAATGGAGAGAAGCTTGAAGCATTTCCTCTAAACTCAGGGACAAGACAAGGATGTCCACTTTCACCATATCTCTTCAATATACTACTTGAAGTTCTTGCTAGAGCAATAAGACAACTAAAGGACATCAAGGGGAAAAACATCGGAAACGAAGAAGTCAAATTATCCCTATTTGCAGATGATATGATAGTATACATAAGCGACCTCAAAAATTCCACCAGAGAGCACTTACAGCTGATAAACACCTTCAGCAAAGTGGCTAGATACAAAATTATTCAAAAAAATAAGAAGCTCTTCTTTATACAACAAACAAATGGGCTGAGAAAGAAATAAGGGAAACAACCCCTTTCACAATAGCCACAAACAACATAAAATACCTGGGGGCAAGTCTAACCAAGCAAGTAAAGGACCTATACAACAAGAACTTCAAGCCCTTGAAGAAAGAAATGGAAGAGGCCTTTAGAAGATGGAAAGATCTCCCATGCTCATGGAGAGGTAGGATCAACATAATAAAAATGGCCATCCTACCAAAAGCAATATATAGATTCAATGCAATTCCTATCAAAATACCAACACAATTTTTTATAGACTTGGAAAGAGCTAGCCTCAATTTCATATGGAACAACAAAAAGCCCAGAATAGCTAAATCAATCCTGTACAATAAAAAAACATCTGGAGGTATTACCATCCCAGATTTCAAGCTGTACTACAGAGCAATAGTTGTAAAAAACAGCATGGTATTTGTATAGAAACAGACCAGTAGATCAATGGAATCGAATTGAAGATCCAGAAATAGACCCACACACTTATGGCCACCTAATTTTTGACAAAGAAGCAAAAAGGGCACAATGAAAGAAGGACAGCATCTTCAACAAATGGTCTGGTCCAACTGGACGTCCATTTGTAAAAGAATGAAATTAGACCCATACTTATCACCTTGTACAAAACTTAAGTCCAAGTGGATCAAAGACCTTAACATAAGGCCGGTCACACTAAATCTACTAGAAGATAAAGTGGGAGAAACCCTCGAACTAATTGGCACAGGTGACAACTTCCTGTACAGAGCAACAACAGCTCAGGACTTGAGATCAACAATCAATAAATGGGACCTCATGAAACTGAAAAGCTTCTGTAAGACAAAGGACACTGTCATTCGAACAAAATGGCAGCCTACAGACTGGGAGAAAATCTTCACCAACCCCACACCTCACAGAGGGCTAATATCCAAAATCTACAAAGAACTCAAGGAATTAAATGCCAAGAAACCAAATAATACAATCAAAAAATGGGGGACAAAGCTAAATAGAGAATTCACAAAGGAGGAATCCCTAATGGCTGAGAGACACTTGAAGAAATGCTCAACATCCTTAATCATCAGAGAAATGCAACTCAAGACGACTCTGAGATTCCATCTCACACCTGTCAGAATGGCTAAGATCAAAAACTCAAATGGCAGCACATGCTGGTGAGGGTGTGGAGAAAGGGGTACCCTACTCCATTGCTGGTGGGAATGCAGGCTTGTGCAACCACTATGGAGGTCAGTCTGGCGATATCTTAGAAAACTTGGAATAGCTCTGCCTCAGGACCCAGCCTTACCACTTCTGGGTATACACCCAAATGCCTCTTCACGGAATCATAAGGTAGTTTCCTCATCTATGTTTATAGCAGCCTTATTTGTAATAGCTAGAAACTGGAAACAACCCAGATGTCCCTCAACCGAAGAATGGGTTAAAAAACTGTGGTACATCTACACAATGGAATATTATTCAGCTATCAGGAACAATGAAATTATGCAATTTGCAGCCAAATGGATGGAACTAGAAAAGCTCATCCTGAGTGAACTAACCCAAACTCAGAAGGACACATATGACATCTATTCACTTATAGTAGGATTTTAGCTATATAGTAGAAGGTATCAATACTACAACTAACACACCAAAGGGAACTTGGACATAGACTTCTTATTTTTTATTTTTGTTTTTTATATATTAGTTATATTTTTTAGTCTTTTTTATCTATTGTATGCTTATTGGTTTGTTTGTTTAGTAGTTCTCTCTCCCAGGCAACGAGACACTCTTCACTGATGGTACTGCTTTGTAGATCCCCAATGAATGAAGAGGCTCTTGGCCCTCATACGACCTCTCAACTGAGATGAGGGACTGTTATATAAGGACACCCCACCCCAGAGAAATGGGATGGAAGGGTTAGGAGGTAAAGAAAAAAAATGATATGTGATGTTTCGGCCTTTTACTACTAATTGTCATAAACTGTTTAGTATAATTAAGAAATGCAAACTAATGGTTATGCAAGCCGGTCATTCTGTTAGGTACTATGACAGCCTAATATAGTTACTTTCTAAGCTAATCAGAAATAAACCGGCAAGAGACAAGCAACATCTGCTTACCCTAATATAAGAGATCGATAGGGCCTCTTCAAAAACCTCAAGAGATCTGCAGAATATGGCATTCAAAGATGTTTTCGTAACTTTAGATTTTTTATATCAAGACATATCAACTCCTGACAGCACCCCCTATTCTCCTCCAAATAGAAGATGAGCATCAAAGAATCTCCAGTGGGAGATGATTGAATTAGTCACAAGCCTATCTCTTGATAGGAAAAGCCCCTTGCCCCAACTCTAGACA
>CAJQZJ010018566.1:0-11212 GCA_907164525.1 Lophiomys imhausi | reverse complement strand
TTTTTTTTTTTTTTACCTTTGGCCATTGGGTGCGTTTAGCTGTCTGTTCTTGTCGTTTTCTGTGCTTGGATCCACAGTGGATGCTTTGGTGCAGAGGACGAGTTACTTGGCTATCTGTCATTGCTTACAGGGGGATTTCAGGGTCACTGTGGTTTTAATCGCCTGAGGCACTGTGAGCTGGTGCAGCCTATTCCCAGGTTGTGAGTAATGGACCGGAATTGTTTCACTGCTCCCAATTCAGACTTCTCTATGTTGCACTCTGAGTTATCAGCCTGTAATGGTTCTGATGGTATGGGCCTTTTTGCCCAGGCACAGATTCTGTGGGCTTTGTTTGTCGTCACGGAGGCTGACAGGGTCTGGCTCCACACCTAATATGTGTGGATTTTCCAGGATACAGCTATGGTCCTGATTTCTGGTTTCTCACTAGGCTTCTTTCCACAGGTCTGGCCTCTGTGCCTGATTCCCTCCCTGTCTGTGCAGCCGCGGGTCTCCCCCCTTGGCTGCTCGGCCGTGGGTGCACAGAGCCCCAGATCCCCCGGCCGCCTGAGTGGACCTCTCGCCCAGCAGCTCAGCTGTGGGTTCGCGAATCCCTGGCCCAGCCCACGCCTGACTCTCTCCCCAGTTGTCCTGCCTTGGTTTCGCGGGGATTTGGCCCTGCCAGCCGGGCTCCCTCCCCAGCTGCGCTGCCGTGTAAGTGCGCCGGATTTGGCCCCTCCCGCCCGCGTTTGTGTTCCCGGTTTCCCGCGCTCTGTCGGAACCTCCCGCCCTCCGCTTTATGAGCGGCTGCTGACCACCCGCTGAGCCCCCTGTTTGTTCCTTGCTAAGACTTCCACTATCTTGCAAAATTTTTTAAGTGGGTATAAATTCTACCTGAGGTGTGAGGAGTCCAATAGGCTAGTGAACTATCTCCAAGTGACCTCTGATTCTGTCTGCTGTGAGTTGGGGTAGATCTTACCAGGCGCCTCTCCAAATGGGAGTTCCTGAATCCCGGGTTTAGTGGCTTCCGTGTCTGCGAGAGATGGGGAGAGAGCCTTACCCTGGGACTTTTAACAGTCCCTTGGGATGTGTGAGTGTTCCCGAGAGGGTCTAGCCCCTCCGGTTTTTGCACAGTGCCCAATAATTCTGTGTTTTTTATGGCTCTTTTTTCCCCACGTTCAAAATGCATCAGTGTAGGTCGCCGCCATCTTCCTTCCCCAAGCATGCTAAATGTTAATTGGTCCTGTTTGCTGTCTGTTACTTACATTGACTCTTATTGGTTAAATAAAATGCCAAGGCCTGAGATTGGGCAAAGAAAGAAAAGGTGGGACTTCCTGAGATTAGAACATGAAGCCTGTGCTTTAGACAGAGAATTAAAGCATTCCAGCCAGAAGCAGGAAGAAAAAGCATTCTAGCCAGCAGCAGGAGGAAGAAGAAGAAGACACATGCCATGGGTTAGAAAAAAGAATCTCATTCCACATGGCTGGAACATCGGCTAGTGTGGAGAATGGCGGTCCAGGGGACATATGTATATATGGGGTCCTATTTGGGTAATAGACTTAAGAGCTAGCTTAGTTGGGCCAGGATTGCACAACACAGGCCAAGGCTTGTTAAAATCCCCTGGTGTCTGTGTGCTCATTTATAATGGCTGCTTAAAGATTAACAGCTGGCAAACCAATTAAATATAACCTAAATACTGTTAATTAATGTAATTATTTTTTTCTACAATGGTGTGTGTTAATTTTAAATTGAAATAAAATATAGAAGAAAATGTATACATTTCTATTTAACTAAAGACAAGAATCACAAATAATAAAACTCCACAAAGATATACTACTTTAAAAATATATAAATTAGTAAGATCATGTGCAGTATTTTCCTGCTAAGCCTCATTTTTCCACAACAAATTCCACTAAGAATTGTGAATATCATTCATACTAATATTGAATTTGAAGAAAAAAAATAACTACACATTATCATATTCAATTTTATCAGTTGGAGTGTTTCCATGAAAATAACATGAATTTAAACTTTGTTTTAGTTAGGTTATTATTACTGTGATGGAACACCATGACAAAAATGAACTTGAGGAGGAAAATATTTGGCTTACACTTCCATACCATTTTTCATCATTGAAAGAAGTCAGGACAGGAACTCAAATTGGAAAGAAACCTGGAGGCAGGAGCTGATGCAGATGCCATCGAGGTGTGCTGCTTACCAGCTTTCTCTTTATGACTAGCTCAGCCTACTTTCTTATGGAACCCAGGATCCCCAGCCCAGGAGTGGCAGTATTCACAATGGGCTGGGACTCCCACATCAGTCACTAGTTAAGAAAATGCCTTACAGACTTATGTACAGCCAAATATTATGGAAGTATTTTATCCAATTTAGTTCCCTCCTTCCAGATAAATCAAGCTATGACAAGCTTATATAAAACTTACCAGCACAGACATGAAGGAAATAAGTATACATGTCATAAATTTAGGATTAAAATGGATACAGAAAGTTAGGGACATAAGATTCAGAAGGCTGAGTTACTAGAGAACTTGAAAATTATGGAGAAAATGATCGTAATGTGAAATACCTTCCAAAGAGCACTATGTCAGAACCATGTCCTATCTCTACCTCTAAACAAACAAACAAACATACATACACACACACAAAAAAAAAAACAAAAAAACAAAACAAAAAACACTCTCCAGGATCATGTAAAGCTTAGGTATGAAAAATATGATTCCCCCTCCAGTGTCTGAAGGGATTATGTTTCACATTCTATGACAGTTGTTTTAAGTTTGCATTCAGATAAAGCCATTTCTATGTAGTGCCAAATGTAGGATGAGTGTTTAAGATAGACTATAGCTAAATAAACAAATTACGTAGAACTTATCTTAAAACTTGTGTTAGTTTCACATAAAGAAGCACATGAAACTGTACGTAATTTCTTCAGTTTACCCATTAGCTTGTTGTCGTTTCACAGCATGATGATTCCCTTCTCATTCTTTTTGGAAAATTTCACATGTGATTGTTATATTTATTTTTGTTCCATGTCTTCCTGTCCAAGTACTCTAATACAGCCCCCCAGATCCCTTTCAAATTCAAGATTTTGTCTTTTTTAATTGCTAGAATTCCTTGTATATTATAATACATATAACTTACTGAATCCATTTAGAGTTGCTTATACATACATATATTTACAAGTGAGTACTTAGGATAAGGAGTCTCTGTCCCTGGAGAAAACTGATTCTCCTTCCCTCAGCAGTTGGTCAGTTTCCTGTAGCACTTAATCTCTGGATGAGGCTTTATGATATTTTTCACAATGCATGTTAACAAATCAACTGGTTTTGACATTATCCAAGCCATGTTTAGACGCTCATACTGTTGAGATTTCATGGATGCAGCTTTCCTATCATTTTAGAAGATACAAATTCCGACTGGACATCCTATTCCTCTTGATTTTATATTCATTCTGTCTCTTGCTCTTGAATCTTAAATTCAGGGGTTGTATTGTAGATATATGACTTGGAGTAGAGTACCAGGTATGAATTTCCTATCATTGAGTAGGCCTTAAGTCCAGTTGGACAGCTGTTAGTTTAATTTTAACTAAGCAGTAACAAGTATTTTGGGGGCATATTTCTAAAATGTTATCATTTGAATGTTTCTAAGGTGACTTTTTGAAAATCTATCACATCTCCAAGCATGATGCAAGAAAACAAAACAAACAAAAACAAAAAACAAAGAACTGACCCTTTGTGTCATTTACAGAAGAGTGGCCCTGATTTGTTCAGAAGAATGCTGATCTCTACTCTGGTCTGTCATGATCATTCAAACAAAAGCTGTCCTCTTTAGTTATTGAAAAGCACAGGAAACCAGGTGCCACAAAGGAATGTGAAACATTTCTTTTAAAAAATCTTTTTAAAATGTCTCACAAGTCCCACAAGGGAGGAAATAGTTTTTGGCCTTACTGATCCAGAGCAGTACACAAATCTACAAACAGATGTTATCACTTTGTACCTAATTTGGTTTTGACATTTTTTCCTTGGGGGTTGTGTGTTGTTTTCAGTTCCTCCGCATGTTCAGAGAACTGTCTTCCATCTAGCCCATACACATTATTTTAAGTTGGTGGAAATGAATGTATCCAGAAGGAGAAATAGGGAGCATGGTACACTAGATAGTCTAAAACATAGTAACATTAATGACAATTTTTTATAAGCCAGTAATTTATGAATATTTTGAGTATACAGCATATAAGCAAGTGTGTACTATTTATGAGCTCTAAACACATTACTAACTCAGTTACAGATTGGATGGAAATTAGATTTCTAGTGATAAGCTTCAAATAATATTTCTCAAAAGAATCACCACTGCACTGTCCCTTTTTCTGACTCCTTTCCTACCCAAAACAGTGCATATAAAGGTTTACATAGGAACTCAGCTTAATTGCTTCAAACTATGTTTCTCCAAAAGTTTGTCAGGAAACTGATATAATACTTCAATATGTGAAATCTTAACCTACTCTCTTGGTCATCGCTCAAAAAACGGATTCTTAACTGGAAGACCTAGAGCTTTTATACAGACTTCAAATCTGACTATATGTTAACCTACCTTGATGTTCCCAAAATAAGTCCTCTCTAATGTCTAATTCTTATATATCATAGAAGATTACTTCCTGCAAATTTCTTATAACTGTTACTCAACCAGAACCAGAGAGAGAGAGAGAGAGAGAGATCATGATATGTAGTTAAGAGTTAGCTTAACAGTTTACATCACCTTAAAATAATCTCACATCTGACAAATGAATTTTTATATAAGATATATAGTTGACTCAAGTAATTAGCAGTATAAGATCAAAAACTCAAGTGACAGCACACATGCTGGTAAGGATGTGGAGAAAGGGAAACACTCCTCCATTGCTGGTAGGAGTACAAACTTGTACAACCACTTTGGAAATCAATCTGGTGGTATCTTAGAAAATTGGAGATACCTTAGGATCCAGCCATAGCACTCCTGGGAATATACCCCAAAGATGCTCCACCAAACCACAGGGACATATACTCAGCTATGTTCATAGCAGCTTTATTTATAATAGCCAGAAACTGGAACTAACCTAGAAGTCCCTTAACCAAAGAATGGATAAAGAAACTGTGATACATTTACATATGGAATACTACTCAGCTATTAAAAACAAGGAAATCATGCAATTTGCAGGCAAATGGTTAGAACTATAAAAGATCATCCTGAGTGAGGTAAACCAGACCCAGAAAGACAAACGGTATGTACTCACTTACTAGTGGATATTAGCCATACAGTACAGGAAACATGCCACAATCAACAGACCCAAAGAAGATAAATACCAAAGAGGGCCCAAGGGAGGTTGCTCAAATCTCACTGGGAGAAATAAAATAGACATTGGATGTGGATGAATAGAGAGAACTAGGCATTATAGAAGGTGGGGAAAGAAATAAGGGTGAATATTGGGTATGGGGAGAGTAGAGTTTGAGGGTGAGAAGGCTGACCTCAGTGTAAAAGGATACTCTTAGTCCTGATGTGACTTTAAGAACTGCGGTAGATTGATTAGGGAGGCTTCCTCTTTTCTGAGGAGAAGGGGAATGGGGAAAGGGGGGGAAAGATTGTGAGGGTAGGACTGGGCAGAGAGGAGAGAGGAGGCTGCAATCTGGATGTAAAATGATGAAAGGAAGAAAAAAAAGAAAGGAAGGAAGAAAGAAACAAAGAAAGAAAGGCAGACATTGGTTCTTGTAACAGCTTATACTAATTAAATTAAAGCAAATATTAGAGGAAATATCAAAAGTTAGTTATGGTATCTACTCAGCAAGCTGCAGAAGGGCTACTTGAACCCAAAAGCTAAGGCTTTGTACGGGCACTCTATTAAGAACATGAGGCACAAAGAGAGAAGGAAGAGACAGATATGCAGCTGAGTTCTCATTTTACCCTGTTTCAAATTCTCTATTCTTTTCTTAAATTTCATTCATCAAAGCATTGAAAATATCTCTGCAGCTTTTTCCATCTCTGATTTTTTTAAAATTTTTTCCTTTATTTTTTATTTCTTCAAGTTACATCTCAATCGCAGTCCCCTCCCTATTCCCCCCCCTCCAGTCCCACCCTCCCACCCTCAACCCCCCATCCTCTTCCCTTTTTTTTAAGTTGAAGGTATATCTTATTTCCCCCTACAGTTTCCCCTTTCAGTCCAACAAATGGCTCTTTCTTTCCATCTCTGTTTTAATGGTTAATATTTTAACATACATTACAAGAACTCATTGTTTATTAAATCTGTGAAGTCCAACATGTTTAATGATGTTTTGATCAAAAAGTGGACCAAGCATGATCAGAGTTCCATAAGATAATATTACCTAGTGATATTGTAGCTATCTTAGTTTGTGTAAATATATCCTATTATGTTCCCATAATGATGAACTGAACTCTTATTATTCTCAGGCACATGCTCATATGTAAATGCATCTTTAATAAATTAATGTATAAATTAACATTAAAATGCTGTTTTCTTTTTCTATGAGACAAAATTGATTTCTTTGTTTTAACTTCTATATTATATATGGACAACTAGTAGGACACAACTCACAAATGCAAAATGTTAAATACCATATGGTCAATAAAAAAGTCTAGGTATACAAGTTGGCCTCTACCACATCTTTATATACTATGTCAAAATTTATTTTGAAGTTGCGTTTAAAATTCTGGGAAAACAGTTTCATTACCTCACTGACTCTTAAAATGCAGTCATCATTTCTGTTCTTTTTGTTCTCATTATTCACAGGTAATGTGGTTATTTTTTATTAGAATCATTCTTCTATATTTTATTAGTAAGTCTTCCTTTAATTTTTATAGATCCTCATGAGGCATCTACCTGAAATGTTATTTTTACAAAAATATCTATTAAGATGTAATCATTTGTCTATCTCACTTTAATTTAGGTTTATTTGGCCAGGAACTTGTCAATTTCTTCACATTTGGTTCTATTTTAGGCTTTGATTTCCATATGGGGTAATTTTCATTTCAACATGAAATAAACATACAAATCTAAATTGCTATTTTGGAACTTAATTGTTATTTGCTTCTTCAGAGTTTTCATGAAAGATTTCAACTATAAGCATATGTCTTCCTCACATACCTAGTTAAAACAAAATTTATGTAAGTGAGACAATTAGCCCCTACAGCCTTTCTGTGATGATTGTTGCTGAATCAAGAATGTGGTTTTGATCCATGAAATGCCATATCTTTCCTTGATCTCTGAAATGCAATTTTCTTTCAACATGAAAGTGAACTTCTAAAATATTTTCATTTCTTCATTTTATATTAGCAATATGTAAATTTCCCTGTCATAATTTTTCTTTATTCTGGATAATTTCATTTGTATACAACATATGATCATATACACCATCGATTGTACTTAATGTGTTATAAAAAGGAGTTTCTTGTTTAATCATTTAACTTTCACTTATTTTCTATATTGACTTTGTTATCAATTTGATTGAGTGTCTTCAATTTTATTTCTTCTTACTTTAGTTATAATTATCTCTTATAGATTTGTAGATAGAAACTTACATATTAATTTTATACATTCCTTTGATATCCCATATGTACATTTAATATACATTAAAAGGTGATTTTTTTCTGAAAATTATTACATTTAATTTCAATTTTGATAACTTTTATTAAATTTATAATCAGTTTATGTCATTTATGTTTCTTCACAAATTTCTTAGTAACATTATTTACAAATGTGTTTTATTTTGATTTATGGGATGAAATTTCATAACCAAAAACAACATAGAGAAGTTCTTTTGGGCTTATAATTCCAGACACAGATTTGTGGGAAAGACTTGACAACAGACAGCAGGAGAAGCAGCTCATTGATTAAATCTTCCAACCATACACAAGAAATAGAAAGAAAAAGAGAACAAGAAATATCAGGAGACTATTATACAGCAGATTATAGTGTCTGAGACATAAAACATGTTAGGTAAAAAATAGGATGAATGAGATTTATGAATTACAATATACCTACAATATATTAGAGGCCATATCAATTATTGAAATTTAATGTGGAGAAAAGTATACTAGCAAGATAGGAAGAATGTATGCATCAAGATATTTTGTAAATTCTAGTTTTATATCACTATATTCTATGAGTTTAGTTTACTAAACATGAGTTTACTGCTACAGGGAATTTGAACATATGGTAGCTTATTATAATTATAGTAATCACACAAGACTGTAGAGGAGAAAAGTTTATGAGAATTTGTTTACCTCTAAATTATTCACTGTGCCCCCAAACTTATTTTACATTATGTGCCACAGTCAACAATGATGCAAGTGCAACATATCAGGAAGAAAAAGTAAGACTTCAAACTGCAGTAAATATATGTGATAGTGCTAAATTAGGAAACACAATAGGTTTGTATGCCTGTTTGAGATCTTTACAAATTGTTTGAAAGTGGAATTATAAATCATTGAAGCATATAGATTTCATCTTGATTTTCTACTTTTTTATTGCTCACACATCATATAATTTCTTGCTACATATGATCAAATACAATTTTTTAACTATATGCTTCTGAATCTATCTAACTTTTTTCTAATTCCCTGTGCTGAGATAACTTTTAGAGTTGTCTTTACCTGTCAACAGCTATTACTAAAATATTTATCTTATAAATTCCATTAAATAGCTCAAACTTTTATTGTACTTTTTAAGTACTTTAGATTTTTAGTTTAATATTTTGCTAAAATATAAAAATAATCAGCATAAGGGTCATATAAGTAAATATGTAACAGTCATAGTATTATGCTAATGTTTTATATCTCCCAAGCCTAACCCTTTAATAAGATTATATATATATCAGCAACATTTCAGTTAAAATTCATGCTGTGTAATACCTTGCTTTCATTCAGTACATGTGAATGACTACATTTATATACACCATGCTCTATTACTGAAGGAGTAAGTTAGCCTTTCAAGAAGCCTTATGTCATTTGAAACATATTGCAATTTTTACTTTTTTCCCCTAGGGAACACTTTTTATCCAATTCCTGTGGAATATGATCATTTACATTTCATATACTCTTGGCCTGATATATAGTATCTTCTATTTTTGTTGGCTTCAATGAATGAAATGATAAAAACATTTCAGTAAGAAAAAAAAAAAAGGTCTTTTCACTCGGTGTTATAAGTTATACATTTCTTTTTTTTTTAATACTTTATTTCTTCTTTTTAAAGTTACATCTCAGTAACAAACCCCTCCCTATTCCCCCTTCCTATCCCGCCCTTCCACCCTCTTCCCCCCAGAAGTTTCCCCTTTCAGTCCAACAGATGGTTCCTTCTCTTATAACAGTAAGTATTATACAAAACCAATAGATATAAATATGCCACATTTATGAGAGTTAAATGGCCCAGTATACCTTCCCAATGTCCAGTTTATACATATTTGGCCCCTGACTTTAGCATTCTACTATCTAACCAACTCCATGAGTTTAAAGGTCTATATGTGACTCAACATTCATACTATCTTGCAACACACTTTTAAGAGTATCTTCTTAGATCTATAACACCCTCTTGATTCCTAAACAATTCAAAATTTAACTATGAGACTCTAGCTGTCTATTCTTCAACCACCTCAGAGACCTGAGAGGGATAAATATATTTGCTTATATAGGAAGTGCAGGGCCTGCAGCTTCCACAACTAAGAAAGGACATACCAATGACGGCCTGGACAGTTCCCATTTTCTCTCCATACATTCCAGCATCAGTCTTCAGCCTTTGGGTCCTGTTTCTCTGACAGACATTTGTTGTAGAGCAGGGATTATGAAGGACTTACCTACCCTGTCTTGGCAGAGTTAGGCTGTCGACTTCCCTGCTACCAAGTTTTGTCCTTTTTGGACAGCAGTCTGTCTGCAGTTGGTGCAAGGGGTTTTTTCATGCCAAGAGAAAGGCTTGCCACTAATTCAACAATCTTACAGTGGAGGTTCTTCAATGCTTATCTTCTACTTGGAGTAGAATAGGGGGTGCTGTCAGGCGCTGATATGTCTCAATATCAAAAATAATCTTGATTTAAGATAACATCTTTGAATGCCATATTCTGCAGATCTCTTGGGGTTTTTGAAGATGCCCTACCCATCTCTTGTATTTAGATAAGCAAATGTTGCTTGTCTCTTAGCAACTTGATTACTGGGTAGTTTAGAGAATATCTGTGATAGACTGTCATAGTAGCTAACAAAGAGACATGTTTGCATGACTAGGAGTTTGTTTTAACTATCCTAGACCGTTTTAGACGGTTGGTATCAAGAGGTCAGAGCTTCACATTTTATTTTTAAGTATCTCTAGGTATGATACGATTAGGAAGCGTTACCTTTAAATTTGTATCAATATACAAAGATCTATTCAGTTGTGGTTAAATATACTCTTAATTATGTATCAATATACCAAGATCAATGCCTATGTAGCCCAATATAATCTTAGTATTACGTCCATATACAAGGGTCAATACCATTGTGGCCAACTATAATCTTAATTTTGTATGAATATACAAAGATCAATACCGATGTAATCCAAAACAATCTTATTTTTGCACAATAAACAATGGTCAATACCACTTTAGCCAAATAAACTACTAATTATAAGGGCATATTCAATAATCTTCCCCTTCTTCTTGGACCTTCCTGTGCTATGTCTATATCTCATTTTTCTCAAGCCCATGCACTCCTACATAGGAGAGGAAGAAGGATACAGAAAAGGAAAAGTAGGAATTCCCTGGGGCTAACCTCCAAAACCCATTAAGACAGGACCATTTATCAGCTTGTAATCTCTTCCCCTACATATCAGAGTTTTCAGTTATCCTTCAAATAACCTAAAAGAAGGGCTGAGAAACACCTTCCCCATCCACTGGGCATGGGACGTCGCTCTCTTAAAGTGACTTCCTGCTGATTTGGGTCGTAGTAGACCTGTTTGGGGCCCGAACCCAAACGGGAAAAATGATTAAAAATGTTAGTACACTCCTTTTATGTTCAGTCCTTATGTTCTCAGCTGTTTAGATGACCTAAGGGGTGTGTAGGCAGAAGCTGATCTTGCAGGCTTCACTGAGGTTACTGCCGGGGCATTGTGTAGAGCTGAACGGTCCCAGTGACATTGGATTGCTGTGGTGGTTGCAGGCCCCCGATGGAGACAGCTATTGAGGAAGTCTGCCAGGCAGAATCAACTGGGTCACTC
>CAJQZJ010018563.1:0-13875 GCA_907164525.1 Lophiomys imhausi | reverse complement strand
ATGACATACCAGTGGCTGCCTGGACAGTTCCCATTTTCTCTCCATACATTGCAGCATCAATCTTCAGCCATTTGGCCCCATTTCTCTGACAGACATAACTTGGAAGCAGGTAAGTCGACAGCCTAGCTCTTCCAAGACAGGGTAGGTAAGTCCTTCATAATTCCTGCTCTACAACTTTCAAACTTTTTATCAAACAATTATGAGTATATCTTGCAATGCTAGATGCATTAACTATTTTGTTAAATATTCTTATTTGACTTAATTAGAAAGAATGGCAAGTAATTTCTCCCTGAGAGACAATAGTATATTCTCTACCTTTTTACAATGTTTCAATTTTTCATTTATTCTTCTCTCATTTATTACATCCCAACCACATTTTACCCTTCCTTCACTTCTTTTAATCCCTCTCCTCCACCTCTCTTCTCCTACAGAACTTCTCCTCAGATTGTCTAAAGAAAAGAACAAGCCTCCCAGGGATATTAGTCAAACCGGCATAACAAGCTACAAAAAACAAGGCACAGACCCTCATATAAATGCTGTAGTCGCAACCCAGTATGAGGAAAAGGTTCCCAAGAACAGACAAAAGAGTTGGAGACAGCCTCTACTCTCACACTTAGAAGCTCCACAAGAACACCAAACTACAGAACCATTACGTGTATGCAGAGGACCTAGCTCTATCCCAGACAGGCTCCCTGATTATCACTCCAGTCTCTCTGTGTCCCTATGAGCCCAGATAGATGATTCTGTGGGCCACATCCTCCTGATGTTTTGATCCCTATGACTCCTACAATCTTTCCATCCTGTCTTCCCAGGGTCCCCTAAGCTCCAGCCAATTTTTGACTGTGGTTCTGTATATCTACTCCCATCAGTTGCAGAATGAAGCCTCTCTGATGACAATTTGGCTAAGCTCTAGTCTATGAGTAATATATCATTAGGGATCATTTCATTGACTTTCTTTTTGTCAGCCATGTTTAGCTCTTGTGGGGATTTTTTGCTAATAAGGTAGAAGTCTGGCATCCCTGGAAAGCCACCCTGAGCTCACTGCCAAATAATAGACACCCTTTTTCAGCAGAAAGCTTTCCCTTCCTCTGATTTGAGATTCCATATCCTCTAAGTAAGACTTGTCTTCTGAGGCCCAAACCTACCCTGATAAGAAATCTGCAGTGGACTTTCCCACACTAGTGAGATCTGTCAGTGCCTTGGCTTTCAGCGAATGACATTTACCTATACCTCTAACTTCCCTAGAGATTTTTCCCCCACTCCCACTACCCATGAGTTAATTACCTGTTCTTTCTTATGATTATATGATACCCAGTGAACCAAACACATTCACCTCCAAAACCCCTCCCCACTGTGCAAAGGTTTATAATACCCCCTATTCCTGGAATAAACTCTCTTTCTCCAGTACTCCATTACAACCAATTGAGTTTGTCAGCTCATTTCAGCCTTGAGAAAAAGGAACTCATCACTGCACATGATGCCTGGATCTCGTGCAGCTGGCAGCCAGTGTTCGTCTCTGAGAACCTGGAGCACCAGCTCCCTCCTTGCTGCCACCATGGCTGATGACTAGCCACACTTGTGTCTCCATCCCAGTAACACCAATGGGGCCTTCCACAGAGCCTCAGCCTTCTCTCCTGAGAACACACAGATTGCTGCAGTGTTCTGCGGGGGTGACAATCCATTGATGGCTGTCCCTGAAGGAGCCTCCAACCACTTCTAAAAAAGCCAGACACCCGAAGACACTAATTTTGGGGATATAGAAAGCCTACTCCTACAGAAGTTTCTTAAAAATATGCATATATAAAATAAATCAATATGAAGTCACCAAATAACCAGTTTGTATATCCAGGGAGACTCCATTGAAGACAGCTAACTTTTCCTTTCTCAGAAGATGTCAAAGGGTATAGCTTCTTAGTTAGGGATCAGCAGCCAAAGACAAACACACATGAACTCAAGTGTATTTGTAGATTTTTTGTCTTATATTGTTTTGGGGGAATTTTTGATCTCATTGATTGTGTGATGGTATATTATGGTTTCTAATTTTATGTTTATATTGGTTTTTTTGTGTGTGTATATGTATGTCCATGCATGTGTCCCTGTGTGCATCCATGTACATATGTGCACATATGTGAAAGTGTGTCCTTTGTTTCATTTGTTTATTCTGTGTTTTGTTTGTTTGTTTTGTGTTTTGGAGAGAGAGAGAGAGAGAGAGAGAGAGAGAGAGAGAAATGTGTGTGGAGTTAGGGTTGGGTGTGACAGGAAGAGAATTTAGGTAGAGTTGGGGAAGAGAAAGTATGATCTGATTACATTGTATGGAAAATACTTTTCGATAAAGACAAAAACACTTACAATTATAACATATTCATGTAATCTGGAATGTTGCCTTTTAACCTGTACAGCATATTTTTCTTTTTAAATTAAATATATATTCATATTAGTTGTATATTAAAATTGACAATAGGTTATTTCTTCATTTTTATAGAGTTGTTCTTTGTTACTTGAGCTAGAAGTTTCCTGAAGAGCTCTTGATCTTCCTTCTGCATTGGAATCTTGAAAAACTGTGTTCTAATATGAATGATTAGATCAAAAGAAGGTTAGATAAAGTCACCAGTGAAAGTAAAAGTCCTGATAAAGGAACTGTTGTGTTTCAGACCCAGGACAAGTGCCTGAGGTGCACATTTAACATACAAAATTGGACCTGGCCTCCAGGTTCTTCCAGCACCCCCCCTCTCTCTCCCTTTCTCTCTGCATCTCTCTCTTTCCCATCCTATACTTGTTCTTTCTCTCTTTCTCTTTCCCCTCTTCTTTGTCTCTCTCCTCATGATGACTGCCCTGGCCTTGTTTCTAGGGATCAGTAAACCTGCACAAGAGGTGCCCCCAATAAACCTGCATATACTCTAATTTGCCCTGAATTGACTCATTTTGTCAGCAAAGAATAACTTTCCAGAAACTATTTTATGTCCAGAAGATTTTATGTTCAAATGCTTTTTAAATTCTGCTTCAGTAGTCTAATATACCTTAAGTTTATCAGATTCACTCATAATAATGCTATGTATGTATATCTTTTCACTGTTTGAGGCTTTCTGCTATGTGATAGATAAATCAAATGTTTTGTTCACTTCAGTCCTTCGAGATGAATCATTTTATATTCTCTGCCCTTGCCGAAACACAATGAAATATTCTATTTATGTCCTTTTGAGTATCTGCAGACATCAGTTCACAGAGAATACGATTATTCAAACATTGTGTGGTAAATTAATATACGGTCCATTTCCACACTTTGTCCTTTTTCATTGTATTTAGATAATTAAGCAATAAGACAGAGAAGAATGTGAATCATATGGCACTTATTTATACATAGTAGGCTGTTATAGTTCTGAGGCTGAATGCCAAAATCTACAAATGAGAGAAGAGTGAATAAAGCAGAGCTTGCCTCAGTTGGCATGTCAGAGCTTCATATTTACATATGTAGAAATGCTTTAAATTAATAAGTAAATTCATGTCAGCAAGTGATAACTTTGAATCTTGTGACTTGAGTAATGCTAATTAAAATTTCAGAACTCTTGATGAAAATACAGTTGGGTTTTATTCATTCCTAATTTTTAAAAATCACTTGTTACTTTTGGCTCTGACACTCAATTTGTTAACATTGATGTTTACATAGTGCATCAAATTATCAAATCCTTGTACAAGTGAAGTTCACACAGTACCCATATTTATGTCACTCAGATACTTGAGGGGTTTTTTTAACGTTTATTTATTCTTTGGGAATTTTATACATACTAAAAATATATCTCAAACATAGTAACACAAAAATATCTCTGATTTCTTGAACATCTCATTTTATCCACTCTAAGGTTTATGTACTCTCCCTTTTAAAAAGAATTAATTTGGGGGCAAGAGAGGTGGCTCAGCACTTAAGAGCACTGATTGCTCTTCCAAAGGACCCAGGTTCAAATTCCAGCATCCACATAGCAGTTCGAAACTGTCTGTAATAACCAGCCACGGAGTACAAGCCTTTAATCTCAGCACTCGAGAACCAGAGGTAATGTGGATCTCTGTAAGTTCCACTCTAGAATTGTCTACAGAGTGAGTTCCATATACATTTGGGGGTGGAGAGATGGCTCAGTAATTAAGAGCACTGGCTTCTCTTCCAAAGATCCTGAGCTCAATTCCCAGCAACAACATTACAGCCATCAGTAATGGGATCTGATTCCCTCTCCTGGTGTGCATGAAGACAGGGCACTCATACACATAGAATAAATAAATAATCATTAAAAAAAAAAGAAGAAAAGATTTGTGTATTTGTGTGTGGATGTGTACGTGTATGTGTGTGTGTGTTTTCTTTTGGTATTTCTTGTATTTTTTAAAAGTTGGTTTGTTTATTTTCATTTGATTGTCCCTTTCTATAGTTTTTGGTTGTTGTTGATAGAGAGTTGGGAGGATCTAAAATAAATTGTTAGGGGGCAAAGAATATGATCAAAATATATTGTATGATATATGTGTTACTTTACCTGAGAATGCTTATTGAAGTTTTTCTACCATTACTCATTCCTACTTAATATGATTTTTATTATATACCAAATATTTTCATTAGTACAGCTCTTTTGTTTTTCTGGTTTTTTTGTTTTGTTTTGTTTTGTTTTGTTTTCCGAGACAGAGTCTCTCTGTGTAACAGCCCTGGCTGTCCTTGACTTGTTTTGTAGACCAGGCTGGCTTCGAACTCACAGAGATCTGCCTGCCTCTGCCTCTGAGTGCTGGGATTAAAGAGTGTGCCACCAAGCCTGGCTTCATTAATACAGCTCTTAAGAGAACCATCTATGCTGTCATATGTTGATAATTCACATATGATTAATAAATATGTAATACTGAGCTATGTATACTTTGCCAAATTTTCTACTTCTGATTCTCTTTTCTTCATAGTAGTATATCATAATTATAAAGCAATCATCAAACCTAATATTTTCGTAGTACAACACCTAGGGAAAGATTAAGACTGTTTGTGTTTTTATTTTTCCATTATGTTTCCAGGATCTTACATTCATTCATTTATGTTTTTAAGTTTCCTCCATTCTTTGATTATTCTTCTGTCTTCTCAGGACACATTGAAATTTTGAAGGTTTACTTTACATTTGCTTTGTAGAATATCTTTTTGTTTGAGCATATCTGATGTCTTCTGTTGCTATTTTGAAACTAAACATTATTGAAGAAAAATAAAACAGGGATGATGTACTCTTTACTTGTTTCTATAAGTGAATCTAGGATATCAACACATATATTATCATCTATATTCTGTTGAATGATGTGATTTCTCTCAATATTTTCTAATTTATGCTTGTATTTTTCTTTTGTAATTGATAAGTGTTTGTTCAGCAGACATGATAAAATGATATTCATATTCCATGTGTTCTTAAATTCAGTCACTAACTCTTACATGCTAATACATTTATTAGGTAAAATACTTATTATTTAGTAAATGACTTGCCATTTGTTTTTTAATATTTTATTAAGTATGTCATTCATTTGCCTAAGTATAGAGACAGTATTTATTTTATTCATTGGGCTGTAAGATAATATTATTTTTCACTTAGTTGCCCAAAGGAGAGGTTCTTCAGGATTGTGTTCTTTTAAAGACTAAAATCCACTTTTATCTTTATTTAAAACTACCTCTTTGTGTATGTGTGTCTACAATATCCTACTATGCAATTTTTCACTTCCAGTCTTAGAAATAGCACCTAAATCTTCAAGGAAATGTTTCTTCCTTCCTTCCTTTCTTTTCTTTTTCTTCTTTTTTTTGTGAGAATGGTGTGGCATGTAATAATGCATCCCTAAATATTTAAATCCCTTTCTAGATGAATCTGTGCATATGTAAAACAAATAGATACCATTAATATCATCCGCACCAAACTAGACCCTTAGGATGAATTTAGTTTCTTTTGCTTTCTTTCGCAGAATGCCATATGCATGTCCCATGATGCATATTTCTTTAGGGGTTAAGAGTAAATCTGTCATTAGTGTCATTTGGGATACTTTAGTCATACCTCTATGGTGTTTGAATATATGTGTATCTGTATACCTCATATGTGCTCTGTGCTTGTGAAGAGAAGAGGATGACAGCCAATCACCTGGAATTGGAATTTCAAGTGGTTTGTGTGTCACCTGATGGGTGCAGGGAAATCCCAGTGCTCTGGAAGAGCAGCCAGCTGGTGTTCTTAACCACAGATCCACTTCTTCAGCCCCAACTTTCCTGTATATTTCAGAATTAAAATTGGAATTGTATATTCATTGGTTATTGATTCAGGCAGAAAATGTATAGCAAAATATGACTAATTGATTAATGTCATCAAACTATGAAATAAGGAATTGAATTGGCTAACACTTTGAAAGATATGCACACCAATATAGGAATAATTCATATTTTAATATTGCTAGCAAACATTTTTGAAGTAAAATAACTCTGAAAACAGGAAGATATATTTAAATTTTATGCAAAATGAAAATAGAAGACATTTGTAAATGGTATTTCAACTGAGATTTTTCTTAGTATGCTTTTTAAATGTGAAAATTAGAATAAGAAAATTAAATTAAATGAAAAACTATTAATGACACATTTCAAATTCTTATAACAGCCTTTAAAAACAAAGAATTATGTTAGACATATAGCAGCTTAAATAATAAACAAGAGAACAAAAATGATATGGATAATTTAGGATTGAAAAGCCTTCATATTTTATGAATTACTTTCCGAATATTATTGAAAAAGTATTCCTTCAGGGTAAATGGGAACATTTGTCCAAATGCTGCACAAAGAATGATTGTAATATATTTTGTTTTCTGAATGTATTGCTTAAAGTATAAGGACAGTTCCTGGTAGAATCAACACATATTAAAAGATGGCGAGTACACAGAACATCATGAAATTGTCTCTATAGCAAAATTAGGACTCCTCAAATTCACCATGTATCAACAAAATCTGGACTTCTGACTGGTGGCTCTACCCTGCAGAAAATATTGTCCTCTCCCCTGTAACAACTAACTGCCTACAGATACCAAAAACTGTGTGCAGGTCCACAGGGACCTCGAGATAATTGACATGTTCTATCAGGTGCAGCTGTTTTGCTAGTCATTACAAATGCTGTGTGTGATATCCAGACTGCCATGATAATGTGTGTTCTGAAGAGAGCAATCTACTTCACTGTACTCCTTTCTTCAGGCCCTAAGTTCGAACTACCTGTCTCAGACCCTGCTTATGGAAACTTGGAAGGAACAACACAAGTGTCTCATTTTTGGCTGAGTATGCAACAGTCCCTTATCTTAGCATGCTGACCAGTTGGGAGTCTCAGTAGATATTACTGCCCACTGCCAATGGAACTTCTTTGATCAAATCTGATGGAAGCACTTGTTTATGGATACAAACATACAGTTGGAAAATAGATAAGCACAACATGCCCATTTAGCAGTAACAATGGCACTAGCTCTCCTACTAGGATCTATGACCTGCCCAACTGTGGACTTTTGGTTAAGTTTAGGGCCATAGTCATGACTTTCCTCCTGTGGAGCAGACCTCAAATGTAATCAGAATATTGAGGGTTAATTAGAAGGCAGTTCATTTATATAGATGCTCAAAAAACGTTTTTCCAAGTGCTTAATCTCTCCTTAAACTGGTTGGACATAGTTTGAATCTCATAGCTTAAATATTAATGTGGTATGAGAATGTAGTACAATTTTTCTCTTTCTCTCCCTCAATAAAATAAGTCTACATTCAAAATAACATTTCTTATGAATGTATTTCTTTTTATCGAATAAGAGAAAGCATATCTATTTGTAGGCACTTATCTTAAAACTTTAATATCGTCAAAAAGTGGGAAACTATAAATGTTCAGGAAACATATATATGAAGAGATTATTTTGCGGAGGGTTGGGATTTGTTTAAATCTGTATTTTCTGTGTTGATTATTTTGAATATAAACATACATTCATGTGGCAAGCAGTTTAGTGGATATCATGAAGCATATTGAAATCTAAAAATACAGCAAGAAAAATGCTTATTAGTTGATAATATTCTCTTTCTCTACGAACCTGAATTCTTTCAATTCTTTGTTGACGGTAAATTTCTAGAGATTAAAAGCTTAAAGTCCAGTCTGTGCTGGTGACACATTCTGCTCTACAAGATCATCTGTCTAATAAGATAGCAAACTGAAAAGAATTGAGAAATTGATTTGCCGAGTTTTAACTTAATGAAAAACAGCCTGGTTTCAATCACAGAGGAAGGTGAAAGACAGAGTTGCTTATTAAGACCTAGAGACACAGGGAGTCAAGCAACTTTCTGTCTGTAGAGATAAGATGTAATGGAAGAGAGTGGTCCTCAACAAAACAAAAGCAGAACAAAGCTTGTCAACAGGAAAGACATTGCCATGTCTAATGTGATTTGAAATCTGTCAATATGTCAGCAGGAGAAAATCACCTCTGAATCCTCTTAGTGTGTTTACTTTTAGCTAGGCAAAACAGAGGACAACGGATTTATTTGCATTGTTCTTTGACAAGCTTGGAGAGATTTATTGATCTTCAAATCTCCTTTTCCTTTCCCCCTTTCCTTCCTGCTCCTTTCACTTTCTTCCCCTCCGTATTTTATCTTCTCCCTTCTCTCTCTCAACAAATCTTTATCCAAAGCAAATGAAAAAAAAATATGCCTTGGTGATTTTTTTCTTTAGTTTACATTCATTTTCCCTAATAATAGGAAATAATTAAATTTGTAAAAATATTTCTATTGAGAAGACATATCTTCTCACGATTCACTGTGTAAAACTGGATGGACTTGTGCTTCATAGGAACTTAATCACAGAATGTCAATATAATATGTTAGGACTTTGCTTGCTAAATTTCTTTAATTAGTGCTGTATAAGTTTCAATTTTATAATTTTGAATTTAAAAGTAGTAATTATGTATAATCATTAAATGGGCAATACCAAACATTGTGCTAAGTTACTGATGTTAAAAGAGCTATGTATTAAATGTAATGTAAATTGCAATATTTTATCAGTTAATATGTAGTTAGTTTGACAATCTATATGAGAGCTAAATTAATTTTTAACATTAGTAGTATGTGTAGTTCATTGAGAAATTAATCTATGAAAAATCCAATGATCAGTAGCCGTGTCTCTAAACAAATTAATACATTTAAAATATGTATTATGTTGTAAAATAGCATTTAAAACATTTTATATTCATTTCATAATAAGTTGAAGTACAATAAAAGTTTCCTTGTTTTTGTTTGGTACAAGGTGTCATGAATACCTGTCTGCTACTTTGTTGGTATGCAAAGTAACCCTAAAGTCTTCATTTTCATTCTTCCCATGCCCAAGTGTTAGGGCTACAGGTTTGCAGCATCACACCTTGCTATTTTTTCCTTTGTAATGTACCATATAAACTTAAGAAAATACTACCAGTCAATCAAAATTTATCATTTTAATTCATTTGCTATACCCACATATCCTGATTGATGCCTATTCTCTTTTTTTAATGTTTATAGTCAAAATGTTGTAAAGATTTTTTCATATTTCATTTTAGTGCTTCATATCAGTCCCATGAACAAATACTTAGCTAATTAGTAATTCTCCATGAGTAATTATATTTTTTCTAAAACACTGTTTTTGAAGTACATATTGATTTACACTAGAATCTAGACTATTAATGTTAAAAGAAAATTAAATCTTTTCATGTTATAATCACAGATACATAATAGATTTAATATTTACCTTTACACAACATTTCAGCTAGAAGCACTCCTAATTAATCATCTGTGCTTTCATTTTGTTTTTGTTGATGAGATTCTAGGAAAGTTTGATGTAATGGTTTTCTCCTTCCACCTTCAAATGAGTTACAAAAAGGAACCCAAATGTAGGAGAGTATAGTGCTGCAGTGGTGTGAATGTGTGTCAGAAGTGCTTGAGATGGTGGTGTATATGGTCAAAATATATTGTGTGAACTTCACCAAAAATTGTTTTTTAAAAAACATTATTTTTATAAATTGTTTGATCTTTCTCTCTCTATCAAGTCCAATTTTTGTTGGCTAACCACTCAAAATAGAGACTACCTTAAAGTCTTGGAGTCTTGGAATCTAATCAATGTACTTAGGTTCCGACCATTAAAGAAAACTTCTCCCAGTAACTATCAAATGACAATAATACCTCTGATAATGGTAGTACTTTATGGTTATCTCCTCCTTCCATTATGTAATTTTGTCTGGCTTGAACTTGTGCAGTTCTTGTGCATGCTTTTACATTCACAGCGAGTTCATATGTGTAACTCCCTTGGTGTGTCTTGAAAACTCTGAGGTGTAGTGGCTTACATTTACAATTTAAGCAATTTTGGAGACTGTGGTAAAATAAGATTACAGCTAGTTTGACATCTGGACTACATATTATGTTCCAAGCCAGCTTGAGCTACACAGTAATACTTTGTCTTAGGTAAAATTGAAGCAAGCAAAACAAATCAAACAATCCAACAGAAAACCCTCAAATGTCGCCCTTTCTTATTTTTGCATACACACTTTGTAAGTAGATACCTTCATATATCACAGTCACTTGTCCTTGGATACCCATCTCTGTTAAAACTCTGCCAGTGTCCAGCCCTCACCAAAACTCATTATCTGTTCATAATTGTTACTTACATACATGTGTGTGTGCATGCGTGTGTGTCTGTGTATGTGTATGTATAAAACCTACTGAGTCCATTAAGTGTTATTCATATATATATATATATATATATATATATATATATATGAGCTCAGATATGACAATTGGACAACCTATGTGAAGCTTCTATTTGGAGGAAACTCTCAACTGTCATTTATTACCTCCAGATCTTCATCAAAGGGTGGGTTCATACAGAATTTTTCTTCGCCAAGATGGCATATCAAATGGTATTTACAATATGCTGGTATTCATCAGTCAATTGTATTGTTCATATTCCTGTTTTTTATCTTATGTCAAGGTATTTTTAATGTTTTACATGGTCTCATACATATGTGTAAATTTTACCATGTGGGTGAACAAGTATATGTGCCTGTTCACATGATGTGGAGACCAAAGAACAACCTTTAAGTTATTACTCAGGATCTGTAGAGAGCTGAGACGTGCCGTTCCCTAAAGATGGCGCCGGTTTCCGCTTTCCACCAGCCCGATGGTGAGTGCTCTCGGTGGTAAACAAGTCCATATTTGGCTAAGACCGCTGATTTGGCTTGCTTCCGCATACGTGGGCCTCTAAGATAGCACCTCGTGGCTTTACTTGATTGGCTATTCATATAGTATTTAGCCTGTGGGTTGGGTCTGCTTGGGCATTCGTAAGACTGTTTTCAAGGGACCTGAATAAACTGCTTGAGAAGAGCTTTTGCGAGTTGCGTCGTTCTTGCTGGTCGAGGTTGATGCGACAAGGATCAACATACTTTTTTCTTTCTTTTTTTTTTTTTTTTTTTAGGCAATCTGTTTTAGTTTCCTGAAACTCATCAAGTAGGTGGCCAGAAAGTCTCTGGGTTCTTTTACTTTCCTAGCACTGAGATCATAATTGTATCCCACAACAGCCAGATATTTCACAGAGATTCCAGGATCAATCTCAGGATCTTACTTTGTACTTCAAGCAGCAAGCAGTTTATCCACCAAATATCTAACTCGTCACTGGTTTCATTTTTATAATTTCAAACATTGACTTATTTAAAATATACAGCTAAAAATTATGAAGAAAAAAATCATATGGACTTTACATTTTGGAGCTGAAATTTAAAACTTTTATGCCATTCTTCTGGCAACTTTCATTGATTTCTCTTAATATTTGATTGCTTGTATGGAAATTTTATTATTTCAGTTTTATTATAAACATGAAACTTGATTGTAAAAGAGTTATCATTTACCCGACACTGATGTTCTTAAAGGACCAACATTAAAGGAATTCTATTAAAATATGGATCTCAAAAATTCAGACAAAACATTAGCTCCTTAAAATCACAAGGTTTTCTTATGACTGGAAAAATACCAATTAGTACAAAATTGACCTATAGTCTAGCTTCGCTCCTTGAATACTACCTCCCAGGAAAATTGACCTTGGCTTCACAAATAATTTTATTTACATTCATTTAACTAAGTGAAAGTTATAGTACTTCACCGAATATATAAATCTTTTTGATTCCCTTCTTAGATGTAAAACATAATGAAATAATACTGTTTAACTTTAAGGATTATATTTAATAATTAAAATAAAGTGAATTTAGTTTCATTTTGCTCATGCTTTCAACAATTCTTTTGTCCATAACATTTTATTCATTATACTGTGCAAGGTCTTTCTCATGCTGTCTCTTTCTTTAGTCCGGTTGAAGTATCGCACCTCTGTAGTTCAAAGAAACCCAGAAAAATTATCATTTTGTAAGAAGCCTGATTCTTTCATATAAGATTATTCTTTCTGTCAAGGTCTTTTGAACCTGCTAATAATTTTTGGTTACATAGATCATAAGAACAGTCAAGCTAATTAAAAACATAAAGAACACAAAAACAAAAAGAATATAAGAAAGAATGCTATGTAAATAAAATGAAAATTGAATGGTATTCAATTCTTGCACAGAGTAAAGGTTTATTTCACTGGTTTAAATTTTTGGATTTTGCATGAAATTTTCTAAACGAAAATTGATATAGAGTACTGTATAAAACGTGATAACTTATATATCACAAGGTTTTTATTCCTATTTATAGCAGCATAAAACTAAAAAGGTTCTTAACTTGATAAGAAATCTAATTATATTTTGTCATCGATAATTTAAGTTCCAAATTGTAGTTAATTGGCAGCTGGCAAATGAAATCAGGCCAATTTTAAACAAACCAGGCATATAATTATATTTTAATAAACTTTGAATCTACCTCCTACTACCATTTTATCCATATCATGCATGCCTGAGATCCATGTGTGATTTGTGTCTGTGGGTATTTGGCTTTATTGCTCTGGTAATTTAGAAATATGACTGTGGGAAAAAATCGAATGTTAGTGTACAGCCAAAAATCTAACAAACTTTTAAAATACAGTAATGGAGCAAAGATAAAATAAATATTCTATGTTTTCTTTTAGTTATTTATTGAACTTCTTCATATCCTGAAAACTGAACTCAGAGTCTTATACATTCTAGCCCTGTGTTCTAACACTGAACTCTATCCTCAGTCCTATGTATATCATTTGTGTCAAGAAAAATGTGAAAATATGGCAAATGTACTGTATTTTGGACCATAGCTGATAGAACAGAGGAACTTAAATGAGACAAACTACATGGTAGAGTCTATAGATCCACAAGAGACAATAAAAGAAACTCATCATAGTGTAACTATTATTATAGAAAATGTGAAGAAATAAATTAATATTAACATTTTTGCTACCACCATATATAATACATCATATTAGGAAAGCATTGCAGGTACTTAAGTCTCTGAGGGATAAATAAAGCCACAACTCTTAAAATAACCTAAAATTAGAGCAGTGGGATAACACATAATCGGATATAAAATCCATAGTTTAGCAAAAGTAGGAGAAAGAATGATAAAATGTATACTATCAAAAAGTAATTTAGACTTCAACATTCTACTATCTAAGCATCTCCATGAGTTTAAAGTTCTATATCTAACTCAGCTTTCATACTAACTTGCCTCATAATTTTAAAAATATCTTCTTAGATCCAGAACACCCTCTTGATTCCTAAACAACTCAAAATTTAACTATGAGACTCTAGCTATCTATTCTTCAACCACCTCAGAGACCTGAGAGGGATGAATATATCTGATTATATAGGAAGTGCAGGGCTGCAGCTTCCAAAACTAAAAAATGACATACCAGTGGCTGCCTGGAC
>CAJQZJ010018549.1:0-12370 GCA_907164525.1 Lophiomys imhausi | reverse complement strand
AAAAATGATCCTACTAAAAGCAATTTACAGACTCAAGGCAATCTCCAATGAAATTTCATCAGATCTTCAGCTATTCTCAGATCTTTAAAGGAGAGTTTAAAGGTTCATATGGAAACACAACTATAGTGAAAAATAAAAGACTGGCTGGAAATGTCACTATTTTTGATTTCGTGCTGTACTACACAGATATAGTAATAAAAACAGCATGGTTTTAGAAAAAAAGACAAATACTTCAATGGAATTGAATTAAAGACCCAAACATAAATCTACATGCATATGGACACCTGGCTTATGATAAATAAGATGAAAATAAATACTGAAAAAAGACAGCATATTCAAGAAATGGTCAACCTGTAAGGGTATAAATAGATGAATATGGCTTCTTTTTGGTTTTGTTCTTTTGGTTTTTGTCTTTTGTTTTGTTTTGTTTTTTTCTGGTACAAAATGTACATGCTACACAAAAAATTAACTCCAAATGGATCAAAGACCTCATCATAAAGCCAAATACACTGATGCTGACCAACAAGAAAATGGGGAATATCCCTGAAATTATTGACACAAGAAAAAAAATTTTAATACGAGTGTTAGTACAGGCACTAAAATTAACAACTAATAAATGGGACCCCATGAAACTGAAAATATTTTGTAAGGCAAATGACATGGTCATTCAGACATAACTGCAACCTATAAAACTGGAAAAGATTTTTACTAAAAACACATCTAATAGAGGGTCAATATCCAGAATGTGTAATGAACTCAGAGAAGTAGATATTAATAAAGCAAATAACCCAATTAAAGATTGCGTATTTGAAGACACATATCTATCTTTGTATATTTGAATAATAGATAGTTACAGCCTCACAGTTAAATGTTAAGCTGTTTAGGAATTAAAAGGATATTCTAGGTCTAAGATGCTGTCTTTAAGTTTGTAATGCAAGTTAATATGGAAACTGAGTTAAGTATAGAACTTTAAATTCATTGAGATAAATAGCTATAGAATATCAATATCAGTTGCCAAATTGATATGGACTGGACATTGCGAATATATGTTATACCTTATAATTTTCATAATTGTGGCCTAATTGTTCTTATTGTTTTGTTTTGTATTATTTTTATAAGAGAAAAAGTCTTTTATTGGACTAAAAGGGGGAGCTTTTGAGGGGAAAAAGATACACCTTAAATTAAAAGCAAAAAGCAGATAGGAAGATGAGAGGGAAGAAGTTAGAGGGTGGGACCAGGAGGGGAAGGAGGGAGGGGATTGTGATTGAGATGTAACTTGAATAAATAAACAAATGTCGAAAATTGGAGTACAGATATAAACAGAGAATTCTCAATAGCAGAAACTCAAATGGCTGAGAAACACTTAAAGAAATGCTCACCACCCTCAGCCATCAGAGAAATGCAAATAAAAACACCCATCAGAATAGCTAAGATCAAAAAAAAGTAGTAGCTTATTTTGTCAAGGATGTGGAGGGGAACACTCATCCATTGCTCATGGGAGTATAGTCAGTGTGGAAATCAGTGTGGTGGTTCCTCATGAAGATGGGTATTGATGTACCTCAAAATACACCTATACCACTCTTGGACATGCGCCAAAGGATGCATCAACCTCCCACAGAAACAATTGCTCAGGAGTGTGCATTGCAACTCTATTTGTAATAGTCAAAAATTGGAAACAACTTAGATGTCCCTCAACAAAATGATTCAATAAAGATTATGTGGTTCGAGGGGGGCCAAGATGGCGGCGACCTACAGTGACACATTTTGAACGCGGGGAAAAAAGAGCCATAAAAAACATAGAGTTATTGGACACTGTGAAAAACCGGAGGGGCTAGACCCCCTGCGGGAAAACTCACAGCTCCCAAGGGACTGTTAAAAGTCCCAAGGTAAGGCTCTCCCCCCATCTCTCGCAGACATGGAAGCCACTAAACCCGGGATCCGGGAACTCCCATTTGGAGAGGCACCTGGTAAGATCGACCCCGACTCACAGCAGGCAGAATCAGAGGCCACTTGGCGAGCAATCAGTAGCCTACTGAGCTCCCCACACCTCAGGAAGAACTTATACCCACTTAAGAAACTTTGCGAGATAGTGGAAGTCTTAGCAAGGAACAAACAGGGAGCTCAGCAGGTGGTCCGCAGCCACTCGAGATGTGGAGGGAGGAGGTTCTGAGAGAGCGGGAAGCCGCAGGCGGAAGGGAGGGGCCGAATTCCCGCACACTTACGGCAGCGTAGCTGGGGAGGGAGCCCGGTGCCGGCAGGGCCAAATCCCCGCAAACCCACGGCAGGATAACTGGGAAGGGAGCCCAGTGTGGGCGGGGCCAGGGATCCACACACCCACGGCAGGACAACTGGGAAGGGAGCCAGGCGTGGGCGGGGCCAGGGATCCGCACACTCACGACTGAGCTGCTGGGGTGAGAAGACCACTCAGGCGGCCGGAGGATCTGGGGCTCGGTGCACCCACGGCTGAGCAACCAGGGAGGGAGACATGCTGCTGCACAGAGAGGGAGGGAATCAGGCACAGAGGTCAGGCCTGTGGCGAGAAGCCTAGTGAGAAACCAGAAATCAGGGGACCATAGCTGTATTCTGGAGAATCCAGACATATTAGGTGTGGAGCCAGACCCTGTCAGCCTCCGTGACGACAAACAAAGCCCACAGAATCTGTGCCTGGGCAAACAGGTCCATACCATCAGAACCATTACAGGCTGATAACTCAGAGTGCAACATAGAGAAGTCTGAATTGGGAGCAGTGAAATAATCCCGGTCCATTACTCACAACCTGGGAATAGGCTGCACCAGCTCACAGTGCCTCAGGCGATTAAAACCACAGTGACCCTGAAGTCCCCCTGTAAGCAACGACAGATAGTCAAGTAACTCGTCCCCTGGACCAAAACATCCACTGTGGATCCAAGCACAGAAAATGACAAGAACAGACAGCTAAACGAATCCAATGGCCAAAGGTCCAAAAAAAAAATAGAAAGCAAGGAAAT
Organism: Lophiomys imhausi; assembly: GCA_907164525.1. Taxonomy (NCBI): domain Eukaryota; kingdom Metazoa; phylum Chordata; class Mammalia; order Rodentia; family Muridae; genus Lophiomys; species Lophiomys imhausi. The sequence goes on along the minus strand of CAJQZJ010018549.1, from coordinate 9,383 downwards.
ATGTCTCCAACAAAGCAGAATTATCCTAGCTCATCCAATTCGGATGACCTCACACCAACAGAAAAACAAGAAAACGATGACAATTCTGCATTATGGAAAATGATAGAGTCCCTGCAAGAGGAACTTAAATCTATGAAGGAATTCAAAGAAGCCACAATTTTACAAGTCAAAACAAGGAACAACACCATTAAAGAGCTCCAAGCCAAGGTGACAGAGCTTGAACAGGAAAAGGACAAAGCAAAGAAAGATTTTCATACAAAAACAAGCAAGCTGGAGAAGGAAATGTACAAAACGAACAAAACCATACAAGACATGAAAATAGAAATAGAAACAATAAAGAAAACACAGTCAGAGTTAAAAGGGGAAGTGGAGAATCAAGGGATGAGAACAGGAACTACAGATGTGAGTATGAAAAATAGGATGCAAGAGATGGAAGACAGGATCTCAGGCATGGAAGATTCGATGGAAGAAATCAGTACAACATCCAAAGAAAATGAGAATGCTAAAAAAATCTCTCACCCACAACATCCAAGAAATCAAGGACTCAATGAAAAGACGGAACCTAAGAATTATAAGTATAGAGGAAAGAGAGGTCTCCTGACTCCAAGGTCCAGGAAATATCTTCAAAAATATCATAGAGGAAAACTTCCCAAACCTGAAAAAAGAGATGCCAATAAAAATCCAAGAGGCTTACAAAACACCAAACAGATTAGATCAGAAAAGAAACTCCTCTTGCCACATAATAATTGAAACACCAAATGTACAGAACAAAGAAAGAATATTAAAAGCTGTAAGAGAAAAAGTTCAGTCACATACAATGGCAGAACCATCAGGATTACACCTGACTTCTCCTCAGAAACTTTAAAAGCTAGAAGGGCCTGGTCAGATATACTACAAGTCCTGAGAGATCATAGGTGCCCAGCCAGACTACTTTACCCAGCAAAACTCTCTATCAACATAGATGAAGAAAACAAGATATTCCATGACAAAATCAAATTTAAACAATATCTACCCACAAACCCAGCCCTACAGAAAATCCTAGAAGGAAATTCCCAACCCAGAGAAGAAAACTCCACCCAAGAAAACAAAAGGGAATAGAAAACCCCTCAGCAACTAAACCAAAAGAGGCACAGGACCACCACCTATACCAAACTAATGGGAATTAACAACCCCAGGTCACTAATATCCATCAACATCAATGGACTCAACTCCCCAGTAAAAAGACATAGGTTTACAGATTGGATCCGCAAGCAAGACCCTTCCTTATGCTGTATACAAGAGACTCATCTAACTACCAAAGATAGACACTGCCTCAGAGTAAAGGGCTGGGAAAAGGTTTTCCAAGCAAATGGACCCAGGAAGCAAGCTGGAGTAGCCATCCTAATATGAAACAAAACAGACTTCCAACTGAAGTTAATGAAGAAAGACAAAGAAGGGTACTATATCCTCATTAAAGGGAATATTCATCAAGAGGAAATCTCAATACTGAACATCTATGCCCCAAATACAAAGGCACCTACTTTCGTAAAAGAAACACTTCTAAAACTCAAAGCTCACATCAATCACAATACATTAGTTGTGGGAGACATCAACACCCCACTCACAACAATGGACAAATCATCAAGACAGAAGACAAACACAGAAATATTGAAACTAACAGAGATCATGAAACAAATGGACCTAACAGATACCTACAGAACGTTTCACCCAACCACAAAGGAATACAACTTTTTCTCAGCACCCCATGGAACCTTCTCCAAAATGGACCACATAGTTGGTCACAAGGATAGTCTCAATAGATACAAGAAAATTGAAATAACACCTTGTATCTTATCAGACCACCATGGAATAAAGCTGGTCTTCAACAGCAAAAGAATCAACAGAAAGCCTACACACACATGGAAATTGAACAGCTCCTTACTGCATGACCACTGGGTCAGGGAAGAAATAAAGAAGGAAATCAAAGACTTCTTAAAATCCAACGGCAATGAAGACACAACATACCCAAACCTATGGGATACATTGAAAGCTGTGCTACGAGGAAAGTTCATAGCACTAAGTGCTTTCAAAAAGAAAATAGTGACAGCTCATATTAGTGAACTAACAGCTAAGCTGGGTGAATTGGAAAAAAAAAGAAACAAACACTCCCAAGAAGAGCAGAAGACAGGAAATCATCAAACTTAGGGCTGAAATCAACTACATAGAATCAAAAAGAACTATACAAAGAATCAATGAAACCAAGAGTTGGTTCTTTGAGAAAATCAACAAAATAGACACACCTCTAGCCAAATTAACTAAAAGGCAAAGGGAAAGAACCCAAATCAACAAAATCAGAAATGAAAAGGGAGAAATAACAACAGACATTGAGGAGATCCAGAAAATATTTGGGCATTACTTTAAAAACCTATATTCCACTAAATTTGAAAACCTAAGCGAAATGGACAATTTCCTCGATAAAATCCACCTACCAAAACTAAATCAAAATCAGAACAACAGCTTAAACAGCCCAATATCACCCAAGGAAATAGAAACAGTCATTAATAATCTCCCAACCAAAAAAAGCACAGGGCCAGATGGCTTTAGCACGGAATTCTAACGGACCTTCAAAGAGGAATTAACACCATTACTTTTCAAACTCTTCCACCACATAGAAACAGAAAGAACACTGCCAAACTCATTCTATGAGGCCACTGTCATTCTGATTCCTAAATCACACAAAGACCCAGCAAAGAAAGAGAACTTCAGACCAATCTCCCTCATGAACATAGATGCAAAAATACTTAATAAAATACTAGCAAACCGAATTCAAGAACACATCAAAAGTATCATACACCATGATCAAGTAGGCTTCATCCCAGGAATGCAGGGATGGTTCAATATATGAAAGTCTATCAATGTAATTCACCACATAAACAAGGTGAAAGAAAAAAACCACATGATAATCTCACTAGATGCAGAAAAAGCACTTGACAAAATCCAACACCCCTTCATGCTAAAAGTTCTGGAGAGAACGGGCATACAATTACCATACCTAGAAATAATAAAGGCAATATACAGCAAGCCAGTAGCCAACATCAAATTAAATGCAGAGAAGTTTGAAGCATTTCCTCTAAACTCAGGGACAAGACAAGGATGTCCACTTTCACCATATCTCTTCAATATAGTATTTGAAGTCCTTGCTAGAGCAATAAGACAACTAAAGGAGATCAAAGGGATAAAAATTGGAAATGAAGAAGTCAAATTATTCCTATTCGCAGATGATATGTTAGTATACATAAGCGACCCCAAAAACTCCACCAAAGAACTCTTACAGCTGAATAACAACTTCAGCAGGGTGGCTGGATACAAAATTAACTCAAAAAAATCAGAAGCCCTTCTTTATACAACAAACAAATATACCGAGAAAGAAATAAGGGAAACAACCCCCTTCACAATAGGCACAAACAACATAAAATACCTGGGGGTAACTCTAACCAAGCATGTAAAGGACCTATATAACAAGAACTTCAAGCCCCTGAAGAAAGAAATGGAAGAGCCCTTTAGAAGATGGAAAGATCTCCCATGCTCATGGATAGGTAAGATCAACATAATAAAAATGACTATCCTACCAAAAGCAATATATAGATTTAATGCAATTCCTATCAAAATACCAACACAATTCTTTATAGACCTGCAAAAAGCTATTCTCAACTTCATATGGAACAACAAAAAGCCAAGAATAGCTAAATCAATCCTGTACAATGAAAAAACATCTGGAGTTATCACCATCCCAGATTTCAAGCTGTACTACAGAGCAACAGTAATAAAAACAGCATGGTACTGGTATAGAAACAGACCAGTGGATCAATGGAATCGAATTGAAGACCCAAACATATACCCACACACCTATGGCCAACTAATCTTTGACAAAGAAGCCAAAACCGCACAATGGAAGAAGGACAGCATCTTCAACAAATGGTGCTGGTCCAACTGGATGTCCACTTGCAAAAGAATGAAATTAGACCCATACCTATCACCTTGTACAAAACTTAAGTCCAAGTGGATAAAAGATCTTAACATAAGGCCGGCCACACTAAAGATACTAGAAGAAAAAGTAGGAGAAACCCTCGAACTCATTGGCACAGGTGACAACTTCCTGAACAGAACACCAACAGCTCAGGACCTGAGATCAACAATCAATAAATGGGACCTCATGAAACTGAAAAGCTTCTGTAAGGCAAAAGACACTGTCATTTGAACAAAACGGCAACCAACAGACTGGGAGAAAATCTTCACCAACCCCACATCTGATAGAGGGCTATTATCTAAAATCTACAAAGAACTCAAGAAACTAAATGCCAAGAAACCAAATAATCCAATCAAAAAATGGGAGATGGAGCTAAATAGAGAATTCACAAAGGAGGAATCCCTAAGGGCTGAGAGACACCTGAAGAAATGTTCAACATCCTTAATCATCAGAGAAATGCAACTCAAGACGACCCTGAGATTCCACCTAACACCTGTTACAATGGCTAACATAAAGAGCTCAAATGATAGCGCATGCTGGCGAGGGTGTGGAGAAAGGGGAACCCTACTCCATTGCTGGTGGGAGTGCAGGCTTGTGCAACCACTATGGAGGTCTGTCTGGCGATATCTTAGAAATCTAGGAATAACCTTGCCTCAGGACCCAGCCATACCACTTCTGGGTATACACCCAAAGGACCTCTCACGGAGACATAGGGAAGTCTCCTCATCTATGTTCATAGCAGCCTTATTTGTAATAGCTAGAAATTGGTAACAACCCAGATGTCCCTCAACTGAAGAATGGATTAAAAAATTGTGGGACATCTATACAATGGAAAATACTCAGCTGTTAGAAACAATGAAATCATGCAATTTGCAACCAAATGGATGGATCTAGAGGAGCTCATCCTGAGTGAGCTAACCCAGTCTCAGAAGGATGCACATGGCATCTATTCACTTATAGTAGGATTTTAACTATATCGTACAGGATATCTGTACTACAACCAACACACCAGAAGGAGCATGGACATGAATTTTTTTTTATATTTTTCTTTTTCCTTCTTTTTTTCTTTTTTCTTTTTCCTTCTCCCTTCTCTTTTTCCTCTCTTTTTTTGTTGATATTCTTTGTTTTTGTGGGTTTGTGTGTTTGTTGGTCTTTTTTTTTAGTATTCCCCCAGTAGCAAGGAGACACCTTTCACTGGCAATACTGCCTCGTAGGCCCCCAGAGAATGAAGAGGCTCTTGGCCCTCATATGACTCCTGATCTGTGGTGAGAGACTGTTAGGCAGGGACACTCCACCCCAGAGGAATAAGACAGAAGGGTCAGGGGGTAGAGCATGGGAGGGTGGGGCTAGGAAGTGGGAAAAGAGGACAATATGATAAGGATGTAACCTGAATCAACAAACAAATAAATTTATCAACTAAAAAAAAAAAAAAAAAAAGGCAGGGGGCAGGGCTGAAACACTGTGAATGGAACAGAGGATACAGCCATTCGGCCTGGTTTTGCAGACCTCCAGGTGTCGAGAAGACGTGGAGCTAAGGTAAAATACAAGAGAATTGTGGTATTGGCCCATGCCTTTGTCTTCAGCGGAGACGGGGGGAGCACTGTAGAGTTGGTGGTCTTATGTATTCTGGAGTCATACGGAGCGGGGTGGTGAGGGTGCATAGTCTTGGTCCCACCATTCAAGAAGAGTACACCCTTGGTCCCAGCTCCCAGCACACTGGAGACAGAAACGGGCAGATCCCGGAGCTCAGGGTCAGCCTGATGCTGGGCAAACTCTAAATAGAGAAAGACTTCGATCCAGGAGTGGTGGAACACATCTTTGATCCCTTCAGATGGGGAACACAGGTCTCTGATCCCAATAATTAGAGTTCAGAGACACACACATGGGATTTGGAGGGACCTAGGTTTGGAGGTTACTTACAAAAGGCCTTCTCGATGCAGGCAGATTGTCCTTTGGGATCTCAAAATATATACACTAGAGCTGGTTTAGCTCCAAGGTGACAGAATGATTTCTTCTTTAACCAGGATTGAAAGATAACGCTTTGTATGTTGTCGGAAGGCCAAATTTGCTTCAGGAGAAGTACTACCTAGCCCCCCCCCCAAGGGAAAAAAAAAAGAGGGCAATTGTCCCAGGGTTGGGATTGGGGCAGGGCTCTGTTCTTATCTTTCCAGGAGAATCGAAGCGTCCATTAGGGGAGCCCGGGGATGGCTGGACAGCGGAAACCACAGCAGAGAGCAAAATCAGGCACCAAGGAGGACAAGTGACCCAGTTGATTCTGCCTGGCAGACTTCCTCAATTTACTCTCATAAATGTGGCATATTTATATCTGTTGTTTTGTATAATACTTACTGTTATAAGAGAAGGAACCATCTGTTGGACTGAAAGGGGAAACTTCTGGGGGGAAGAGGGTGGAAGGGCGGGATAGGAAGGGGGAATAGGGAGGGGTTTGTGACTGAGATGTAACTTGAAGAAAAAAAATAAAGTATTTAAAAAATTTCATTTTATATTAAAAATGATGTTTATAGATAATGCCATGAAGAACTGATATTAATACAAAAAATAATTCATATTCACAGAATGCTCAATTTTTACTTAGTTAATTATTGTATGCTGTATTTAAATGCATAAAGTACTTGTTTTAAAGACGTACATATTTTGCTGCTGTTTAACAGTTCGTCCCTTAGCTGTGTTACAGTAATGCTCACTGAACATCAAATACTTTATCCATAAAGTAGCAATAATGGTTTATTTGCCAAGTTACTGTGAATATTAAACAAAATCGCATATTAAATACTTCTATTAAACAAAATGATAGATAAAACATGCCGTACCTTCAATAAATGTAAATCATGACAATTTATAGTAGTCTGTGGGAAAATATTTTCTTTTATAAAAGATTTGGGTAAATCAACTTGAAAGATACAACCTATTTTGATACCTCCTATATCCTGGAATAGATTCTGTAGTTAACTTAAAAATTTAGTGCTGCTCAAGAGATGAGAGATTGGAGAGATTGGTAGGTGGTTAAACACGTACTCCTCTTCCACAAGACCTGAGTTCAACTTCCAGTACCTAGACCAGATTGTACAAAACCATCTCTAACTCCAACTCCAGAGACAACCTCTGTTCTCTATGGGCATCTACACACATGCACACATTCATATAATTAAAAATAATAATCATAATAATAATAAATTTTAAAAAGAGATGAGGAAATAAAAAATAAATTTCCAGATATCCCTTTCTCTAAATTTTGTTTATCAATTATACTAACAATACACCTGACTATTTATATACTTTATCAAATTCCTTCCCCCGAAGAAAGAAATAGGCTGACTTAATTTGGGTACGTCATACATTATGACTCTGTAGCATAGGTATGCTATATCTACCTATTTTGCTGTAAAATTCATGGAGTTTTTTTTATTAGAAAGTATACTGGAGTTGATACACAACAGGAATTATAATCTAGAGTAAGAAAATAACATTGAGAATGAGTACAACTGAAATTCCTGTTGACATTCTTTAAATGACCATAAATTATAGCCTGACAAGAGGTTCATGCTTATAGAGGCATTATAAGAAAAAAAAGGTTCCATAGACAGAAATTTCAAAAGTATTGCATATCTTTTACTTCTGGCTACATTTGTGAAAATAAGTATATAATGAAAAGATGAATGAGCTTAGCATCATTATGCAACTCACTTTCTCTTTATATTTTAGCTCTTTCTTAATGCCTCTTTTTCCCTATGTAAATTAGATGAATGTGCTATAACTGAACTAGTTATTAATAATGCATTCTAATTTATTGTTGTTGTGCTAAATATACACTACTTAAAATTGACTTCTATGTGCTCCTCTTTGACAGTACCCATTTCTAACAGGCTAGCTTAAATAGGAAGTTATTTAAAAATCATAAAGTAAATCAATTCTCACTATCACGTCATTTTGAATATTAGAAAAGGCAAAAAGTCTTTGATGTCTTTTAGTCTCATTGTTCCCTTTATGGACATAAATACATTTTATCTCATGCTGATGTAATTGTCTTAATGAATATGAACATGTGAGAAATGTTGAGGTCTTTGATACTCTTGGATTTTCAATAACTGTTTCTATTTCATTAGGTAGGGGTTATGTGAATGTTTAATTTGTTTATCTGCTTCTGATTTAACTTTGGTAGATGGAAACTATCAAGAAAATTATCCATTTCATTTATGTTTTTCCAATTTTGTAGATTATAGGCTTTTGAAGTAAGACCATATGATTCTTTGGATTTCGTCAGTGTCTGGTGTTATGTCCCCTTTTCATTTCTGATTTTGTTAATTTGGATACTGTCTCTCTGCCTTTTAGTTAGTTTGGCTAAGAGTTTATCTGTATTGTTTATTTTCTCAAAGACCCAGCTCTTGGTTTCATTGATTCTTTCTATTGTTCTCTTTGTTTCTAATATACTGATTTCAGCCCTGAGTTTGATTATTTCCTGCCTTCTACTCCTCTTAGGTATGTTTGCTTCTTTTTGTTCTAGAGCTTTCAGGGGTGTTTTAAAGTCACTAGTATGTAATCTCTCCCATTTGTTTATGAAGGCAGAATGCTATATACTTTCCTCTCAACACTGATTTCAAGGTATCCCATAAATTTTGATATGTTGTGCCTTTATTTTCATTGAATTCTGAAAATACTTTAAGTTCTTTTTTATTTCTTCCCTGACTCAGAAATCACTTAGTAGAGAGTTGTTCAGTTTCCATGAGTTTGTAAGCTTTCTCTTGTTTCTGTTATTGTTGAAGTCCAGCTTTATTCCATGGTGGTCTGATAAAACATAAGTGGTTATTTCAACTTTCTTGGGTCTGTTGAGGCTTGTTTTGTGACCAAGTATCTGGACAGTTTTGGAGAAAGTTCGATGAGGTGCTGAGAAGAAGGCATATTCTTTTGTGTTTGGATGAAATGCTCTGTAGATATCTGTTAGGTCCATGTGATCAATGATGTCTCTAATTTTCATTGTTTCTCTGTTTAGTTTCTGTCTTGATGATCTGTCCACTGGTGAGAGTAGGGAATTGAAGTCTCCCACTATTATTGTGTGGGGATCGATGTGGGATTTAAGCTTTAGTAATGCTTCTTTTACGAATGTGGGTTCCCTTGCAATTGGGACATACATGTTCAGAATTGAGAAATCATCTTGATGTATTTTTCCTTTAGTAAGTATGAAGGGTTCTTCCCCATCTCTTTTGATTAATTTTAGTTGAAAAGCAATTTTATTTGATATAAGAATGAATATTCCTGCTTGCTTCTTGAGTCCATTTGCCTGGAAACCCTTATTCCAAGGTAAACTTGAGATAATGTCTATTTTTGTTGCTGAGGTATGTTTCTTGTATGCAGCAAAATG
>CAJQZJ010018538.1:6668823-6704516 GCA_907164525.1 Lophiomys imhausi | reverse complement strand
CAGCTCCTGGGAAAGTTTTATTTGGGCTTGTTGTTTGAGGAGATACAGTCCATCATGTCAGAGACTTGATGGTAACATGACAGTGAAGTGAGTTTATAGTGTATTTGCCAACAAGAAGCAGAGGACAGGTGAAAAGTGGGGTTGATATAAAAACAAACAAACACAACAAAACAAAACAAACCAAGACCCACCCCCAGTGGCCCACACACAGCCACTGGGCTGGCTTTGGGATCTAGGCTATTAGGGTCAATTCCCCATTGCAACTGTTTCCTATTGTGCCTTGGGCAATGATTATAATCATTGCCCTTAGAGAATAAGTAGTCCTCTAGTGTCACACCTTCATATATGAAATGTGGAATTGCCTAGGTGTTCAAGTTATGGTTGTGGGAAGCATAATGTTCAGACATGTGAATCTACTCATTTATTCATTCACTTATTGAAATGATCATGTGATCAATAAGAGTATCTTTGAATCCCCACTGTGTGCCTGACCCAGTCTAAGAGTGTGACACCTGCTGCTGTGCCTTCCCCTCCACAGTGTACTGTGCTACCAAACTGTGAGTCCAGATAAACCCTCCCCTCCATAGGTTGCTCTTGTGACCAGGTATTTTATTGTAATCAGAAGATTAACTCTCATCTAGTCCTAAGCAATGGGAGACTTAGATGCTACCAACAGTCCCCATGGGCTTCCTACTTATTGGGAAATCTGGAATCCTTTAGAGAAACTGATGGAGACACAACCATTTAATCCTAGAGTAATGCACGTGGACCCGAAATGACAACCTTTTCAGAGAGCTTCAGGAAGGCCATCGGCTCCATTAACCTCTGGCTTCAAGGAAAGACACAAACGCCCTAGTGGGATGGACATTTGTGCCTTAAGAGCATCTGTGACCTGAATCACCTCTAGGAAGTGGCTCTGTCCTCTCCTGTCTCTTGCCTTGTTTAGCCTTTTCTCCCCACAATGCCTGGGTCCTATCTCTGTCCCTTCTGCTACTCAACTCTTACGTATCTTCAAGTCTCAGCTCAGCCATCACTTCTAAGAATCCTTTCACGATCATCTGGGGCTGAGCAAACCCCTCTCAAAGCTTTTCCCTAAAAGTGCTGATGATGTTGAACTCTGAATTTCCACTGTTTAATGTCTGATTCCAACTGCATGTGAGCTGCTTAGAGCAGGACCCGGGGTCCCAGCTAGAGCCCTAGGTCTGGGCTAAAGGACTGGTCTCTAGCAGATCCTTAGTAAATATCTCTTGAGTAAACTGGACTGCCCTAACCTTGCCCTGAACATCTGCTTTCGAGCCCTGTAGCTTTGACTCTCATACAACAGAAACAACCACACCACATCTGAACTGAGACTGCAGTTGTCTTCCAACAAGGGACTCATTTTCATGGCCATCAGTCCTTGCAATAGTGCTCATCCATTGGAACGGTGAAAAAAAAATACACAAAGTGACAAATGTATGATCCACTTCCATAAGGGACAAAAACTGGGAAACACAGAGACAAGAAGTAGGATAGAGGTCCCTAAGGGCTAGCAGTTGGGGAGAGTTGATTTGTTTGACGTACAGAGTTTGGGGTGATGAGAACATGCTGGAAGGGATGCGCATTTTTAATTATCCAACATGGTGAACATACTCAATGACCTTGAATCGCCTAAAATTATTAAAATTGTCATTTCTGTTATTTTGCTACTTTGAAACCAAGGGAAGGAGATTAGATGAGTAGACTTGTGAAGTTATCAGATCTGTGGGTGTTATGTTGAGGCTCCAGCCAGGAAAAGAAGCCACTGGCTCTGCTATTTTTGAGTGGATTCATTCATTGCCTCTCCCAGGTCCTTGGGGGGCCAGCTGTATCCCAGGCAGGGCAGTGTTCCAAAGTGTAGTCTACTGAAGGTCTTTCTCACCATTTTCCTTGGCAAAATGAGGGGGAAAGCAACATAGAAAATGTTATGAATTTTTCAGCAAGTAAGATTTAGCCAATTTAGGAACAAATTCTTTATTCTGAGATAATGTCTCTCTCTTTCTTGAGATTTACGTTTTGAGTGCACTCTCTTCTGTGAAATGGTCAGGAGATACAACAGCTGAGTCTTAAAAAAAAAAACTACCCCTCCACTTGACAGAAAAAAAAATCATTAGCCTTTGCCTCCCTTGCTCACATTCCAGTTCTTCACTTGGTTATTTTAATTTGATGTGTGACGTCTGTGTACCATTCTGAGGTTCAGTGAAGTTCTCCATTCATGTTACAACATGTGGCAGCAAATCAGGGTAATCGACTTATCCGTCATCTTGGAGATTATCATTTCCTTCCATGGGGATCATCTCAAATTCCCTCTTTTGTCTATTTTGAAATAATAGTAAGTCATTGTTAAAGACAGTCACACTGCTGCTCTTTATCCCCCTCACTGACTATAATTCATACAATCTCTTAACTTCTTCATGCACTCCTTTCCCTGCCATTCCCAGCTTCCATAGCCATACTTCCCCCCCCTCCATGTGTATGTGCATGTGACATGGTGTATATGGAATAGTTAGTGTATATGTGTGGTATGAAGTGTGTGTTGTTTGGTAAGTATGTTTGGTGCATGTGGTATGATGTTTGTGTGCATTTGGTGCATGTACATGTGTGGTATGTGGATACATGCTCATGTACACACAGGCTCATGATTTTGGCTAGGCTTGCAGGCCAGCTAGCTCTCTGTGCCCCCAGCGCTGAGATCACAGGCACACACAGCCATGCCTAAATTTATTTCTATGTGGGTGCTAGGGATATGAACTCAAGTCCTTGTGCCTGAGTAGTAAATGCTCTGAGCCACTAAGCCATCTCTCCAGACCAACTGACTTCTTACTTTTATGAGAATGATTGTCTCAGCTCCCATGTAAGAGTAAGAACATGCATGTTCTGTGAAGTTATACTCTTGGTCAAGTTCCGACATCTAGAAGCCTTCATCCTAACTGGGGTAGCTTGATGTCCCAAACAGAGTGAAAAGTCAGGGAGGCCCAAAGCTCCATGTCACCTTGGGCTGTAGAAGAAAAGTAATGTGGATATGCAGTCCTGAGTCCCCTTCCTCGTTATACCTGCCTCCTTTCCCTGCCCACTTTCACCATGCTCCCTTCTCTGGCATGTCCTAACACAACTAAGCTACTTGCTATGACGTGTGTGTACCTCCCTCAGAGGGTACCTGGTTCTCCCTTAGATCCTGCATGCAGCAGTGTTTGTTGGAAGGTCCTTGTGGCAGGTGTTTGAGCAATGGGGCTGAGCAAATGGACTGATGGATTATCTGCCATAGGAATTAGTCGTCCCCCCCCCCATTTTCTCTTCCTCCGGTGCTGTACCTCCTTCTCTTTCTACCTCATTCTGCCCCGATAGGAAGCAGTGTGAGTCCCCCTCAGCAAATGTATCTGCCTAATGTTGGATTTCTCTGCCTTTCTAGCCACTAACCAGAACAAAACTTCTTTCCTTTGTAAATGACTCAGCCTCTAGTATCTTGTCATAGAAACAGGAAATGGATTAAGAGACGCTCCTTGTGTTCAACTTAGGTTGACCACTAACATCATTTTGGGTATTCTTTATGAATCACTTTCCATTCTCTGCCTACCTTTCCTTGCTGTCCTCAGGAAAATTTATGTCATCATATCAATGCATATATAGAGGGCTTTCTGGGAGGCATTCCAGGTAACCTTGCTGATGGAACAGCCCTCCCCTCTGATCTTGGGAGTTACACAGTGGGCATCGTGTATCCTTCACTCACAATGACTGGATTAGTGGAGGCACTGACCATGTGATCATGTGCAGGGTGCTGAGGCTGGAGTGGGGGTGCGGTGGATGAAAGAGGCAGTGGTTTCAGCTTTTCGCCCCTTTTACAAAGCTACATTTAATAAGAGGAGAGAAACAAGGAATCACAATAAACAAGATGTGGTGGGCAGAGGCAGCTATAAAAGTAAAACAAGCTGATGCTGGAGACAGGATAAGAAGGACCACTCAAAGGTGACAGAGGAAGGAGCCTCTGAGCAGAGACCTAAATAAGGAAATTTAGAATATAGAAATAGAAATCAAGAACTAGAGTGTTCCAGAAAAAAAAAAACCAAAACCAAAAAAGCAACAACATATCCAAACACTGAGAAGTAGAATCGAGTCAGCAAGAAATTCAAAGGCATACTTGATGCCATGGTCTGTTCTTTCCTCTCCTCTTCTTAACCATCTGACCACGCAACCCTGAAATTCTGAACTCTATGTTTCTCCATTTTACACTCAAGTTACAGTCACCTGAGAGCTTACCAACTAGATTGCTGGGTTCCACCCACATCCCCAAAGTGCTGAAGATAGTAAGTGTGGAAAACTTCTAGAGCAGAAGCACCTACAAGGACAATTCAGCTGCATCTCTGGGTTTTTATACATGGAGAGCCCTCTCCCCAGCTCCTCTCCCTCTCTCTGCCTCTTTGACCTGGGTAATTCATACTTTGTACCTTGTTTCTCCCCAATTGTGCCAACAGAGGGGAACGCTCCTTTAAGTACACCTCTGCCCTCTGAGCTCAGCTCATTATATCACACAGATCACATCAGCAGCTAATCTGTAGAATGTGAGCTTATTGAAGGAAGAGAGATTTTCTTTCATGTTGAAATATCAGGTTTTGAAACAGTCCCTAGCATCCTGTCTATGCCAAGTAAATTTTGTAAATGTGCTATGGTAATTAGAAAGGCTCATGACTTGAACTACTTTTCTAGCCGTCAGCCACACTTTCCATAGTGCTGGGGCCAGAGGCCCTCGATGTAGCATTCCACTTAATGCCCCATTTAATGAATATCTAAGCCTACATAACTGACTTTCATGACCAGTGCCTACTCCTTTTCTTACTGGTAAGTTTTCTGAAGCAGAGTCCAGCTGTGGTTGCTGAGTTTTCTACCTCAACAGAGTCTCCCTTCTTTTCTCTCAGAAGACTCCAACCAGTGCCAAGTATCACATGTCATTGCTACTGCCTGCCCTGTACCACATTTTGGTTCTAAAAATGGTCGACGTGCCCATGGTCCAGCATAACATTGGAAGTAGAGGTGGCTGCCACTCAGCCAGAGACTGTGGCACTGGGCGTAATAGATGCTCAGTAGAGAGATACCCATGTGAGCGAACACCTTTTCATAGGATGCACCTGCTCCAGAGAGCTGGCCAGTTTATCTGTTCTCCTGAGACCCTGACTATGCTAGACCCAGCAACTGCCTCATCAGTTATCCTCATTCTCTGCTAGTTCTTGAGGACTTTAAACATCATTCTTGGGTCCTGGGTTCAGAAAGACCTAGATTCAAAAGCCCTGCTCTCAACCCTACCAGCCCTGTGTGGGCTTGAGCAACACGTCTCCTCTACCCAACACTCAAAAGTGATTCACAGTGACTGCACCCTCCTGGGATTGGCTGGAGTTGGGGGAATGGAGGCTGCAGGTTTGCAACAGTTGCTTGACGATGTTCATGTCTGCTTTATAACAGCCGTTATTTATTCCCCATTATTACAGTGGCCCTTGTAGATATTTTATTTTTTTTAAACATGATCTTTTTTTGAATTTATTTATTTATTTAATGCATATGAGTGCTCTATCTGTATGTACACCTGCATTCCAGAAGAGGGAATCAGATCACATTGTGGATGGTTGTGAGCCACCATGTGGTTGCTGGGAATTGAACTCAGGACCTTTGGAAGAGCACTAGCCAGTGCTCTTAACCGCTGTGCCATCTCTCCAGCCCCCCTTGTAGATATTTTAAAGAAAGGGAAGCATGAAGAAGCACAGGCTATCATTCCTAAGAGCATTCTTAGAGATCCTCAAGTTCTGAAGCTGCAGCAAGGCTGGATGGAAAGGGACGGGCATGCTTGAGGAAGCCTGAATGAAATGTGATTAGGAGGGGAGTGGGGTCTTTGGTACATAAATAATAAATAAATACAACACTTGCCTAACATAGTTATTCAGATTCTCTGTTAGCATTAATAAACTTAACTAATCTGCAGGCCAGCTTCGCCCTGTGGGCCACCAGTCTGAAGTTTCTTAAAGTCTAGCCCTCACCCTGAGTCTGGGCTCTGAGTGGCTCCAGTTTGATGAGGATAGAAAACTTGGCCATGCTGCCTCACCCAAAGTCTCCTTTGAAGGCAACAAAGCTAGAAGATGTAAGCTTATTTCTCAAATTTCCATGCAATGTAGTAAAGAGAGTTTTTTTTCTTAAATAGCATTTATCACCTTTCCAGAAACAAAATCCTATGACACATTTATTATAATCCTCCCCCTTGCCAAAGAAAAGTCAAAGAGAAAGGTACCCTTGACATGCTGGCTGTCTGACCTCCCACCAGTGGCCTGACTTCTCACTGAGCCTTCTTCAAAGGGAAACAGAGGGAACGAAAGGGCAGGGATCTGTTCATAAAGTGCTTGTTCATGGGAAAGATTAAACGCTCTGGAAGTTATTCTGAGCTGCTGGGTGGGCTGTGACTCGCAGCACATCCGGCCTGGATGCGACACAAACTAAGTCCCCAGGAGTGAACTGGTGCATTAGCAATGCCTGCTCAGACCACAGTATGGACTATCGATTTGTTTGGTAATTATATCTGCAGTAGCCAACCCAGGTACAAGGAGGGAGGATGGGTTCTGCGGCAGAGAACGGGCCACAAAAATTCCTCCAGCTCCGGAGTACAGGAGTTTCAATTCTATTCCCAAGATCTTCTGCTCTGTACCAGAGAATAGACACAGCCATGGTTTCAGAATACCTCGTTCTTCTCTTTTTCCCTAAACCAAAGGTCAGTTGCCTTTGTCTTCCGCCTCAAAGCATTCCAGGAGTGAATTCTGTATTCTTTTCAGTAGAGAGGAAATAGCACACATGACAAAGCTAGCTGCATTCAGAAACTGTAGCCCGTCGGTAGAATCAGAAGGCGCGTGAGGCCATACAGAATATCTTCTACACACAAGACCTCCCCCCACCACACACACAGAGGGGAGCCAATGACGAAAAAAATAGGATGCTTTTAAATGCAAAAATTGAATTCTCATTTTATCTCTGCATACAGAAATATAGATTCGTCCATCCACATTTAGACATTACATAAGCAGATGAGATGCCCACAGTGTGGATATGCCTACCTCATGCTGTGTGAATGCAAAGGGAACTGAGCTACACACCTGTGTGCAAAGAGCCTATTCAGTCCCATGCTAGGAATATTTCCTGTAGCCTGGGAAAATGCAGTACATGGGGACATTCCTCACAGACAGATATTACAGTGTCCCCAACTGTGACAGTTGGCTTTAATTGTCAACTTGACACATTCTAGAATCACCTGGAAAGGAATCTCAATGAAGGATTGTCTAGATGGAGTTGGCCTCTAGTCATGTGTGTTGGCGATTATCTTGGTTTCCTTAATTGAGGTGAGAAGATCTACCCAGTGTGGGTGTCACCATTCCATGACTGAGATCCTGGTGAGCCAAGCAGAGTCAGACATTCCTTGCTCTGTGTGTCTGGACAATGGATGCACTGAGGCCGGCAGCTTCAGGTTCTTGTCGCTGTGGTTCCTCTGACACGATGGAATGTAACCTGGAATGGTGAGCCAGATGTGAGCCTTTTCCTCCCTTACCTTGCTTTTTGGAAGGGCGTCTTCACTAAGGTTACTAGCGCTGCGATAAACCACCATGACCAAAAAGCAAGATGGAGAGGACAGGGTTTATTCAGCTTATACTTCCATATCACAGTTCATCATCAAAGGAAGTCAGGACAGGAACTCAAGCAGGGCAGGAACCTGGAGGCAGGAGCTGATGCAGAGGCCATGGAGGGGTGCTGCTCACTGGCTTGCTCCCCATGGCTTGCTCAGCCTGCTTTCTTATAAACCCAGGACCACAGCTCAGGGATGGCCCCACCCACCATGGGCTGGGCCCTCCTCCATTGATCACTAAAAGAGAAAATGCCTTAGAGCTGGCTCTCATGGAGGCATTTTTTTTAAACTGAGGCTCCTCCCTCTCTGATGACTCTAACTTGTATCAAGTTGACATATAAAGCCATCCAGTACGGAGGATTTTTTTTATTTTTATTTTTTTTAATCATAGTAACAGGAAATAAAAACAGTTGTTAGTGATTGGCATGTTACTTTAGGGAGTGTGTGTGTGTGTGTGTGTGTGTGTGTGTGTGTGTGGTGTGTACATGTATGTGAAGAGGTAGAAAATTCTATTGAGCGTGTTTCTTCCATAGTACTCATTTTCTGAGACTCAGAACCTAAAGATCATCGATTCATAGAGGCTGGCTGGCCAATGTGCACCATGAACATGCCCTTGCCCCCCCCACCATTGACCCAGACCCCAGAGCTGGGGTTATATAGATGAATACGCTAGGTCAGGTTTTACATGGGTGCCAGGAATTGAACCCCATATGTGACCTACAGGTACATCATCTGTTGAACCATTTTCCTGGTTCCTACCTCACGAGTTCCCAACACTTCCCATAGAACTAAGGGTGTCGACACAGGCATCAAGTGTTGCTTGCCACCCATTTTAAATCATGGGATCATTCTGAACAGGATGTACCCCAATGGTAAGATGAACCACACAGTATAACTCTCCTGTGGATAGGGAAGGCACAGAGGGGTCAGGACAAGGCATCCGAATTTGTCTGAATGTAGTTTCATGGTAGCTTCTACTTCACTACTCTGTCAATATTTCATATAACTGAAAAAGTAAAGTTAAATCACAAAACAATCCCCCTACATCAAAAGTAAATAAAGAAACATCAGTGCGATCATTTGAATGCACAACCAAGTGAGGGGAAAAACAAAAACAAAAAACAAAACACAAGACAACCCTTAAGTTGATTTCAGTAACTACAGGTAGCCATTTTAAATATGGCTTTTAAGGTGTGTGTGTGTCTGTGTGTCTGTGTATGTGTCTGTGTGTTTGTGTGTGTGTGTTTGTGTGTGTATGTCTCTGAGTGTTTGTGTGTGTCTGTGTGTCTGTGTATGTGTCTATGTGTTTGTGTGTGTGTGTTTCTGTGTGTTTATATGTGTATGTGTGTGTCTGTGTGTATGTCTGTGTGTGTGTTTGTATGTGTATGTGTGTTTGTATGTGTCTGTGTCTGTGTGTTTGTGTGTGTGTGTGTGTGTGTGTGTGTGTGTGTGTGTGTGTGTGTGATGGGACAAAGGAGACTGGTAATCACGTTGGCTTCACTACCAGTGGCTCTCTGGTAAGGTGCAAAGGAAGCCAACTTTAAGATTTATTTAATTAAGGAAAACCCAGCGGCCTTTACTTTATCCAGATGGTCAAGCAAAATCTCTGGTATACTTGGGGTCTTAAAATAAGATTTCCCAGGTCTGTATATCAAGACTCCCTGGAAGTATTGACCAGCTAACCCAGTGGCAATGAGAATCTCTGATACCCACCCAGAAGAACGGAGCTGTTTGGAGAAATGAGGAACTCCAGATGAGTCTGGAGCTTGAAGTGTTGTACTTGGAATGTCCTGACATATTAGAAAGCAAGGAAGCCATGAGAAGGTTCAAAGGTCATTTCACAAGACCAGGAACCCCTGGGAGAGTCTCTTGGATGACAAGCAACAAGGACTGTCAAAGGGGGAATAAACTAGAAAATTAGTGGAAAGGGTTAAGTACCTACTTTCTGTGAATGTATGTCATGTGTATGCACATTCATGTATGTGTGGGTGCACATGTTTGTGTGGATGTAACATGTGTAGGTCAGAGGCAGCCTCAGGTGTCCTTCCTAAGAGGACATGAACCTTTTTACTTTATTTTGTTTATTTGCTTGTTTGTTTGTTTATTTGGGGCGAGTGTCCCACTGACCTAGAACTCTCCAAATAGCCCACTCTGCCCACCAAGGACCTGAAATTCTGTCTGTTTCCATTTTGCCTTTGCTGATGCTACAGAGGCATGAATAGCACACTCAGCTCTCCTGAGTGGGTTCTGAGGGTGGAATCAGGCTTCAAGCTCACTCAGCAAGCATTGTACCAACTGAGCCATCTCCTCGGGCCCCGCTCGCCCTTCCACAGACTGCTGTTTCTTCAGCTACCAAGTCATCAGTGAGGGATATTTCTCTCTGCAAAAGTTCTGTCTAACACATGAAAAATAAAGGATTGTCTTAAATATCAATGGTTTGCAGACTTGGCAATGACCTTCATTGTCAGCTAGCATCACAAGAAAAGACAGAGCCCACACATTACTCACTTTGTGGTGGAATTTGTTTTTAATCTAAATTTGGTTAAGCTCTTACTATACTTCCCAGTATACAGAGGGTGCAGAGAAACTTTCCTGTCATGCCACAGTGAAACACAGATGATAAGAACAACCATATTTCTTTTGAACAATGAAGGAGGCAGAGAGATGGCTGTGCTCAGAGGGGATGTGTCCTGCTTAACCTTAATTTTGTGACACAATGTAGAGGGATCTGTGAAGAGGGAACCTCAATGAAGGAATTGCCCAGAACTGAATGGTCTATGAGGTGTCTGTGGGGTTATGTCTTGATTGCTAGTTGACGTAGCAGCCCTCTGTAGGTGGTGCCATTCCCCATGCAGATGGGACTAGCTAAGCATGAGCCAGTAAGCCAAGGAGCTTTCCACTGTGGTTTCTACTTTGGTTCCTTCTTGAGTTTCTGTCCTCGAAGATGGATTGTGACAAGGAACTGTAAGCCAAGCAAACCCTTTCCTCTCCAAAGCTGCTTTTGATCAGTGTTTTTGTCATGGCAGCAGGAATGAAACCAGAATGGAAGGGCGCCAAGGGAACACTGCAGACAGAAGGATGACTATAGAACATGTCACTCATCCACATCAAAATGGCCTTATTTGACCTTGTCAGCATTTCATCACTGTGACAAAATGCCTCAGACAACCACTTTTAAAAGAAAGAAAGGTTTATTTGGGCTTATGGTTTTGGAGTTTTCAGTCCATGGTTGATTGGCTCTGTTACTTTAAGAACCAAAAGACATCATGCGCTGGAATAGAACCGTTTGCCTTACAGCATGCATACAAACACATGTACATACACACAAAGGTAAAAAATAAGTAGCCAAGATCCTAGTAGCCCTTTGAAGAGCACATCTGCAGTGTTCTAACTCCATTCCACTGGTGACCAGGCCTTTAAATACATGAGGCTGGGGAGATGCCCATCCAAGCTACCAGTTCAAACAAAGCAAATGCTGAGAGAACATTGGGGGAAGTAGGCCTTAACCAAATAGAATATCTGATAATATTAATAAAAGAGTGTCCATTTTGTCTAATGTGTTGCTAAGGCATATTTACACAAAGAAGACATTTTAGAAAGAAAACCCAGGATGAGTTGGGAAGCCCTAATCTAAAAACCCCAAATCTGGGATTTCAGTTTTAGTTTTTTATAGAATTTTAGACTTCAGAGTTTGAGATGAGGAATGCTCAGCCTCTAACATTCATGCAAATATTTAAGAATCTGGAAAACAAAACCCTGAAATATGTCTTGTCTCAAGCGTTTCTGATGAGGAATGCCCATCTTCCTTCAGGTACTGTGATGGAAGGTGATGGAAGGTCACTGTAAAAGTTTATTCAATGCAAGCAAAACAATGTTATTAAATTCTAATTGTCTGGGCAACTTCCTTACTGTTGAGGAGAAAGTGGTGAGATGTTTATTGAAGGAAGACATTTTAGGAAAAGCAAGGCTTGGAGGTGGAGCTCTGGGGATGAGTCTGAGCCTAGGAGCACAATGGACCCCCCTGGTTGTCAGTGTTCTTTCTGACAGTTGCATGTGCCGCTAGGGTTCCAGAGCACCTGGCTTTGGGAATCACTATATCATTGATTGTTAAAATGTACTATAATAGCCAGGCAGTAGTGACCCATGCCTTTAATACCTGCACTCAAGAGACAGAAGCATGAGGATCTCTGAGTTCGAGGCCAGTCTGGTCTACAGAGCAAGTTCTAGGACAGACAGGACCACTCAGAGAAATCCTGTCCAGATAAATGACAAAAAAACAAAACAAAACAAAACAACAACAAACATACTAAAACAGCACGGCTCTCTGAGTTTTCTTCTCAAGAGTAAAAGAAGACTTGTACTCTAATTGCATTGCTTGGAGCGTGAGCTTCCATTGCCAACCCTTTTTCTTGTCTCCATTCCTTGCCTGCTGCCTTGTTCTCTGGAAGCACCCAGCATCTCCACCATGTGTGTCTGAGTTCTTCCCTCACTACACAGCTTCCCCACTTGCTATGCCAGCTTGGAAGCCACTGAATGCACAGATTTCACCTCTTGACACTTGGTAAACTTCCTGGATCTCCACCTTCATTTTATTTTACCTGAGACATGGTATTTCCTTGTTTGTTTGTTCAGCATTTAACATCCCACTACCCTAAGAACAGTATCTAGTTTTGTCTCCACCCAAGTGCTAGACTCTGTGCGCCCTCACACAAGAGTCAATGTCATTTGGGAACATAAAAACCATATTACCTGCCATGGGGTGGGTGCTAAATCACACAGACTGAGAGTCACACTGAGCAGGTTTACAGTGGGTTCTATTTTGTACTGCTTTGTGTCTCTAGACAGATTACATCAACTCTCTGTGCTTCCTGATCAATAGCAGACTCTAATCCACAAGGGCTTTCCAATTACAAGGTGACTTAACATTTGCAAACCACTTAAAGAGAGCCTGACCCTGAGTCTTACACATTAAAATACTATTCTATCTGTATATTGTCATTACTATTATATGTAGTCAAACATGCATACAGAAGATACAAAGTTTAGTTTAATTTTGTTTTTTTATCCTGGGGATATATGTGAGATATCAGCAAACACTATGTGTGCCGTACTGTTGTAACATGGAGGTGTGATGCACACCTCCCTGCCGGTAAGCTAGTGTGGCACGAATGCTTGCTTATATAGTTAGCTATCAGACGTACTCTTTAAACAAGCGTCAGTGAATTCCTACTGTGTTCCAGCTCCGTCCTGGATCCTGGTGACATGCAGACAGGAGGCTACGCAGTCATAGAAAGGAGGCTCCTGGTTCAGCCATGTTCATTCAAGGACATTTGAGGGTCTAGAAAAGGATGGACAATAAAGAGTAGAGGTGAGAGTCAGATTAGACACAAAGTAGAACTTTCCAGATATGGCAATCAGCAAACCCTGAGTAGTACACGCTTGGCTTTTCACTCTCCCCAAGCCCCTGTATGAGGAAATAAAAAGTCTCATAATTTGAATGGTACTAGTGAGGTCCTGTTTAAGGCCACAAAGACAGATCGGTCTCATTATCATATTTCCCATTATCTCTGTAATTATTTGATTTTTTTTTCACTGTTCACTGGACTTTTGGAAATGGGCTTTAGACTGTCAAACTCCCTGAAGTCCCTCCATGCAGGTAGACCATGATTACCTCCACTCTGTTCAGAGAAGTACTGGGTACAGAGAGGTTAAGGCGTTTCCCCAAGGTAGCACAGCACTGTTGGCAAGGTTGAATTAGAGCTCAGCATGTGGAAAGCTACCTCTCTGAGTCAGGGATACTGCCTAAGGGGCAAGGAAGCATAGAAATCTCTTCAGCTGTGTCTGTAGGGAGGCCTAGGTTTGGTGAGATTTTTGGTTTTTTAAAAACACAGCAATATTTTAAGACTTGGGTTTTGTCTTAACCCCAGGTGTGCGATATGGGGCTGCTTCAGATTGTCCCAAATGGCTGGCTAGGATTTGCCTCGCGCTCTAGCACAGGCGTGGTTTTGCCAGCTGCAGATAGTTTCCTCCATTGTGTGATGTTTGGAATTCTGAGAACTTTTCAGAGGAATATAAATGCTAGGGCCCCGAGAGTTGTGGGTTGTTGGTTGGTTGTGGTCATGTGCAAAGAAGAAACAAGAAGAAAAAGAAATTAGATATCCTGACAGCAAATATCAAACTTGCTCCAAGGAACTCCACACCTCTAATCATCAGGAAGTACTCTAATGATAAGGATGCCTCTTTCTTCATTATTCTTCTTTCTTGCCTATCTCGTGTTAGGAAGTTGAAAGGGAGGAAAAAGAAGGAACCCACAATGTAGCCAAAAATCCAGCTACACTTAGGTTTACAGATTCCAGAATCCCTTTGGTCCTTTCTCTCCTTCTATAAATGAAAGGGTACCGCCATTAGGTGCAGATATACCCTGAAGGAGTGGATGGAAATACATTTTTACAAGGAGCGGCAACTTTAAGTCACCAGTAAAGTCTATTTAGAAGCTGGTATTGAGAAGGATTCTGAGGTCTGGTCCCAGGAGTGTGAGTCAGAATTAGCAATGTCTTCCAGTGACAGAACCCAGAGGACAAACAATAGTTATGTTGTGGGTGCATAGCCATTAACCAATGCTCTGATGTGTCTCGGCTCTTGAGGTGGCTCACAGGGAACAGACAGTGGCACCCTGGGAAGTGGACACAGAAAGACAGAGATGACTCTGCTGCATACAGTGCCAGAGTAATGAGAGTTTGAGTTATATTAGAGAATCCAGACCTAATGTTTAAGTCTATGAGATAAGATTAAAAAAAAAGAGAGAGACACACGTTAGGCAGTGAGGACAGAGGATGAATTGGGTTGTAAAGTCCCTCAGAAAATGGCATGTGTCCTCTTTTGCTCCTCTGTATCCAGGGTTGTGTCCAACCAAGATCCAAGAGCGGGCATCCATTCATGAGGACAGTGGAGTGTCCTGACAGTGACTTCAATGGCATCAGTGGTCACCTGCCATCCAATGAACATTTATAACATATTAGACCCTAAGATAAGTCCTCTGACAGTCATGTTTGATTAAACACAGCAGTCATGTGAAATACACATCAGTGTCTCCATTTTTCTTTCAGTTACTTCCTTGCCTGAGGTCACCCAACTAAAAAGTGGCAGGCAGGGCTGAGCTTCGTGCCCAGTTCCGTCTGATTCCAGAGGCTGAGCTTTTAGCCTCAAATAATAATTGATTTTCTTTACTAAACTATTTTCCACAGACTGCTTTGTAGCCTGCACGTCATGTTGATTCTGTTAATCCTCCTAGCCAGTCTATTTAAACCTGCAATATTCAGTCTTTGTGGAATACCATCTAAGGCTGGTCAGGTGGTAGCAGGTTATCAGTCAAGAAGCTTCATGTAAAACATTGAAACTGAGACTTTGACCTATAAAGGTGTCTCCAGAGAGTTTAACCAAAGAGTGAAGACCCGCCTTGAGTACAGATGGAGTTGTCCCATGGATCTGTGGTCCTAGACTTTGTAAAACCGATCCCCCAAAAGCTGAGCAGCAACAGTCATCACCCTCCACTTCTGACTATGAAGAAACAGGACCAGCCACCTCAGGTCCTGCCATGCTTTCCCCACCATGATTGTCTCAAACTGTGAAGCCAGGAAAAGCTCCCCCCCTTTAGTCTGCATCTTGTCTGGGATTTGGTCACAGTAACAAGGCAATTGATACAACAATTGTGGTCACTCCTTCAAGATTATCCAACTAAAAATGGCAGAGCTGAGACTGGAAGTCTGAGTTCTAATCCCTGAGCTTGTTAGAGGAGGTGTCCAACTTGGAAACCACAGTGTTTTCCCCCCCTTGCATGGGCTTACTGGTATTCAGTAGCCTTTGCATAGTTCCAGCCTGTATTGCCTACTCTCCCCAGAATTCTCTCCCATGCCCAGGCACTATTTTTCCCAGAGTCCCATTATTTCATTAGAGTCACATGGGCACACCACTTGGTCATCCTCAACTTCTGCTTCCTCGTCCATACACAATTAAAAAAGGTTCCTCTCAAGCCCGGCGTGGTGGCACACGCCTTTAATCCCAGCACTTGGGAGGCAGAGTTGATCTCTGTGAGTTCGAGGTCAGCCTGGTCTACAAAGTGAGTCCAGGACAGCCAGAGATACACAGAGAAACCCTGTCTCGAAAAACAAACAAACAAACAAACAAACATACAAAAAAGGTTCTTCTCTCACCTCACTTGACTGTTCTGGGTTTCCAAAGAGGCAAGGATGTCCTCCTGGGAGCTTTGTCATAATACCAGGTAAGAACAGACATAGTTGAGCTGGAGAGGTGGCTCCATGGTTAAGAGCACTTGCTGTTTTTCCCAAGGACCAGAGTTCAAATCCCACAACCCACACTGGGTGGCTCACAACTGCCTTTAACTCTAGTCTTGGCTAACTCTGGCATCCTTTCCTGGCCTCAGTGAGACATGCATTCACACACTAAAGATAAAATAAGTCTTTTTTATTAAAGGGCAGGCACACCTTTGCAAGGTGTTGATTGATTGGTGGAGGTAAAGTCCCACCAAATGTCACGACTAAGGATCTCTTTAAATATCCAAGGCTAAGAAGAAAGACAGTTCAACGGCGTTTAAAGTGATGCAAAAGTAATCTAAGAATGGGGAATTTGAATGCGGGGATCGGGAAGAGGGAAGTGAAAAGTTCACTCCCTAACCGACTTTCCTCTATCCTCAAGTCTTCCACCCCTAACCCCATCAACTCCTGGAGCCGGTACTCGCTTTAAAAGTCAGCAAATGCACTTCTAGTAATTTACCAGAAGGGGTCACTGCAGAGCGAGCAGAGCTCTAGGTTCTCCCCAAACCCGTACACATCAATCTACCACACACAAACCCATTCTGCAGCCTCTTCCAGGCCAACGCTCACTCCTTTATTCTTGTGCTCCGGCTTCTCTCCCTCCATCTTATTCTCCTGTCCCCACTTTGCCCCTCTGCGCATTCTCTCACAAAGAATTTACAAAGTCCGTACTGGTGTTAGGGATCTTCGTTCCCCACTGGCTACTAGGTCAACGAGAATTAGAGAAATTTCCCCCTTCCGGTTGGGACCGGGTGTCAGTGCTTGGAGATCCATAGACTTACTGAAGGCTCCTTCTGGGAGTTCCAGTTTCACACCCGGGACAAAGGTTAAAATGGTCACTGTCCCAAGTATTAAAAGGTTCCGTAGGAGAAATGGGCTGGGGGATACCAGGAGGATAGCTTCTCTAAGGAGAACCCTAGGGTGAAACGGGAGACACTGTTGTCTACGTTCTGCGCGTCTGGAGTTTGAGGTTCTGGGCCTCTCCTGGGACTAGGGGAACGGGGTGGGGGGGGGAGGGGAGGAAGAAGATGGAAAGACCAAAAAGTTAGTTGTAATCCTCGAACCCACCCCACCCCACCCCCGCCGCCCCAGCGCTTTCTTTGCCAAATCCAGACTGTTGTTTCACACACAGGCTGCGGGGTCTCGGGCGGGTGGGGGAGGGGCGCTCTTCTTTTGGAGGGCTTTGGCAGCGGGGACGCAGGCAGGCCGGCTGCGAGGCACAAAAGAGAGAGCCTTCACAGCGCCGCAAGCACAGATGTGACCGAGCGCCCCTCTGCGGGTGGGGGCCGGCTCGACAGATGGCGAAAAACCACGCTGGTGACGGGTTGTCCATCAAATGGCATTTTCTGCATGGGGGGGTGGGGGAACCCGTGGCCCCCCAGGCGTAAAGAGGAACACGGGGCACCCCCACTTTTGCAGATCTCGCCAGTCCCGCCCAGAAGTGGGGAGGGTGAAGGCTGGTTGGTGTGGGCGGATAGGTGGGGCTTTATTTTTTAGTAGCTCCCTCGATGGAAGATGCGCTCCAAGTCTTGGCAAAGGGAAAGGGAGGTGGCCCTGCCCCTGGAGTGCGGATGCAAGGGTTGAGGGGAAGGCCTGCGACGACTGAGGAGGGGTGAGGGCTGAGACGGAGGATCTCCTGCTTGGTTCTGTTTGAGGTGCCGGAGTCGCCTCTCAGTGGGGTCACAGCCGCAACTCAGTGGCCACCCGGCCTTGGAGACAGGCGCGCGCACCGCCCTTTCTCCTCCCTAGACCTGCGGGCTTTTGTTATGCAGATGGCGGCGGGAGGCTGAGCTAGAGAAGGAGGGGTTGCTGGGGAAGGGAGGAGACAGAGAAGGGGAGGGAGGAAAGTGCGGCTCGCGCGACCAGCCTCCCCTTCCAACGTCACTTTGTGCAAGAGACAAAACCCGGGCGCGCCGGAGCTCACACGCGCACGCACGGCAGACGCCCCGGTCGCCTCCTCTCTGTTCTCTGCGCGGCAGAGAAAGCCGGCCCAGCTTTGCTTTGCTGAGGACGCGGAGCTCAGCCGGCTCCCAGCTCAGCTCAGAGCCAAGCCAGGAGGTGAACCCCGCCGGGGGACCGACCACCTTCTTTCCCCGCTGCCTGCCTAGCCTGAGACGTCCCATCTACCCCATCCCCCCCTCCACCCCGCCGCCCTGAACTCCGATCTCTCCCCACCCCACCCCTTGGGGGTTTCGCGGGGACAGCGCCGGGGAGCCCAGGGAGTGTCGTCGGGTTGGGAAATCCACGTTTCAGCACTTCGGACAGCGCCCCGGGCTCCCGAGCTCCCTGGGCTTTCAGGATGGCGAGCCTGCAGCAGGGTGAGAAACAGCTGTTTGAGAAGTTCTGGAAAGGGACCTTCAAAGCGGTGGCCACTCCGCGTCCCGAGAGCATCATCGTTGCCAGCATCACAGCCCGCAAGCCGCTGCCAAGGTAATGACCTCTTTGTGAGTTGGGGACACTGGAAAGTTCCCCCTTTTCTTGACAGTGGACACAGGCAGCTGGGCCAGGGTGCCTGGGCTATGCCAGTCATACCCAGTATCTCACGCTGGTATATGGGAAATTGTCGCTTGTGTAAGGAAGAGGCTGCTGAAAAGGGACAGGAATTCTTTGACGGGGAACAACACTCCTACAGACTCTACACCTCCTGTGCAAAACCCCTTTGCTTTCTTAGGGTGGGTGGTATGGCTCGGGTATGCACTTCACTGAAAACTTTTCTGTCATCAAGCTGATAGGTCAGGGGGGCAAAACAGTGGTGGATCTGAGGTGGGGGGATGCTGTACGAAACATGAACTCGACTCAGCTGGTGTTCAATGAGGGCATTCTAACCCTCAGCTCAGAAACTATGGGTTCTGAACATTTTGGCAGAAGCCCATATGCTATCCCTTCAAATATCCTCCAAACAGCACCCTCCTCCATGCCTTAGTTGAGACTGCTGGTGGTGTCAAAATTCGTCTCCAGCATCCAAAACCAAGACTCAGAGTTCAAAATCAGATAAAAAGATAATATTGGAAGTTTTACTTTATTTCATTGTTTAAAGATCTGGTGGCTTTGAACTTTGGAATGAGTTGGGGTCCTGGGATGGTGGTTTAAAAAAAAGTGACAGGAGGGAAGAGTAAGGGAAGAAATATAGAAGCAGGAGAAAAAGAGAACAGGGTGCAGGGGTGAAGAGAAGAGGAGGTGGGGGACACAGAAGCCTTCTATTGGCAGAGGAAAACCCAATATTTTCCTAGATGGTTGGATTTAGAAGAGTTTGAGAAGGCTGTGCCCTCTGTCAGGGAAAATCAAGGCTGTATGAAAACTCATCTCTTGCTGGCGCTGGCTGAGTGATTCTGAAAGTTAAAGGGAAGAAGATCTGGGGGGACCACTCTCAGGGTTGATTGATCCTGGCGGGGCTGCTTTAGGGAATAGATTGAAAACATGTCTGGGAAAGAGAACGCTGACAGAATACCTGGTGCAGCAACAGCTACGTCTGAACTTCCTGGCAAGCATGGGGTCGATGACGGCTGATTGGAGAAATATGTTTGAAAAGAGCAAACCCACACCCAGGAACTTTTCTTTGTTCTGATGGGGGCTCAAACAGGTCTCGGGACAAATGGAGCATCCATCCAATGTGGGAAATAGATGGACAGGAAGCAGGACTGACCGATGGGGAGAATGTAAGCAGAGGCCAGCTTATGCACAGGAGAAGGGGGAAGCCCACTAATTGAGGACGGGGTGGGGGTAATGACATCAGTTGCCATTAAAGCCAGCACTTGTCTGCTTGCTCAGAGGTTCTTTGTAGAGAGTTTGACGTCGGCTCGGTTTATCCCCCTGGTTTTCTGCCACTGGCTTCACCTTCCTGCTTCTCCTATTGGCACATCAGTGCTGGACTGGCCAGAGAACACGGCCTTGCTGGAGGAACTGGGAGAAATCAGTCTAGTGACAGTAGTAATTGGTCCGACGGGCAGGAAAGCAGGTTCTTGACATTGTTTGAATTTAGAAAAGTGTCCCTAATATTACCATGCTTGGAACCTTCCTGGTTCTGCCTGCCTGCCTGTCTGTTTGATTCTGACAACATACCATTTTCTTGCCAATAACTTCGATCATATGAATTGACTGAGAGACTGCCTAGCCTCACAGTTTTTATTCATTTTAATTTAATCTGTGTGTTACTTTTACAAGAGTTCCACAAACCCTCAGTATTTTCTCACTCTTGATGTTTTGATGTCCTGTGTTTCTATCCTCCCGGAAAACACCCTTGAAGTTTATGTCAGAGTTCTATGAGTTCTTGATTAATTGTATACATGATATACAATCTATGATTGGCAGTTCCTCTCTGTAGAACACATTCTGGTTTATAGATGTTTCATCTAATCCAGGGTAGAGGTTTCAGGGAGCATTTATATACAAGTACCCAGAAAGGATTAGGCTTAGTTGTGTTTCAACAGACTAACTGTAAAATCTGAATCATCCCCATCCCCACCCACATCAGCTGCATGCAGCGATGGTCACTTTCCAGTTCCCTTCCGGCATTCTGTATTACTGGAGGGTAGAAATGTCATGTTTCTAAAGTCAAGCTCTGAGGAGGAGAAAAAGATGCTTCAGAGCTCCATGGAGCCCCCAGGACTCTTTTTGAGGCAGATTATAGAGTTGGTCTGATCAGAAATGTTCAATTGTCTGAGTCAAGCCCAGCTAGGTCAGAGGATTAGCACAAGTCCCCATCTGTGGGCAGGTGGGGGAGGGGTGGGCAAACCACTAGCCAATCCCATTGCTTGCGCACTTAATATTTGATTGTAGATGAGGAGATGTTGCAAGCCTATGGCTGAAGATAACTTAGCACCGGGATTAAGGTATGGATTTTAGGTTGTTGATCTCACAGCAACATACACGAATCAGACAATTGCCTTCAAAACTGAATCCCCCTTGGCTCCTCCCTTCTCCCTCCCCCCCCCCCCCCCCCCCCCAGTGAAGCATTCTTGATGAGGCGAGAGTTTTATCATGTATCAAATTTTGAGCAGATGTCTGGCTCAAATGTCAGGGTGCTCAGTGAGTTGCTTAAGCATCAGACAACCGGGGAGTCCAGTCCTGGCTCTTTCTTGAACCAGAGCCTTTAGCTCCCCAAACATGTTTGCCAGTTTGAATATATTATCTGTGCTGGTGACCACCTCAGCTGGTGTGAGGACTGAGCCAGGTGAAACTCTGCAATGTGTGTGGTATACAGTGTTTGCCTGATAGACCTTGATCCTGTAAGGAAGTTTATAGCAGCTAAAAGGAAACACAAACTCTCCAGTTCTGTTTCATTTCTCCCTGAAATAATGCTAACAATTGACGTTATGCAAGTTCAGCTCTGGGCAGGCAACTACATTGAGGTGAAGTGAATACGTGTGAGATCCAGTAGGGATGACCCTGCATAGTTCCTCCTGCATGTAAGTGACTTAGTTTCTCTTCCTGTTAGTGTGATTAAAAAAAAAAAAAAAAACCGAAAA
The DNA here is from genome assembly GCA_907164525.1 of Lophiomys imhausi. Classification (NCBI taxonomy): domain Eukaryota; kingdom Metazoa; phylum Chordata; class Mammalia; order Rodentia; family Muridae; genus Lophiomys; species Lophiomys imhausi. The sequence continues at coordinate 6,683,058 of CAJQZJ010018538.1, read as the reverse complement.
AGCAATTCAAGGCAGAAAGGGTTTATTTCAGCACTTACTTCAAGGGTATAGAACAACACAGTGGGGAGGTCAACAGGGTAGGAACTTCAGGCAACTGATCACATTGAATCCATGGCTGGGAACAGAGTGTTAACACTCAGGTTCAGACATGTATGTTCTCCTACAGCCCCAGGCCAGGGAATGGCATCACCCACAGTGATAATTTTCCCACTTCAATTATTCTAATCAAGATCGTTCTCACATGCATACCCAGAGGTCCACCTCTAGGGTGACTCAAGCTCTCAGGTTAACAGCTGAGATTAACCACCTTGGAAGGCTAACTCTTTTCCCTTCTGACTATTGAGTTGGGGGGCGGGGCACAGTGATAGACAACTTACAGAACAGCCTTTGGTTTGTATAGGGGTCACCAGGAATAGACAGTCTTAAACTTTTTTTTTTAAATACCATAATCTCACTCTGAGTTCTATCAAATGTATAGTAATTATATAATTTACAGTTCACATCAAGAATTCCTTAAGAACAAAATAGGAAACCCAGGCTTAGCAGTGCACACCCATAGTCCCAGCACTCAAGTCACTGAGGCAGGGAGATTGTGAGTTCACCATCAGAATGGATTGCAAGGTGAGACCCTGAGAAAGAGAGGGTAGGGAGGAAGGCAGGAAGAGAAAGAAATCAAGAAGGGAAGAAAGAAAAAGGGTGCTCTAGTTTGCTTCTCTGCTGTTGTATAAAGCACTGGCCATATTAAACTCTGGGGAAAGGGTGTGTTTCCTCTTATACTTCCAAGGCCCACTCCATCACTGAGGGAAGTCAGGGCTGGAACTCAAGGCAGGAACCTGGAGGCAGGAGCTGATTGATGCACAGGCCATGAAGGAAAGCTGCTTACTGGCTCCCCATGGCTTGCTCAGCCTGCTTTCTTATACAACCAGGCCAATGTACTCAGAGATGGCAGGCACCACCCATCCTGGACTGGGCTCTTCCCCACCAATTATTAATCCAGAAAAGGCCCCCACAGACTTGCCCACAGGTCAGTGTGAGGGAGGCAATTCCTAAAATGAGACTCCCTCTTCCTAGGTGACTCTGGGTCCACGTCCATGTCAAATTAACAGCTGAAGCTGTACAGAGAGAAAGAAGGAAAAAAGAAAGGAAGGAAGGAGAGAGGGAGGGAAGAGGGAGTGTGAGTGAATAACTATTTAGATTGGAAATTCTAACAGGGGTAATCCTCAGAAAACTAAGACAAGGTTCAGTGAGGTCAAACCTCACCCTGTAGTATCTGGCAAGAACCCCCTCACCCCCAGGAATCAAGATCAACAAGGAGACCTATTGCTCATCCCCACCAAAGAAAGAGAGTGACATTGCTATGCACTCCCTTAATTCCTTTATTAATTGCTCAGCCTCAAGAAAGTTTGTACCTAAGAAGTTCCTCATCAGCAAAACCTAGCCTTTGAAGCAAGCCCAAACAATAACAATCACATCAATAAATAGCTGTAGCTGGGGAATTAATGAACGTGTAAAAATCATTTGGAGTTAGCATATGAATTGTTTGTGGATGCGCGTTTGCTAAGGACTAGAATGGCAGCCCCCCTCCCCTTAAATAGAGCATGTACTCTCTTTCCTATTTGTTTGGCAAGCTATTAATTTTCTTTGAAAATCCCTTCCATGCAGAATACTCCAGAAGCTGACTGGAGCCCAGTCCCTGTCCAAAGGCTCATAAATTCCAAACTATTGGAGGCTTTACTGCATGAGGGGAAATAGCCAAATTGCAAAGCAAAAAAAAAAAAAAAAAGCCTTTGAACCATTTGGTGCCAGGCATCAGTTAACACTTTTGTGCTGACTCCTCTATCCTCGCATCCTCAGGATCTTGGGATAGGGTGAGGGGCATTTGGATGGTGCTTTACTGACAACCCGTGATTAAGAGCCAATGTTCTGAGGGTCACAGAAAATGCTCGCTCTGGCTGGGAACACATGCTTTTCTGGGGGAAGGGAGTGACATTGCTGGGGTCAAACATCTTCCCATCTGAAAGATTGAAATTTGTTGACTGGCACACAGGGGTTAGTGGTGGGGACCCTTTGTGACATTTCTTCTCTGTTTGCTTGGCAAATGCTGTATCTTAAAGAAGCAGGGTGTAGATATGTTCAGGGGACATTGAATGGTTTTCTGAATATGCAGGGTTCCAATCTGAGCCCTTTCCCAGCCTCACCTTTATCTCTGAAAGTCTAGGGATTCTAATCAATGCCATTGAATGACGTATGCTGCAATCAAACTCTCCCTGGTGTCAGAATGATGCTCCCTAGATAAAGATGTCTGGCTGACTCAAGGAGTAGGCATGTGATATAGTCAGGAGTTTAGATCGAATGCCATCGGACTTATGAGTCCACATAGATGGCTACTGAAATCTAGGCCATCACACAGTGGGGAAAATTCCCTCAAATCCTAATTTCTATAATGAGGCACCAGTAATGGACCTTATGCTCCATGACTACGTCAAACATGGTACAGGGTCACAATAAACTAAAAACCTGTCTCTGCTTTCTGGATAGCTAGATCTGTTTTCCTGCAAGGTAGAATAGGCGGGGACTTAGCAAGAGGTCTTCAATGGTTTGTTACTAAGACTCTTCTGAGGCACGAGAAAATGTTTATGGTGTGCTTATAGTCCCTGGCCTTGCCTCTCCTTCATGCCAATACTATGTGTGTGTTTGTGTGTGTCTGTGTCTGTGGCTGGTCTCTGCCTGTCTGTCTCTGTCTATGTGTCTGTGTGTGTGTACGTGTGTGTGCACGTGGAAGCCAGAGGACTCTGTTGGGTGTTACTGTTCAGGCACTGTCCACCTTTTGTTTTGGTTTTCACCTTTTCTTCTTTTTGAAACAAAGTCTCCCACTCATCTGGAACTTTCCCAGTCAGGTAGACTGGCTGACCAATGAGCCCCAGAGACATGCCTGTCTCTGCTTCCCCAGCAGTGGGGTGACAAGCAAGTGCCATCAGACCTGACTCTGTTATGTCGAGCACCTTTCTGTTCATTTCTGCATGTGACTTTGCAGCTCTCCAAAGAGACTGAGCTTGCAGAAATGTGTGCAGAATCTGCCAGTCAAAGAATGCAAGTCAATGGTTCTTCTTACTACCTACAGACATGCTGGCTAGACTTCTGGCAAATGACTCCACCTCAATCTCGATTTCTTCATCCATAAAATGGGGCTAATAATAGCAACCACTTCAAAGAACCATTGAGAGTACTGAATGAGCTCATTCATGGACAGCACTGTCTGGCACATGGGAAGGATGTCTTCTGAGGTAGTTCTTGTTATCAATAGTAAATCACAGTTTTTATTATCCTGACAAGCCAGCCCCATCAGGAAGGAAGAGTTGAATGAGATTAAGCCTCTCCTGTCAAAGGCTTCACAGTTCTCAGAAAAGGAGACTTTGGGTGGTCAGGCTTACATACTCCAGTGGGTGTTGGGGATGAAGGTACAGGGATATAGTTCAAACAGGGAAGGGAGAGACACCCCCTCAGCACAGCACAGGGACATTTACTCGTGTCTGCAGTTCTTCTTAAGTATCTGACCTGTGAAATGGATATGACTTTATTTTTCATTAATTTAATCTACCAGTGAGACTCAATGAGAAGGAAGCCTTGGGGTCTTTGTGCTCAGGAGGAACTCGGAGATCATTTCTTCTGCGGAGAGTAAAAGCAGGTGAAACCACCCTGAGGAGGTATCACCGGTGGGGGGTAGGGGGCACTGGAAAGGAACAGCCCATGTGATACAAAATCTCCAACTTCCCTGCCATTAGCTCAAGGGCACCGTCTCTGGTGTGGGCCATTAGGTTTCTAGTCCTTCATGGTCTAGATAGCTAATATATATGCATTGTGTGTTCTTGGAGCAACCAGCGATGTTGGGGGTGGGTGGCAGTGAGCCCACAGACATCAAAGGTAGCACTGCCAACAGGGGAAGGAATTCACAAAGCAAAACCAGCTGCGTTTGGCTGCGGCATTGAGTTCTCTTTTCAACCTTCAACCATTTTATTGAGATACTATACAGTACAGTAGCAATCAAGCAACAGGAGGCCCCTGCTCTTATGGAAGAAAACAAAGACAGGGAATGAAGAACCAAATAAATAAACCAATAGAAGATTGAGGTGATGGTCATCACTGTAAAACAGAGAAGAAGCAGGTATAGGGTGAGGGGAGGAGCCACTTTGTGGAATGTAGTCCTCAGGAATCTGGAGGAAGGGAGCAGGATATGAAGACAACTGGGAACAAAGCATCTGAGTTAGAGGGAACAGATATGGATAGGCCCAGGGGTGAAAGAATGCTTGGGACATTTGAAGAACAGTAGAGGGAGAGGGAAGTCTAAGCTATAGATGCCTCCCAGGATGCAACAGTGAGCCTAGTAAAGAGTCCCTAGGCCCTCAACTCCTAACCCCCTCCCATGGGGTGTCAGACCTGTCAGCCTGGGTCCCTATTCCAATCTGCTCCTGTGGACGTCTGTCTGGACTCTAATGCACTCAGGGACGACTCTGAACAGCATGGCTCCTGTTTGTGTGAAAGCTAAGCAGTGAAATTTCTAGTCTCTCTGGTTGTGACCCATCAGATCAGGAAACTGAAAAAGATGCTATTTAGACCTCTGAATTGTGGTGGTAAATATTGTTCCCGTGGTGGCAGGGGGTTGAGTCTTGTCTGTCTCTCATAGCCTGGTGTGTAAACCTCAGCTGTTCCTTTCACTCACCAACAGTCTGCAGACTCTCAGAGCTCTCTCTCTCTCTCTCTCTCTCTCTCTCTCTCCTCTCACCTTGAAATCTTGCAGAGGGAGTTCCCACACACTTCAGGCTCTGCTCGGAGCTCCATGAAATAAAATTCTGAATTAAGATGTCATAGAAACAAAGCCAAAGCAAATATAGGAATGGGTTCAAGCCTAAAACAGTGATTAAGTAATTCATGTCTACATGTGTCTGTTCAAAACAAATACTAAGATTCTCTGGACACAAATGTGTCACATACAGAGAATACCTTAGTTGGTGGATTCTCACAGGTCAGATCCTGCCCAAACCTTCACAGAATAGAGACACCCACCGATGGGCCACTGTTCACTGGCTTCAGTAAAAGTTAAGCTTAGCCAGAGAGCTGAAAGTCTGAATGATCTAGTTCAGGCCTTGGGAAGAGAAGCATGGGCCATCGAGATGGCTCAGTAGGTAGAGGCACTTGAAGCCAAGCCTGACGGCCTGAGTTCAATCCCCAGGATCCGCACCATAGAAAGAGGAAACTATGAGTCAAGATTGTCTTTTCTCCTACTGTGAGCATGATTAACTTGGGTGTTTGTTAAAACAATGCCAAGGTGACCAACACAATCACCAATATTCACAAGTGGCAATGTTTCTCTGTGGGATTCATAGAACAGTTTGAGCCATGGAGGCCAGGGAAAACATCTTTCTCAGACTTTGTGGGATCCTAGAACGTATTACAGGGATTAAATTTATGACTAACAAGCATGGGAAAACCCAGGCAAAAGCCCAGACGAGAGCTCCGAGTGGTAGCACCAGACTGCCAGGGCTGAGAGCCTAGAGGTCTTTTGATGTCTTCATTTACTGGTTGAGGACCAGAAGACTCAATTTAGAATGCGTGCAACAACAGAGTGCATATGTAATTTATAAATACATGTGCATATTGATGTCTCATTATTTTTCTACTGAAAATACATAATGAGAGAGAAAGAGAGAGAGAGAAAGAGAGAGAGAGAGAGAGAGGAGTGACCTGAGCTACGGAGATGGCTTAGCAGTTAAGAGTATGTATTGCTCTTGCAGAAGACCCAGGTTCTGTTCTTAGCATCCATACTGGGCAGGTCACAAATGCCTGTAATTCCAGCTCCAGAGGATCCAATGCCCTCTGTATAGGCACCTGCATACTCACAGGTGTGCATCCCCACCACACAAACACACACAGAAGGATTAAAAAAAAACCTTTAAAAGAAGTAAGCCGGGTGTAGTGGCACATGCCTTTAACCCCAACAACGAGGATGCAGAGACACATGGATTTCTGTGAGTTTGAGACTACTCTACATGGTCTACATAGTGAACTCCAGGTAAGCCAGGGCTACATAGTGAGACTCTGTCACACACACACGCACACGCACACAAGCATGCACGAACACACGTGCACACACACAAACAGCCACTGTGAATGCCAGGCCCAATACCATGGTCTCTGGTTTGACGGAACAGCTCTATTGTATTCAGTTGGTTGATAAAATACCAGCCCTCTCTTGCCACCTCAGGCCCCTTCCTGCCTTTTCAGGGCCTCTGTGGCATATGCTGTCCACCGACTGGCCTGGAGATCCTGATGAGATGCCCACCTGCCCCCAGTCTGTGTCCAGCAGAACAGGTGAGCAGCTAGGCTTTTCCGGGCATCAGGTTTCAGAGCTTCCAGAAGACAATGGGCTTTTGTTTGTCCAATTCGCCTGCCCTAGCCTCCTTCCCATAGCCAGGTGGCAGGTGATTCTCGGGCCCTGTCCACTTCCAGAGATGGGGTGGATATCTGAACACTGGGCCTGCATGGACTGGAGGCCATGTTAGAGCGGAGAAGAAATGAGAGGCTATTATCATCCTAGTAATTTCTACCGTTCAACCCTTTGTACACCACCTTCGCCTCATTGTGGTCGTCAGTCCACAGTCAGGTGGAAGGGCAGCCAGAGGGCACAGCTCAGGAACTGAAACACAGCCTCAGTAATTTAGGGACAGAGCGACTGAGACACAGGACAAGCACAGCCTTTCAGAACACACCAGAGAGAAAAATCTAAGAGCTACGGCTGACATACATGCCACTTGGCATTCAGCCCCAAGTCATCACAAGGCTCCACGGTCCCTGGAGAAAGAGGTAAAAACATTGACCCATTCCCCTTTTACAAATAGACAGATGAAGCTTAGAGGTGTGGGACAATTAGCCTGAAGTTAGATGTGAAACAATGGCACACACTTATTCTGTTGTTAGTGCTGTCAAATCGCCCACTGTGGGTGTCACTCAGTATTTACGACAGTAAATATATTTTTAGGTCCATTTTACAGGAGAAGAAACTGAGGCCTTACACTAATCTGGCCTAGATGCCGGATCGTTTGTTCCAACTTTGTTTTTCCATCTCCCTGAGTTACAAAGTCTCTGGATCCAAGTGTGGTATACCTCAAGTGCAGACCCACAGAGCAAGAAACAGAAGGTCCTCTCCATGGGGTGGACCAGCAAGTAATAAATCAATTCATCAGTCCTCCAGTGGTTTTAGTTCAGGAGCTGAGAGAAGGGTCTTAGTGATGATGGAGGTATTTAGTTTTTTTCATGGGGGTCTCAGGATGAAATTGATGAAAGAGATCCCAGCTATGGCTCATGCGACTTGCTACTGAAGATATCTGATGTTTGCTACCCACACTTGGGTCCAAAGTTCCACCTGCTATAGCTCTCCATATTTTGTGCTCTGTGTCCCCAGCCCTCTGGCCACCCCACCACAGGAGAGCATTAGTGATCTCTCTCACTCACCAAGCAGATGCTCATTAAGTGCCCGGGGTCGGGGCTGTGCAGCTGGGAGAGCTCTGGTCCTTTGGTTAAAACTGTGTGGCTGGCCACCAGCATGTCCTTAGTGACCTGGGCGCCCAGCAGTCTGGTCTGTAACATAGATATGGGATGATTATTGATTATTGGTGGGACTTCAGTAATGGATGTGGTTACGCTTGACCACTTAGGTTCAGGTCCAAAGAGAATTTGAGTGTGGAGTACAGTGCCATGTAAGACACACTGAAGTTTTGCCCACGATTGGGGTAAACCTTCAACCTGAGAGTTTGGCAAGTCTATGCTTTGCTATGAAGATGTAGAAAGATAGTCAAGGGAAATGCCCAAGTCACAAAGTATGGAACTCCAGGTCCTCACTCCCAGAATTCATCCATCAAATGACATGATCACAAGTACTGAAGATAGTTTCTTAAGTACTTGGTGTTTGCCCAACCCTGAGCAAAACGTCCTATCGGCAGCCAGTCAGCCTTTGAGGTAGCTAGGTACTATGACACTCTGTAGATGAGAAGATGATCTGAGTGGTGGGCAGTCTGCCTAAGGTCACAGAGCTTGGTAATGTGAGAACTAGGGCTAGGATCTTAGGCTGGTGACACTGTCTGGAACACCCTCTTTGCTCACCAGACATAGGAAGCAAATTGGGGCACCATACGGAAACACGGAAGTTCTCCGACAAGCTGCTTTCTTACCCAACCCTGATCCTTCTTGGTGCCACAGTGGGGCACTGGAGAGAATGTGACTCAGGACATCCATCCATTGGCACTGCCTGGTACTTCTGTTTTGGGACTTGTCAGTCTGGCGCTACATTTATGTCAGAGCCTCCCTGGAAGCAAGTTTTCCCAGGAAATAGAGACAATGAGAGTAAGTTTTGACAGAGACTACCTACCTCAGGTAGGTACCTGCCTCTCTGAGGTACAGGCACCATCTATCCCAGGCCAGTTAACCTAAACACAGGCACCATCTACCCCAGGCTAGCTCACCTAGGCACAGACATCGGGAAGTTGTGGTTTATTCTTCACTTAACTGATTCCTCATGATTGCTGAGAACTTGACCCAGCCCTTTAGTAATTTCTATCACATTCATTCATGAGTCATCTTATATCCATCGATATTCATCCACCATCTGGTTGTCCACCCATCTACCCTTTATCCATCCATCCATCCATTCAATATGTACACATACTCTTCTCCAGGTATTCATCTGTTTCCAAACTACTCTTTTTCTATTCATTCATCCACCCATCTGTCCATCTATTCATTCATCCACCCATCTATACTCACCCTTCTGTCCATTTCATCCACTCACCCATCCATCCTTCTATATACTGGACTATTCATCTATCCACCCACCCATCTACCTACTCCTCCATTTACCTGCCCACTTAGCCATTTATCTGCCTACCCACCTAGCCATCTTCCCATCCAACCAATATTTATTGAGCATTTAGTTTGTTTGTTTAACTAATGATAAAAAGCTAACAGTTCAGAACATCTGCTTCGATCTTCTAATCCTGACTCCTTCCCAACACTTAACAGGCACAGTGGGACACACTTGTAATCCCAACACTTGGGCACCTTAGGGAGGAGATTCACAGGCTCAAGTTCAGCTTAGGCATAGAGCAAGACTCTGTCTCAAACCTGAACAGAAGCCAAAACACAGAGATCTCAGGTTTCCTTTCTGTTTTTGATTTATTTCTGTGCTGGACATTTTCATGACTGTATTTATTTCATTCCTGTCACAAACAAAGAAACAAATATCATAGCACTTGCCCTGGTCCTTTTCTTAAACCAATGTCAAGGGATTTCATGCCTGCCTTGCAGTTGCTCACCCATGCCTTCACCCTGCATTGATCTTCTATGACCAACACACCTCAACAATTAATAAAATGCCTCCATTCTGAAGTTGCTTACCTTTGGGTCTAGAAGACATGTTTGTAAATAGTTAGCCACCAGTAAACAGACCGTGAGTCACCGCTGTCAGAAACAGAGACAAGTCACGGCTGCAGCAAGTGACTTGGGGAAGGCCACACCTACAGCAATTACAACAACGTGACTGTGGACCTTTCCCACCCATAAAACAGGCTCAGTGTTAGTAACTTATGGCAATAACTTCACCACATCTCACCCAATGCTCTGTGTCAATACCCCTATTTAATGGATTGTGAGTGTGGAGCTCAGAGTTAAAGACCATGGCCTTACAGGGGTCCACATGAGGACTTTAGTTCAGCTGAGGGTGTAGAGCCCTGAGGGTCACCTCCAAGATGCCCCCCCCATTCTGCCAGAATGCTTCCCTGTGATTTCTTCAGGGCTCAGGGATAGGAGGAAGGACCTGTCTTGAGCTGAGGCTTAGCTACTAGGGCTGGGGAAGTGGTAGGATGCTGATGACCCCTCCCACACTGGGCAGCCTTCCAGAAGGAAGACCACATAACACTGCTGGGTGAAGCTGTCCTAAAAGGGGGTTTTCAAACTGCTCATGGAGCCTTGGAAGCATCGAAGGTGATACACATAGGGCTCACACTCTCACCCAGACTCTCCCCTGCAAGGCGTGGCCTTCACCAAGTTGCTCAAATCCTGTGAGTCCCCCACATTCACACATAGGCTCACATGGGCTACATTTTTGGGGAAAGGAGACAGCAGGTGTTAGCTGTTATTCATATGTGTTCCTTTTTAAAGACCTTGTTTATTTTTATTTTATTTGCGTGAGTGTTTCACCTGCATGTGCATATCATGTGATTGCCTGGTGCTCATGGAGGCCTGAAGAGGGCATCAGATTCCCTGAAACTGGTGTTATAGACCACAGTGAGGTGTCATGTAGTGCTGGGAGCTGAGCCTAGGTGATCTGCAAGAGCAGCAAATGCTCATCACCGCCTAGTTATCTCTCTAGATCGGTGCTTCTCAACCTGTGGGTCATGGCCTCGCATATCCGATATCCTGCATATCAGATATTTACATTAAGATTCACAACAGTAACAAAATTAAAGTTGTGAAGTAGCAATGAGAATAATTTTATGGTTGGGGGGGGGTCACCACAACATGAGGAAATGTATTAAAGGATTCCAGCATGAGGAAGGTTGGGAACCACTGCTCTAGACCCTCACATGTGTTCTTGACCAGACCTAAACTTCAAGATGGCATCCCAGAGAGGTGTGGACCCAGAGATGGTGGTGACAGTGGGGCAGGTAGACATTTTTGTCCAGCCTGGTAGAGCTCTAGCCATTGGTTATCAGTTGAAACATGTTACCGTGGTGATGTATATCATCCCTGCCCATGTGGCACCTGACTGGTTCCTCTCTCTCTTCCTTTTTCTCCCTCCCTTCCTCCCTCCCTCTCTTCCCCCTCTCTCTTTCTTCCCCTCTCCCCCATGTCTCTCCCTATCTAGAAAGAATCTCTTTGTTCAGGGGAATCTTTCTTCTTTTGTGTTTCTTAGAGCCTCTCTCCTAAGTAGCCCCCTCTCCCCCCAGCGAGGGCTTCCGGGCTCCTGAAAAGCAAAACTGAGATGTGCTCACATCCTTCCTGTCTGCAGCCTTGACACCAGCCTCCCTGGGCAGAGAGGGTAGAGCCATGGCATGACTAAATGGGGAACATGGAGAGAGAAGGAAATCCACAAAGGCGAGCATCTCAAAGCCTTACACCACTTCACATGGAATAGCCCCTACGCCCGGCCCCTGCCCCCAGACCTCTGAGACAAACTGTATCTCGCGTGTACAGTGGGGATGCAGATGTGTGCGGATGTTTCAGAGCTTTGGAGAAGATCCACAATCCAAAGTCACACCCCAAGGTGCCAACCACCCAGCTTTCAGTCATCATGTCCCTGTGCAGTGTACTTTCACTTAAGAGAGGGAAGTTATCTGGAAATAAAAAATGACTTCTCCAAGTTAATCAGCAAGCCAGCAGAATGGGTGCAGCTGTGCTAGTCAGAGCGAATGTTTGGTGCCTGCATTTAATGGGCACCTCCTGCATGCACCCGAGCCTGAGACTCATAGCTCGGTAGCTGGGGAGGTTATCCCAACACGCAGGGAGAGTGTTCCAAGAGGAAGGAGATGTCCCTTAGAGGGACAACCTACTAAACTGTTTGGCTAACAACAGGATGGCAGAGCTCTGTAGGTGGTCCCAGCTACAATCAACTAATATGGCTTCCAGAAGCATTGTAACTTCTGGGGCTGTACCTAAGATTGATTAGTGATGTCTGTCATTGGTGTAGGATAAGAAGACTGTAGTGCACTATTTAAGATCCATTAGTGATGTCTGCCACTGGTGCAGGTTAAGAAGACTGTAGTGCACTATTTAAGATCCATTAGTAATGTCTGCCACTGGTGCAGGATAAGAAGACTGTAATGTACTATCTAAGATCCATTAGTGATGTTTGCCACTGGTGCAGGATAAGGAGTCTGTAGTGCACATGATACATGTTTCTCTTTTCTTGGAGAAAGGGGTGCTTTTTGAAGGCTCATATCAACTACAAACTATTGAGGGCCTACCATCCATGGCATTGACACCAGGCTTATTAATTCAGTATCTCACTTAATGTTCATAGCCGGATCCCTTTCCCTACCACAGCACATTTTGCAGAAGAGCAAACAGTATCCCAGAAGGTGATGTCATTGCCCTTAGGCTAACCAGCTCTGATAATTACTGTTAACTACATAAACCAGTAGGCTGAGAAATATAAGTGTCAATAGAGGACTCATTGTGGAACATGTTAATTAGTGTGTGGATGTATATATTTGACCAAAGGGCTTTGTCTTATTTATCTCCATATTCCCATCACAGCACAAGGCTCAGGACACGGCTGCTCCCCAACTCATATTTACTGAGAACTATGAATATATTCTGTGTCCAGTATCCTGAGATGGGGTGAGGAGTAGGTGGGAGCTCAGAGATAAAAGGACTTAGTATGCACACACCAGGAAAGCACCCAGTTTAATGTTTGACACACGCTAGGTGGACAGTAAGTGTTTACTGAGTCGTGGAGCTCTGGAGAAGCTGAATGCAAGGCGGTATTCAGAAGGCGGTTGGGAAACCATCTTGGAAGGCAGGGCAGCATTTTTTGAATTCTCTGGTGGGGTGTGAAGAGCCTGAGGAGGAGAGAAGAGCACTCGAGGCTGAATATGAGGATGCCAAGCTGAGAGCACACATTTCACTATCACCTCAGGTGAGTGATGGGGCACATGTCCTGCATCCAGGTGCTATTTCTGGCTTGGTGTGCTGCCAGAAGGGTGCTAGGAAGCTGCAGAAGCCAGATCCACTGCTGGGACCCTGGAACTTAGAGTCTGGACAATGTCAGCTTTGCCTCACCTAGAGCACCTGGGTGCCATGGAGAAGGTGTGTGTGGTTGGGTGACTCCTAGGGCCCGATTCTCTCTTGCTGTGTCTTTCCCCAGCTGTGTCCCGCCTGTGTGAAGCCTAAGGGTGATTTATCTTATCTGCAGAGTTGTGCCCTGCATTTTTAAAGAGTCTCAAATTATGGAGTCATTGGGAACAGGGGAGACTTATTTTTCCTTTCCATTTCTGAGATGAGAAAACTAAGAGTTATTTATGAAAATGGCAGTCACGCCAGGCATTGTTCTGAGTGTATCATGTACATTCATTCATTTAACGCACATACCCACAAGGCAGGGGTGATCTCCTGGTTGGTTTTTTGTTTCTTTAGACAGGGTCTCACATAGCCCAGACAGTATGCTGTAGCACCCACTCTGTCCTCCCCCACAATCACATTCAATAACAGTAAGTAAAGATTTAGCTGAGTGTGGAGCTGCACACCTTTATTCCCAGCACTCAAGACACAAGAACAGGCCGATCTCAGTGAGTTTGAGACCAGCCTGCTCTACATAGAGAGTTCCAGGACAGCCAAGGCTACATGGTGAAGCACCATCTTTATTTATTTATTTGTTTTTTAATAATGCCAGGCTTTGGGAAGGGCCTCCCTGCTGCACTCAGGGCTGGTCTTTGTGCTGCACTTTGGGGCCATATTCATGGAACCTGACACTGTACAGTGACGGCTCTTCTTCTATGTGACTTCACTCCCTCAAGCCTCAGTTTTATCAGCCACAGAGTAGGACTTATCAATCTCCACCAAGGCTGCTGTGCAGACCAGAGACATCAAACTGGGAATGAGCCCAGCACGCGGGCACACATCAGAGATGCGCATTGTGCCATTGAGACCCAGCCACATACCTTGGGTGGTCTTACAGGGGAAAGCAATACTTCTCAGACTGCCTCTCCCTAAAGATAGGTGTGAGCAACTTACCAGGGGACTGGCTGGAGGTGGCCTTGTCATCTGTCACTAAACAATAGCTTCCTCTTGTATTTATCATCCCCTCCCCCACTCCCAGCCTAATGACTCCCTGGAAGAAACCACACATCCTCAGTGTGTTAATAACTGAAGGCTGTGGGTCCCACGTTTTCAGTGACTGCTTTGTAGTAACAATTCCAGGGTTGTTGATCTGCATTTGTTACACCAGCACACAGGCTACAGCTGGGTGACCCTTTCTAGGTACAAAGAGGCATCTCCAGGAAAAGAAGGAAGAAGAGGGGAAATGTGTTTGCTGTTGGAACATAGATTCTATGATTGTAAACCATCTAGCAGTGTATACTCCTGTCCTTGGGGCTGTAATTACATTTGTCGTGAGTTTTCTCAAGAAGCAGCTGGGTATGGCAGTGTGTGTGTGTGTGTGTGTGTGTGTGTGTGTGTGTGTGTGTGTGT
>CAJQZJ010018538.1:6645428-6668813 GCA_907164525.1 Lophiomys imhausi | reverse complement strand
GTGTGTGTGTGTGTGTGTGTGTGTGTGTGTGTGTGTGTGTGTGTGTCTGGACTGAATCCACCCTAAGTCAGCACTTAATGTGATCCCATCATGGGACACCAGCCTCGTCTCCCAATCCTCTGATGTTAATCCCAAATGTTCTCGTTCTGCCAAGAAATATTCCATGTTCCCATGAGGTACCTCTGGCTGAGTATACACATTTAGACCTAAAGGACATATATAATTGCTCCTTCTTTGGTACCAAGTAACAATAAAGGTTACTTGACATTCAACATTGTGATGGGTCTGTGATAGTCAAGCTAATGACTCTGTCAGTTATTAAGTGAGTAATGGTTGGGGGTAGGTAGCATATATACTGCCTGGATACACTGGATCAAGGAATGGTTCAGGTCCCAGGAAGAATTAGATGAGATGGAATCATATTTCACCACTTGACTCAGAAAAGCATGCAACTTAAAACTTAAGGTATTTCTAGAACCCATCCAGTATTTCAGGGGTATTAAAGGTGATTCCAGTTATCTGTATGTTTTTCTTTGATCTGTGTGTATGTGTGTGTGTGTGTGTGTGTGTGTGTGTGTGTGTGTGTGTGTCTGTGAGGTCCGTGTATGTGTATGTGTGTGCCTCAGAGCCCCAGGGATTCATCAGTTTCTACCTCCCCTGTGCCGGGGTGAAATATGGCGCTGATTTTCATGTGGGTTTTGGGGATGGAACTCGGGTCATCATGATTATGGGCCAGCACTTTTCCAAATGTGTTAGGTCCCAGCTGCTCTTTGATCCTTGGGTGGTATCTCTCTTGTCCTGTTTGGTATTTGCAAATGAGTGTTTCATAGGTTCATTTGCTTATTCAGGGAGCACGTGTACAAAATATTTTAGGAGTTGGTCTCAGTGCTAGGTGCTTATGATGCAAAGGTGAATGGATGCATCTTTTCCCCTTAAGAAGCATCTAGAAGCCACCAGATGTGGTGACACACACCTTTAGCCCCAGCACTTGGGAAGTTGGTGGAATCTCTATGTGCTTGAGGCCAGCCTGGTCTATATAGAGAGTTCCAGGCTATGTAGAGCTCCATAATTAGATCCTGTCAAAATAAACAAACAAACAAACAAATAAATAAATAAATAAAAGCACTTGGATTGTGAGAGAGTTTTTTTTAATCCCTGAATTCTTGGAGACTCTGAGAATGAACATTAGAATTGCTAGAAACCTGGGTGTCACTGGCCAGCTAGACTGGGCTCCTAACTGTCAGAGTCTACTTCACATTTGTTGAGCAAGTCAATGATGTAAGCAGGTATAAGGATGGTAACTTTATCATTTATGACTCTAGTGTGATTTTCCTTTTCTCTGTATCATACTTGGAAGTTAAAAATGTCTAAGTGCTGCCATCACTATGGTCTGGCTGCCAGTTGAGAGGTTGCTGGATTGGATCCTGAGGGATCTAAGTTCATCAGTGGGTTAATAATACATTGATAAAGTCTTAAGCTGTTAGATAGATAGGGGAGGCCTGGTTGGAGACAGTAGGTCTCAAAAAGCCAAGCTTTCTGGAAACTTCTTGCCTTTCCTCTCTCTCTCTCTCTCTCTCTCTCTCTCTCTCTCTCTCTCTCTCTCTTTCTCTCTGCTTTCTGGCCAGGATGAGGTGAGCAGCCTTGTTCCATGAGATAGTCTCCGTATCAATGCTCTATTTCACGCCAGGCCCATAGCAACAGAGTCAGGCATAGACTAATCCCTTGGAAATACCAACCCCTTGGAGACTAGGAGGCCAAATACACCTGTCTTCTTTTTAATTGCTTCTCACAGATATCTGTCCCACAGGAATAGGAAGGTGACTGGCAGACCTTATCACAACAGCCACAATGGAAACTCTAGGTCACCCAGATGCCCTGACTGTGTGTGAGCGACTGGCTCTCAATTCTGAAAGAGATCTCAGCCCTTGCAACAGAGGGCCACTGTTTCTAGTGTGAGAGTGCAAGCTGACGGGAATATTAGCAGTATTTATTGAGTGTTTATTTAATTATATAACTCCATCCTCACATCTGCCCTCTATGGCAGCTGCATTTTCATTGCCACCATTTTACTGTCAAGAAAACTGGAGCCCAGAGAGATGATGCTAATCATTCAAGATCACATAGCTGTAGGCACTCAAGCAGAGGGCTGAACTCCATCCACATGACACTGATATCCCTTCTCTTTAAGTGTGCAGTCCTGGGTCAAGGAGGAAGGACATGGGGGAAGATGGACAGGCTCCAGGTACAATTGTGGCCAAGAATCAGACAAATAAATGGAACCAATCCATTTAAGTTATTTTCCTCTTCTCCCCTCATAGCCCCAACTGATGCCCTCCAACCACAGCCCACAGAGAGTTAGCTCTGAACCTCCTGATTCTGTCACATCTTGAGTCCCAGATCCCAGGTCTCTGTGGCATCCTTAACCCTTGACTCACACAGATACACTGTGTGAAGGATTGTGTCAGCAGATGTGTAGCTCACTGCTTAAATCAAGGGCAATTTTGTATGTTTCTCTACTCACCTCCCCTTGTGGGTTTGAGATTTTTTTTGGAGGCTCTTGGAGGTTATAAAGTGAAGTCACTCACTAAAAATGAGGTACCCCACAGCTAAGACCAAAGGAGTTGTCTTCATGGGGAGTAGAAAGAGAGCAAGGAAATTCTGGAAAGGCTCATCCTTCTGCAAGTTCCCCAGGGGGCTTGAGTCTGCCTTTTTCATTTGCCCCTTCTGCATTCGTTTCTCAATAGAGTCTTGGGACCACTACCGCCCCTTCCTTTTCAAAGTCCTCATTGTAGTGAAATGCTGAGGTAATGGGGCCTCAGCCTCCTGTGCTGCCAGCCCCTGGCTGTCACCTGCCTCCTACAGAGCATGGCTTCACATGACATGTGATCCTTAGCATGCCCCCTTTGTGTCCCACACATTTGTGGAGCAGACGGGAGGGTCCCACAGAGGCAAACTTTCTCCAAGCTTGTTGACGCAACCGCTCCTGACATCGGTGTGTTCTGGGAGGCCTGGCTTCCCTTGGATTCCTCTGTGCCACACAGATTTCTTTCTTTTTCCACCTTGTGGATCACAGATGCTACCAGCACATCCTTTTGGAAAAAGGTCGATCAGAACTAGGAAGGGCTTCAACTGACCAGAGACTGTCAGCAGCCTGGTCGGGTTCAAGTCAGCCCACCTGGGAGTCAGGAGTGACATGCAAGATAAAGACTGTGTTCACTCTACAAGGTTCCCCCAGACTCACTTAGCTTCCTTCCAGGGGTGGGGTTGGGGGACCTGGGGATCTGGAGAGGCAGAAAGGGAGATGATATGCAATACTTGGAGAATAGAAGTTCCCCAGTTCTCCCCAAACCATACTCTGCCTCTGAGGTTCCTGTCCCTTCTTCCTCAGCAATATGAGAATCGCCCCCTCCATCATTACTCCACTATTGTTGTAGTGGCACCTGACACACCCAGAGAAGATGAAACTGTATCTGTGGCTCCTGTGGCTTCAGATTCTAGCCTTGCTAGTTAAATTAAAGCCTAGTTTGAAATGAGCATATAAACCAGCAAACAACAAACATTTACAAGGCGCTCTCTGTGGGGGTCCCCAAACCTTGACTGTCTTAAGGTGGTGGGAGAATGCCTGGGGCTCTGAGAAGAACACTTTTCTGTGGAGAGAGCTTTTGGCAGATGAACTGTGGCCTGCAGAAGCCAAGGCCCCATTTTATAGATGGGAAAGTTGATGGAGCGCCTCTATTCCAAAGCTGTGTCCTTCGGCAAATGATGGCCATCATGTGAGCCTTGGTTCCTTGGTTTGAAATGTGGAGTTGATGGTCATATCAACCTCGCATAAGGCCAGAATGGGTGTTAAATGAAATACCTGCCATGCATTGGGTGCTTAAAGCAACATTTACCATAAAGTGAGCGGTAGGCATTGGCTTCATTATCGCTGCTGTGTCTATTTTCTGACTAAATATGTCATCGGTTAAGGGTATCAGATTGGAACACAAGAGGATGGGATTCCAAATACATGGATGGTTGGATTTCGATTTGACCTGACTCTCTTGTTCAGCATTCTGACAACAAATGAGCTGTGTGACCTTGTGTAAAGGCTTAACCTCTCTGAGCTCGGTTGCTTCTTCCTGCCAGATGGGTCTCACAGCCGCCGGCCATCTATGGTCCAGGGAAGTGGTGAGATTCCAATAAGATAATGGATTTGAATGAGCGTTGAAAACAGGAATGCACCAGAGGAATTTGGGATATTATGATTATGGTGGCCATTTCAACCCCCCTGGTGCCTTGGCTAGCCCATCTGTTCTGAGAGCTTTCCCTACTCTCCCTCCCTCCTTTTGGCTGACAGTCCTGAGCTGCCAGGTCTGACATTTGGGCAGTTTCCAAGGAGGATTCTGTCCTCTTCCATCTGCCTCTCAGCTTAACTCCTTTCTTGCCTGTCTTCTGGTCTGCGAGGATCTGATTCAGGGTACAGGTAACAGGGCAAAAGGAGAGGTACTAAAAGCTGACCCTGCCGCCTTATCATTATTCACTTCCTGAGGGTCAGAAAGAGTGCTGAAAGCTATGGGACTGCCTGTTGTGGATGGAGCAGAAGCTGGGTAGGAGGTAGGGTAGAGATTCAAACCTGCCTCTCTGGGTTCCTTGTAACACTCCTTAGGAATAGGATGTGGAGCATTGTGCTCCCTCTGGCTCCTCAGGTTATCCTGAGGGAGTATCTGCCTTTGTTTGGGGGTGGCGGATATGAAGGCATAGGCTGTGTGTTGTTGGGGTGGAGTGGGTGCCTTTCCCTCAGGAGTCTGAACTCTTTCCTGGAGAGTTTGGTCCCTTAGCAAACAAACTGAGCTTCTCTGAGACACAGCCACCTCCTTATGCATACGATGGGGTGACCATCACCTTTTCTAGGATCAAATGGGACCACACGGCAAAGAAGCTTCAGTGACCCCCGGCTGCTGCAGCTGCTGAGATGGGGGAGGGGTGGAAGGGTGTTGCCAGGGGCCCTGGAGCAGACACGGAGGCCAAGGGAGCCGGTGGGCTGCTGTGTGGGCTGAGAGGAGGAGCCTGCAGAAGGCAGGGTCTGCCTGTGATTGGCAGCAGGCCTGCTGGCAGATGGTCGCCTAAGTGGGCCAACCCGGGGTCAGCTTTATGGCTTTGTGGGTTCACCCTTACCTCCCCAGCAGCCTCTGAGCCTCTAGGAGCTTTGGCATCAGCCAGAAACCAGACAGAAGTGGTTGTGTGTCTGAGATGCATACCAGAAACTCTGGTTTCTACTACTTCCCCATCCTATGCTCAGATATGAAACCAGCCACTGCTTGTGTGGGATAGGGTGCAAAACCAGGCTCTGAATCCTCACCATAAGAACTGAGGAGGACCGGGGGGAGGGGGGGAACTGTTAATATCAGCTTATGTTAACACTTAGCTTTGTAACCGCTGATGTAGGAAGGAAAAAAAAAAACCATAGCATTCTGTGACTGAGGAATATCTCAGGATTTACAATTCCCTTCTCACTAAACTCCATATTTATTTCTTCCCGTGCACTCTGTTACCTACCAATGTAGAAGACAGCTGAGCACGTAGAATAATTTCATGATAGGGGGCTGAGGTATTATTGTTTAGTATCCCTGGCCAGCTAGTAGTTGCCATGTAGCCTAAGCTGGTCTAGAATCCATGGCAATCCTCCTGCCTCAACCTGCCAAGTGATAGGATTGCAGATGTGGACAACAAAGCCCTGTTCATCCCACCCACCAATTTTAATGCCCACATACTACTCTGTAAGTACATAGTAGAAAAAAAAATTATCCACCCACTGCTACAGGACTTCACCAAGACATAGAGAAACAAATTCAGAGAGGCTGGCACACTTGCCTAAAGTCACACCGCTCAGTGATATCAGCCTGAGCTTAAATTCTGGTCTTAGGATTTGAAATTCAGGTGTCTCTCTTTATTCAATTATTTTAGGGTTAAAAGTGAGGATTTAGACGCACTATTCCTTTAGACCAATATGGCCCCAATCCCATCCTAGGAGAGAGTCCTAAAAATCCCTGCTTTTTTGATTTGCTTAGCTCAGTTCTGAGTGGGAATGGCAGCCCATCCTTATTGGGCTGTGTGGCTTTAGGCAGCCTGACTTTCCTCTCTGGGCTCTAGTTCCTTTGTCCATAAAAACAAAGTCTTGTCAAGCCCATGAGAGGATTAGATGGGGAATCATCCAAGTACCTGGTCCACACCCAATGTTCAGCTTCGAGATTAATACTAGTCATTCGATGTAAGATTTTTTTTCCTTATATTCTCAGCAACAAGAATATGAATAAGATTAATAAAACCTAATACGTATTAGTGTTCTGTAAATCAAATGTTGTTTAGTGGCATACAGCACCTCATGATATTCCAGCCCGAACAGAAGAATCAGCCCAGGCTGGGGGCTGCCCTTCTCCTCTTCAGACTTGTAGGAGAGGCAGGTGTTGCCCTCATTATGTAAGGGTGAATCTGTCCTAGCCCCTGTGGCTTGTGTAGAGTATCCCCTCCTCCATCCAGTTCTCAGGTCCCTCCCCCACCAGCCGGAGCCAACTGGCCGCCCCTCCCACCCTCCAGCACCGGGCCTTTGACACTAATTGATACGGAGTTTCCCCCTCTAATCCTGCCTGTGCCTCCGGGCCTGCCTCGTTCCGAGGGCATCTGCTTGGTGAGGGGAGGAGGAGGCAGGGCCGACAGCCGCCCTCCTGTCTGCCATCTGGTCCTGTCTCCTCCCACCCCCCAGCACCACCAAGAGAAATCTGTAATGAACCTGCTGCGGGGTTGGATGAGGCTGAGAGCCTCGTGGCTCTGTACACAGACAGGAATGCACACACGAGCACGTGCACAGACACACGCACACACCCACGCACACGCACTTGCACACTCCTAGGTTGTAGACACAATCATTAGCAAAGCTTTTGTGCCTCACTTCAGGTAGGCTCCAGCCTCACTCAAAGGAGGTGGAAAAAAAAAACTTCTAATTACCCACCCACCCCCACACCCACCCCCACGTGCCCAGCCTCAGCACCCTGGGCAGTCTGGCCACTGTGAAAGGTGGGCAGCAGGTAGTGGACGAGGTGGAGGGTCTACAGGTTAGGAAGGGATGGGTGTGCAGACTGAGTGGGACTGGGCAGGGACTCCCAGGCTTCAGCCTCAGAAGAGCCACGCCTCTCAAATCGCAGGCAGAAGAGAAATTTGGAATTTGCAAAGTCCTTTTTTTTTTTTCCTTCTCCCTCACGGTGTCCTGCTGCCCCAGCTCCACTCACTGTCTGAAAGGAGCATGTCACACTCACTGGTGCCTGGGTCAAAAACAAGCCCAGGGACTTTACCACCTGGGTTCTGGTTGGCTGTACCCCTTGCTTGCCACCTGCCTCACCTCTCTGAATCATGGGGTTCCTCTGGATGAGGGTGATTAGGGATACCAGCTCTCAGGGATGTTGACTAGATGGGATATCCCACTGCAAAGGCACCTGTCTACTGTGTACCAGGCACTGTGACACAGGGAAGACAGGATAGGACAGGTGGGTACCGGATAAGGACAAGAGAAGACTTGTGCAGGGACTGGGACCAGTTCTCACAAGTATCTTTCCCAGGGTTCCCTTTTCCTTCTTAATTCTGAGCTATTGAAGCCATGGTTCCTAATAATTCCAGGCGGTGGGAGGCTACTTTCTCTATGTAGAGAAAGTCTCAGGGCCTGTGCCCAGCACACAGTAGGTGCTCAGAAAATGCATTCTGAGATGAGTTGCTCCCTTACATGTATCATTTGATATACCTTACATATATCAAATGGTCAAGGGTGAAAAAGACCAGCTTTTCCTGGAGAGCCCTTAAGAACAAAAGTGCATCTGTGTCCTTCAGACTGACTACAACTAGAAAGGGTGATAATATCCCACTTTGGTGAAGATGTGGCAACATGTATACACAGTCCTGCTGGGAGGATAAAGCAGAAATTTGAGAATATGATATTTCAGCATTTATCAGGATTTAAAAAAAATAAAGTCTTCCTTTCTTTGTAACCAGCTCTGGATATCAATTCCAGTGAGAAAGAAGTGGCTGTAATATGTTCCTGGAGGCTGAGTTTGTTGTTAAAAACCAAAACTGCAAACGGTGTCAAGTGCTGTTTGCTAAGAGAAGTCCAAATAACCAGAGGGCTACAGTGTAACAGTCAAATAAAAAAAAAATCAAGAGATCAAAAGCATTTTGGCTATTTGGCAATAAGACTCGCTAAAGGACGCCATATTTGCATCTTAACACGTGTTGAAACCGTCTGGAGAGGTGGCTCAGTGGTGAAGAGAACTTGCTGCTCTTGCAGAGGATCAGGGTTCAGTTCCCAACACCCACATATGTGTGCAGATGTTCATACAGAGTCCAGAGGAGGCCCTTGAGTCCCTTGGAGCTGGAGTTACATGCATTTGGGGGATACCTCACCTGGGTTCTGAGAAGTGAACCTAGATCCTCTGGAGGAGCAACCGGTGCTCTTAACCACTAACGCATCTCTCCAGCCCTCTCCTCCCACCCATTCCATCCCTCTAAGCAATCAGGTCCCACTTCCTAGGTTGGAATTATGATTAAATTAAATCAAATTAATTATGATTAAATGAGACATTAATACCTGTAGGCATTAGTCGATGCTCTGACAGTGGGTGAAGTGGCAGCAAAGACACCTTCAGTGGCCATGTTTGTAAGATGCATATTAGCCATGTTCAGGTATAGGCAATAGGATATACATGGGGACAATCAGGGAAAGTTTCTCATCTGCCCTTTAGGAAAATGGGGCCTATTCATTCATCTATGGCGAGTATTTTTCCATTTGCTTGTCGTGATTCACTTCCTTACCAGAGAGATGAGTCAGAGCTTGGCCCGCAGGAGCTCCCAACACTCGCTAGTATCCTAGCGTTGGAGCTGGCACTTGTCCATACATCTTTCT
Organism: Lophiomys imhausi; assembly: GCA_907164525.1. NCBI lineage: Eukaryota > Metazoa > Chordata > Mammalia > Rodentia > Muridae > Lophiomys > Lophiomys imhausi. Next base: position 6,659,887 of record CAJQZJ010018538.1, on the reverse strand, counting down.
CATCAAGGTCCCCATGAGGTAACTCCCAGGAGGATGTCCCATTTATACCAACATCCCAGGGAGACAGAGCTTTCTTCAAACACGTCTGTCCTACCACAAGCCCTGTCTCCACTCTCCGTCTTTTCCCATTTTGTAATGATTACAATGTTTACAACTTTGTTTCCTTATTCTTTCATTTGTCTGTCTCAAACTCTGTCAAGATCGTCTTTGTTCCATGGGGCTCCTGTCCTTTCTTTGCTAGCCCATGGTTCTTTGATTGTTCTTTGAAATGTCCCTGTGTCACTTTTCTGTGTGCTTGTGTGTTTGTATGTGTGTGCGTGTATGGAGGCCACAGGAGGACACTAGGTGTACTTCTCTGTCACTCTCCACATTATTCCCTTGAGACAGAGTCTCTCACTGAGCCTGGAGCTAGGCTGGCACCCAGGAACCCCCAGCAATCCTCCTGCCAGCCCCGACAGGGTGGGGGTTGTGGGTATGCAGTCAGAGACAAATTTTAACTTGGGTGCTGAGAATTTGAACTCAGATCCTCATGCTTGCACAGCAAGTGCTCCTACACACACAGCCATCTCCCTAGCCCTCCACTTTTTGTTCATCGTTTCTCATCTAAGAATTTCTAGTTTTTGGTCCCTGTTGATGACCCTGCTTTGAGATTTTTCCTGTGTCCACAAGAAATTCTGGAAATGAAGGGATGAATCAATCAATGATCAACACAGTGGAGAGCATCATCAACAGACAAGACCATGCAGAAGAAATGAAAGACAAGATATAGACACATATACACAGATAGACTTGGGGGGGGGATCAAGACTAAAAACTCCGAGAACTCTGGGAAGCATTCAAAAGAGCAAACCAATGAATTCACAGACTAGAAGAAGGGGCTGAAATAAAGACAAAAGGCTGAAATTTTGGATAAGTCTCTCTCTCTGTTTCTGGTTTTTTGAGACAGGGTTTCTCTGTACAGCCCTGGCTGTCCTGGACTCACTCTGTAGACCAGGCTGGCCTTGAACTCACAGAAATCCACCTGCCTCTGCCTCCCGAGCGCTGGGATTAAAGGTGTGCGCCCCCATGCCCAGAAGATAAGTCTCTTTTGATTCTTATTGGAGACTGAGAATAATTTATTTCCCTTTAACATTTAAGGAAGTCTCCAGAGAAAAATCCAGGAGGTACATCACATCAGCCTGGGAGGTAACACTGACTGCTCCCAGTGTGTACCAGGCCACAGATGGAGTCATGGAAAATGGGCCAACAATGGGAATGCCATGCTGCTTATGTGTAACAGGCATGATTTCAAGGTGAATATACACTTTAGGAACAATTAACTAGTTGCTTTTCTCTAGTATTTTACCTTCCTATAAACAGCATCCAGAGAGCAAGAGGGACACATGTGTCATGTGGGTGCTGGGAACCGAACCTGGGTCCTCTACAAGAGCAGCCAATGCTCTTAACTGCTGAGCCACCTTTCATTTGTCTAATTTGTCTTTATTTAGTAATGACTAAAAGCACATACCTTTGAGTGTTTCTTTTGGCCATTTTGTGTTTTTCTCTCGTGGCATCCTCATGTCTTTCATTAGTTTAGTAGAATGGAATTCCTTTATTTTTTAATTTGTCAAAGTTCTTTGTATATTAAGGAAAGTATCCATTTTATTGCTTCAGACTTCTCACAAGCCATTTCTGACACAGTTTATGGTTGAAAGCAGATGAATTTCTCCTGGTAGGTGCTTTTGGAGAAGAGGCAGGAAGGGGTGGGGGGTGAGATCCCATCTCCCTCCCCAACCCTTTCTCCCTTTCTGTCTCTGCACCAAGAGTGACTTGTTGGAACAGATGGAGAGCGATGAGTCAGAATAGGTACAAGGCAATAATTTCTCCTCCTGCTGGACCCAGGATCAAAGGACAGATATCACAGGAGAGACAATGGTGTTCCAGGAGGACTGGGCTATTTCCAGATCCAAGCTGCACTTGGCAGTCTGATCCCCTTCCCAAAATGTTACTCAGTGTTTTTAGAGACCAGACACAAGGTGGCATATGGCTTTCAGCCTTGCTAAAATTTAAATTTAGGAGGGCAGAGGAAGGAAGGAAGAAAGGAAGAAGGAGGCAGGAAGGGGATCCTTTGGACTGTCCCACTACAGAAAGGACAGGCCTTTTCTGCTTGACAACAGACTGTTCCCAGGGCCACTGAAACCTCGGGAATGTACAGTGTAGACACACAACGTCCTTTGAGATTAAAAAAAAAAAATACTCTGCACACCAATTACACCCCTTCTATCTTGGGGCAACCCTCAGACACATGCCTAAATTCTGTTCAACAAATTGTTTAAATAGATGAACAACTGGGTTAGTGTCTGGGTTCATCTTTTTTGAAACACTGATGCGAATTTGAGAAATCAGAAACAACCTAAGTGCCCAGTAGGGGATTCATGGACAGTACATGGTTGTTGTCGTAAACTGTGGAATGTATGGGAACAGCCAAACTAAAAGGGCTAAATTGTAAGTGTGGACACAGACTAAAGGACTAGGTATCTATTGAACTCTCCCTCCTCCGTGTTTGTAGATCTGTCCCTCCTCCATGTTTGTAGATAACTGGGTCTACGATGCTTCTAGGTCAAGAGAAATGTCACTTCCTCAGAGAGGTCTTCTCTGATGACTACCCTTAGTCGAGTAATTTATCTCCACCCAGAACCTCAGAATGGGATATTATTTGTGCACTCACCTGCAGGGCAGCAGGAGTAACGGATCCCACTTCCTTCCAACTATAACATACTGATCATACTTCATGTGTGTCAGAGGCTGCATCCTACAGAAAAACAAGACATGTCCCTGGCCTGTAACAGTTCAGGGGCAATAGAGGGGTTTGTTTTACTTAGAACAACAGGGCCTCATGTAGCATCAAACTCACTACTTAGCCCACGCTGGCTTTGAACTCCTGATCCTTCTGGCTCTGCATTCCTCCAGAGTGCAGGAATGGGCTGAACCACACCTGGCTGAATATTCTCTGTTTAGACAAAAAAAGAGAGAGAGAGAGAGAGAGAGAGAGAGAGAGAGAGAATCAGCAGTCACACTTCCCAGGAGTAGCTATGTTCTCTAACCAAGAATTATGACAATAACACAACCTTAGATGTTTTATTTTTCTCAGGAGACTCATGCCTAAATTTATGGTTCAGAGCTAGTAAAGTCAGAAAAACATATGCCTATGGATCTCTATCCTGTTTCCCTCCATCACTTCCACTACTGCCATTATTTTTTCTTAATTCTTTTATGTTTAGCTTTTAATTTGTATTTTTACCATTTACTTAATTCCTGAAAATTGAAGAGCATATTTGTAATTCCCCCACCCCAATGTCATGTCATAAAAGTGTTTGAAAAATACACTTTTATGTGATACAATGCAAATAGTTAAACTGAATCTGAATCCCAGCTGGCTAATTACTGCCTGCATGACCTTAATCAAGTCATTTCATACCTCTGTATCTCAGTCTTCCCATCTATAAAATGGGACGTATCCCTGGGGCAGCCACAAACATTCAAGAGGCGATATTTGTAAATACAATGTGATGATGTGGAACATGGCAACAAATAGGATCCTTCTTAAACTAACAGCCAAGCTTAATATCCCCAAGCACCAAAATAAAATTTTCCAAAGATGCCAGGTGGTGGTGACACATGCCTTTAATCCCAGCACCAGGGAGGCAGAGGCAGGCAGATCTCTGAGTTTGAGGCCAGCTTGGTTTACTGAGTGAGTTACAGGACAGCCAGGGCTACACAGAGAAACCCTGTCTCAAAGCAACTCCAAAAAACAAACAAACAAATAAATTCTCTGAAGATGGGAGCTATGTCATTAAATAACCTCCAGATTAGTACACTTATGCCCGTGATTGACATATGGTGTAGCCGTTGAGTGAATGGACAGTTGAAAACCACTTCTTCCATCTGGCAGGGTCCTGGCAGTGGGAAAGCCGTTTCCCTCACTGGACCTTGTTCTTCACTGTGGTGTGTCCTTCTGTCTTCAAGTTCAAAGTTTTCCCGATCCTGTGCTTGAGCTCACCTCCACTCTCTTTCCTCTTGTTCAGCCGTCTGTCTGTGCCACCCATGTTTAGCCCTTCAGCTTCCTTCCTCCACTCTCTAAAGGTCTAGTACAGGGAGGCACTGTGAATCACTCTCCTGCCTGTGTGCCTCCATTTCTCCACAGATTAGCTGCTCTGGTCTGTCTCATCTAGATGCATGAGTAATGTCCTCATGGACCATGGCCCAAATTCCAGCCTGCACAGGTTTTGGGTTTCATAGTCTTGGGCCGGTTACCTGAGCCATTGGAACCCCAGTGTCCCCACCATTAACATGGAAGGAAGACAACTTAGTGGGTTCTTCATGTTAAAAAGAAACAATATAAAAAAAAAGACACATGTGAGGACATACGATGAGCTCAAAACCTCACAGCCAGTGCAGTTATGAGGAAAAGAAAAGCAGGAGAGGGAGATTAAGAGATTTTCTAAGACTCCTTAAGAGCAATAACCAGAATGAATGGGTTTAATTCCAAATGTTGGGACCATGAGCTTTAGAAAACCATCCCATGACACTCTACTGCACTGTGAAGGATTTCTTTACCCACTTTGCACTGCTGTAAGTGGGAAATTTCACATCCGGGATTCATTCGAAGTTGGATATTCCTACCTTAGAGGTTGTGAAGATCCCACCATGAGCCTTCTGTGGTTGGTGTGTCTGTGACCACAAGACCCGGCAGACACAACTTAAAGTGACGTGACTTGGGTTCACAGCTTCAGAAGTCTGGGGTGTTCATGATTGCTTGGCCCATATGACTGAGAAGAACACACACAGTTCACATCACACCACACAGAAAGCAGAATACAAGACAGGAAGTGAGCAGGGGATAATATGCCCCATGGTGGGTGACTTGCCTACTCTAAGTTAGGCTCCACCTCTCAAAGTTTCCAGAACCTTCCCAAATAAACCATCTGGGAACTAGGCATATAAAACACGAGCCCGTGAGAGGACATTTCAGGACATACAAGCCATAGCAGCTGATTTGTGAGAATCTCCAACTTGGTCATGAAACTGAAGTAAAATGTTGGAATGGGGAGTATTCTAGAACTCACCTGTTCCCATTTAACTTCCCATTCTTCCACCACCTTCCAGAGCTTTCTCCCAACAGCTGGAAGGTTAAATCTCCTGGCCCCAATTTCATATTTACTGCAGAGAGGATCTGATTGGCAGAGGTAGTGTGTCAAAATCAATTTGGCATAAATCAAATCCTAATTTAAATGCTCTAGGGACCAGCTACTTAAATATTTAATGGAGGCTTAAGGCGGAAAAAAAAAAAGCTGAGTGCAAAATCCTGTGTGCAACATGAACGATTAAGCCCCTAATCAAAGACAGGTTGACCATCCCTGAGCTGAAATAATGAATGTTCTCAAGGTTGGTGTGGGTGGAGTGGGGGACGTTGCCTGATAACCCAAACCTCTTCGCTCCTTACCAGGAGTCAGTATGAGCAAAAACCAGAAACATCAGGAAGACCCTAAAGTCTCCAGAATTCGAATCCAGTCTCCCCATCCGCCTTTTCCCCTCCACCCACCCACCTCAGCTGTATCTGTTGTAATTTTTGGCACTCAGCCGGAAACTTCAAATAACAGTGGCTTCTCACCTTCCCTGTCAGCATCTCTCTTCCACCCCCTACCTCCTCCAAATAACACATTTTTTTTTCTCCCCAACTCGTTTCTCCACCCTTCTTAAGACTGTTTTCTCTGCTGGTGAACATTTGGCTTCTTTCTGCCTAGAGTGAGACTGTTTCACAAAGCAAAGAAACCCTTTGTTCTGCAAGACATCCCTTTTCTGGTTATTTTATTTGAGGAATATGGCTTGGTGGTTATGGGTAATTTCAGTATCAGAATGGGGGCAGTAAAGACAAAAAGGACATTACCAACTGATACATAGAGTGTCAGGTGTTGTGTAATTGTTCCAGGGTCAATAAGAACAAAAGTCTATTCACCACAGTTAGGACACTGCTGACAAATGAAAGAAATGATTCCACCTAATTTGAACGTAGGAAACCAGTGAGCATATTGGGGTGGCTCATTAGGAGTATGGGCGAGGGGCTACTTACCCTAGCAGTGGATAGCTCACAAAAGCTGCATCCCTACAGCCTCCCTGCCTGGCAGGAGGCTGGGCTGGCCAGAAAGTCTCCTTTTCCCAACAGTTGTTGCTGCTTACCTAACCCTGAGGCTGGGGCATCATGAATCTTACCATTTTCAGAGTTTCCTGAAGCTTGTGGCTTTTGTTTACTTCCCAAGCCTTGTGAATTGTGTTTCCTTTCTGAGTCTTAGTGGTCCACCCTTCAGGAAGGAATGCTTCAATTTAAAGGAAATAGATAGGCAGCCTTAGAGAAGTCTGGGGCCTAAGAGGCCTACAGCAATTAGTGTTCTTCAATTCTTATGGAAAATGTGGGTGGATGGAGAAGCTGGAAAACCTCAGACTGTATTTCCAGGAAAAAAAAAAATCATGTGTAATCTTCACATTGCTGTGGTGTGAGTTAGGAAGGAGTCCCTGCTCAGGGGGCATACCTTAGTAAGTGGAGGTTCTGTAATCATGCTTGGAACGTGTGGTGAGGAGGCCTGCTCACCATGCCAGTGGAAAAGAGAGAGTCAGAGATTGCCCTTGAAGGGGGTCAAGGCAGGCCCCCAATGACCTAACTTCCTCCCATTGGATCTTATCCCTTTAAGATACCACCACCTCCTAATATCTCCTCAGTCTGAGGACCACGCCTTTGGTAAACACTCCAGATCCAAATGTCATAGCTGCTACTCCAGTGTGAGCCAGGCCTTTCATAGTTGAGGGTGATGCCCCTGCATGAGCTCCCACAGAGTTTCCATTCCTTAATTTGGCTCACATTCCCTTCATTTCCCTGAGGGGACCCCAGAGTCCAGAGTGGGGAAGTGACATTCTCAAGGTTGCACAGCGAGCCACTCACCTGGACTGAGAGTCTTGCCTCTCCGACCTGATTCTATCACCACACCCTATAGACACACGGGACACCCCCACTTAGCTCCTGATTAAATAGTCCGTGGATTATGCTCACTCTACCCAGAGGTAATGGGACCAGGGTGGTAGATAAAAATCTGATGTCCACATTATCTAAATTAAATCCTTATCGAAGATGCTTTCACTGAAGTGTTGGTAAACCCAGTGGCCCCAGGCAGGCTAGAGCAATCCCTCTTATCAGTATTCTCTGCCTTGAATGATCTGTTTTCAACAGTGCAAGGAGTGATATCAAGAGAAGGTTGAGAGTCCCGACGGAGAAGGTGTGAGTCAGGAGCTTTGTGGCATTGAGAAGGTGTAACTGGAGGGAGCAGGCTGTCCGGAAGAGGTTTGTGGCATTGAGAAGGTGTAACTGGAGGGGGCAGGCTGTCCCGAAGAGGTTCGTTCAGTTGTGTTAAAAGACAGCCCTGGTGTGAAAGCGTAAATGAATCTCCCAGAATAGATGAGATTTCTCTGGGTGGTAATTGCGAGTGGAACAGGGAAAGGTTTTATATCAAAAGTGCAGGATGGAAAGGGCTGGGGAAATAAGGAGGATTTTATGTAGGAGTTAAGAATGAGGACGGGCTCTAAAAAGGGCAGGGGTGGGTGTTTTGCAAACATGACGGTTCCGTTGGATACGTGGAAAGTTCACGCTGACTTACCTGTAGGGGGCGCTGTAGGGACAGTGGGGAAGTCATTCCTAGAGACAATAGGGAAAAGCCCGTGGGCTCTGATGATGGTCATCCGGAGCCTGTGGATAGCGTTGAGTCAAAATAAACAAAAACTACCACAAAACCGCCAGCCATATAGTCCCATCTGTATCCATCCCCCAAAAGGCAGAATTCATCCCGAAATCAGAAGTCAGAGAAAGGAGCAGGGGAACAAAGAGGAGGAGTGTGCAGGGGCTGTGTGGCACTTCCAGGCGTCGGGGATATTCTGTTTCTGCCTCTCTTCTTCTTTCCTCTGCCCCCGACTCTTTTTGTTAAAGTGTGTGTACACGTGTATGTACGTGCTTATGTGTGCCGATGTGCACATTTGTGTGCAGGTGTGTTGAGGTCAGAGGTCAATCTTGGATTTCTTTGTTCAGGTACTATCCACCTTCTTTTATGGAGACAGGATCTCTCACCGAGTCTGGAAATCACCAATGAGGCTGGGCTAGCTGGACGGTGAGTCCCAGAGACCCTCCTGTCTCCACCTCCCCACCACCAGGATTACAAGGACAGATCACCATGGCTTTTTCACACGGGTCCTGGGGGTCACACTTGCATACCAAGCCCTTTACCAACTGAGCCCACCTCCACATCTCCCTCTGTTTCTCAATCAAGTGAAAACGTAGTAAGTTCCTCTTTGACACTCTGGACACCCTTCTGTAAGAATGCCATAGTCTGTTTAAATGTTCACTTTAAAAAGTAAAGCACTCCTGTGCTCTCTAGTGTTACATCACAGGTAACTTTCAGCTCAGAGGATATGGAATATCTAGACAAATGATTGCCAAGAAATAAAGTAGGAAAAGGGGGCAGGGGAGGAAAAGAGAAGCTACAAGAAGACATAGTCTGGCGGTGTGTGTGCCTTATTTGGAGATTTGGAGAACTAGGGCTTGTGAGACATCTGGACAGGCTAAAGCAATAATACTAAGGACAAAGGCTGAATGTGTGTGCACCTGTGCCTGGGCACATGCCAAATTACCTCCCAGTGGTCCCTGTGGCCAAAGCACAATCTGAGAAAATTCCATCTCCAAATTTCTGAGAATTCCAAGCCCGTGTTCCATTCCACCAGGGAACCCTGGTATCTGAGCTCAAGCCAGTAGAAAGGGGTGTGTCTGTGACTTGTCAAAGAGCAGGAATGCTGGTTTGTCCTTCCTTTATTCAACCCTCTGGTGAAGATTTCAGGCTTACTTATTCACTTAGGGAATCTTTACTCAAAGCACACTCTACTTACTCCAAGCAATGATCTAGATTCAGTGGCCAAAATTCCAAGTGATGGTTTGAATCAAACATGAAGTCTTCCACAGCCTCCCCCTCATAGAGAGATGGTCCCCAAAGTAGTAGTACATATGTGATTGGACAACATACCAACCTTCTGGCTACAACATTAGTCAAATGGTCTATCTGATGGCCAGGAAGAAAGCTTTCTCAGACACACATTTCACTAAGCACAGAGCTGTTGCTAGGTGTGAACTGTATAACTCTGGTATGGTGACTATGAACTTCATGAAGTCTAAACACAAGCATCTCCATCCAGCTCAGGACCGTAGAACCCATGCCAGTTCAGCAGTTTTGAGAAAACCCCGTGGAAATGGCTTAAGAATAAGGAGAGTGTATTTTCCAGCTTACCAGAAGTCCTGAGGGATTGTTAACTAGTTAAGCAGTTTAAGTAGCACTTAAGATGCTGACGCTGTTTCTCCTCACTGCTACAAAAGACTGTGACATCTCTTGGCTTTTCATGTGGAAGCAATAAGATGGCGCATCTTTCTTTGCGCTCATTTGTTGCAAGCTTTCAAAACTGTATATATATACTTCAAGAATTGTATAATACGCTTGTTGCAGCTGAGCCAATCAGCTGGTATTGAGAGTACTTTACATGATCAATCAAGATTCATTACCTGGGACAGGGGAAGACCCAATTTTTGATGAGGCATACTGTTCCCAACATAAATCTGGAAAACAAGGGGGATTCTGGCAAGTGATTCCTTGCTCCCCTTACAAAGGGCAATGCCTGCTGAGTGGTCATAATGTGCCCATCTCTATGACCTATTAGAGCTCATGGGCCAAACCCCAGGTCACAAAACACAAAGTGGTCTGTTTGGTGTAGAGGATCAAGCTTTAGGAATCACTTAGCACTTGGATGTTGTTGCTATCCCTCCCTCCTCCAGACCAGTCTTCCATTGAAGGGAGAACTATGGAAGCCAAGAACCCAAAAGGCACACTCACTGCTCTGATGACCACTGGGGAGACAGATGATAAAAGGAAAGGTCTCTTATCTCAGGTCACCTAAGGGCTGTGATGTGATACTCCCGTTCTGAGCATCCTCCCCGTGGCATCCAACAAGCTCTGGGCTCTCGAAGCCAGCTGTCATAACCTGCTCAGCATGGAGATTGTATCCTCTCACAGAGATGCTTAAATCTTTCAACGTCTTATCATAGTTCCCAGAAGAAAACCCCAAGTCCAAGGGACTCTCCATGGTCCTGAAAGATGTGCCATCCTCCAACCTCCCACTTCAACTGATCCCATTTTCCTTTTGTTTCAGCTCCAATGGGCTCATTCCTCGCTGTCCCAGACCCCAGCAGATAACATATGCTCATAAATATTTGCTGAATGGATAAATATTGTTCCATAGTCAATGTCTTACCCTGCCCACATTCTAATTAACTCATGTTTCTTCCTTTTAATCCCGTCTCATCTTGCAAACGAGCCACTCTCTCACAGATCTCTTGACTTTCCTGTGTGCTACTTATCACTGTTGTCCTGATTTATTTATGCGATTATTTGTTTCATGCCTGTTTCCCCCTACCTATTAGTGCCTTTCAAGGGGACCATTCTTCTTCCTGTCTCATCCGCTGTGGGCACTATATTGCCTGTGTCTAAACACAGCTTCTGGTCCATTGTGACCCTCAGAAATAGTATCTGAAGCTCTCAGGAGGAGGTGATTTCTCTCAGCACCCTTTGTCCTGTTGGAGACACACCAAGGACCAGGACTCAGCTCTGCTGTCTCCAGCTCCAAGTCTTCCTCTGGAGCCCTCCTTACCGAAGACCGCTGCAGGAGTATCATGAGTCTCTGCAGTTACCATAGATGCCCTCTCCGGGTAGCTGATGCAGTCTCACAGCAGAGAACTCTGGGTGGGATCTGAGCTGGGGTTTGTGCAACCGTCAGCTCCACTCACTGCTCCTCCTAAGCCCTCTATGTGCACTTCACTCCAAACATCCCTCATATGTCCTGGCTACCCTCTCTCTTAACAGACCACTTGTCAGCTTTGATCTTTTAATCCAGGATTCAGCAAAGCATGATTGACAGGCTTTTAAACGGAACCTCCCTGGGGCTGAGACCAGCTCTTGTCTAAACCCAGGGATAGACATGCTGGAAAGGTCTCTACTCTCAACTGGGCAGTCTGGAAAGCTTTTTCAATCCCTCCATATCCAAACTAGGTGGATGTTAGGGTGGATACCAAACATGTCTTTCAGGGATGTGTTGGGATTTTTTTTCTGTCTCCCCACAGCAGCCCTGTGCTGATGACACACAAGGAGAAGGGACCATCAATACCTATACAGGTAATGTATGCTGGGCCCTATTCTAAGTAGTAGGCAAGCAAGGTGGCTGTGAGGATATTATCTGCATGACAAAGAGCTCACATTCTGTGTCAAGGCTCAAGAGTCAAAACTTGCTACAGACCAATGAGTGCTTTGTCATGGGCCTGAAAGACTATTCTGAGCTCCCGGTGCAGAGATATGTTACTCTTGGGTATTCTACAGTGAGTGAATGTCTGTGTATACTCTCTCTCTCTCTCTCTCTCTCTCTCTCTCTCTCTCGGCTCTGCTCTGTGTGTGTGTGTGTCTGTTTGTGCACGTGTGTGCAAATGCGAGGCACCTCCAGCTGTGACCCATCATGGGACCTGAGTTCTGAGCCCAAGTGCTCACGTGAAAGACATGTGCACCTACAGTCCTGGAGAGGGATCCCTAGATCCCAGGAAGACCTTGTCTCAAAGCAAGCAAGCAAACAGAAACAAACAAACAAAATTGGAGAGCAATCAAGGAAGAAACCTGACATTGGCCTCTGGCCTTCGCATACACTCCCCCCATGCATGCGCACCCACAAATATACCCCATGTACTCACAAAGATAAGAAAGAAGGGAGATTAGGAATAAAGATACCAGCCCATTGTGCGGCATGTCAGAGGTTCAGCTGGGAGATGGCTCTTGGAGAGCCCACCACCTAAGAGCCAGTATCTGACAGCACCTTGCTATCTCATCTTACTATTCAGTTTCCCTGGCTGGAAGCAACCTGCAGAAAGTTTGATCTTCTGCAAGGTCAGAGCTCAGCCCTGAAGGCTTTGGATCCATTAACTGCTCCTTGTGGTTGAAGTCCTGGGATATTCATTCTAATACCCACCACAACTGGGTCTAATTTAATTCTATGGAAAATGTGACATAAAACACTTTATGTTACAAAATGATCACTCTGGTGGTTGTGGAGGAGGTGGGTAGGAATGGATCGATAATAAATGTTGAAAAGACATTGTGGAGAGGAACCTTTGTGGGGATTCTGGGAAGAGAATATTAGACTAGACTTGGAAGGTGAGAGGGTCATATGGAGAGGTGGACACATTGCAGTTGCACAGAGGGATTTGGTGGCAGAGTGTGAGAACTCAGAGGAATGACTAAAAAAAGATAAAGGACAGAAGGATGAAGGATGGTGGTCATGTTTAGAAAATTATCTCATTTAATTACCACAGTGGTCCTATCAATTTGATTCTGGACAGTGGCATTATAAGTTGCATTGGCACCAAACAGAATTATTTGCAAAAATTAACCTTGGTGATCCTGGGCTCATATCTGTAGTGATCTTGGGACAGCGATAAAGGTGCTGAATAGAGTTCCCACAAGGAGATATTAGATTATCTGTTTTTCTGCTGGGCTTTCTGGTACCTCTGTTTTGATTCTTGGAACCACGTGTCAACTTGTAATTATGAGATTACATCTTGGTTGGTTTGTTTGTTTCTTTCTTTCTTTAGCATGAGTTCAGTAGGGGTAGGCCCAGATCCTCATGCTTGTAAGGTAATGCTTTACCCCGAACAAATGGCCAACTTGTAATTATGAGAGGGCCAGCCTGATGGCACAAGCTTCCCACCATGAATGGGAGAGCAAGAAGGTAGAAAGGACCTGGGATCCTATTGACATTGCCAAGTTACTATATAAAACAGTAATAGAACCACTCTGACCATGGAATTTCTTGGAATTTAAATGACATATCTTTAAAAGACTTTGCATGTGTGTATGCACATGTGTGGGGGAGGAGTGCATATGCATATGGAGGTCAGAGGTTGACGTGGGCTGTCTTCCTCAATTGATTTCTACCTTGTAACTCAAGGCAGAGTCTCTCACTGCACTTGAAGCTGACTGACACAGATAGACTAGCTGGCTATCAAGCCCTGGGGATCCTCCTGTCTTCACCTCTCCAGCTCTAGGATTACAAGCACGCACCATGGTTTTGTTTTTGTTTTTGTTTTTAACATGAGTCCAGGAGGGTCAAACCCATGTCCTCATGCTTGTGAGCCAACACTTGCCCAACAAATGACTTTATGATTTGCACAAACTTGAGTCTGGGACTTGTCATTTATAGACTTATACAAAGTATCATCCCTGTTTCATTGATGAAGCCTCTGAAGTCACAAGACTGCTGGTGGGTGGCCGAGTAAGGCCGATCCCAGGTCATTCCGTAAGACAACTGCCCCTCAGTTCATGGTGACTTACTTCTTTTTTTGTTTTGTTTTGTTTTGTTTTGTTTTGTTTTGTTTTTCGAGACAGGGTTTCTCTGTGTAGCCCTGGCTGTCCTGGACTCACTTTGTAGACCAGGCTGGCCTCGAACTCGCAAAGATCCGCCTGCCTCTGCCTCCCAAGTGCTGGGATTAAAGGCGTGCGCCACCACTGCCCGGCAACTTACTTCTTGATATGGACTCTTATTACCAGACAGTGATAAAGCTAGAAGGATTAACCTAGGGGGTACTTGGAGCCAGTTCTACAAGCGTGAATTGTGGCTCACCTGTATGTATGGAGTGATGCAAACCACCATACATGGTCTATTGGGGTGTTGGAGAAATGGCTCAGCAAGAGCATTGGCTGTGGCTGGAACTCTGGCAGACACACCGAGTTCGGTTCCCATCTCCCGAGACCAGCAGCTCCAGTTTCCGGGGATCTGATGCCCTCTTCTGGCATACATGGGCACTGCATCCTTCAGGTGCGAAGACCCAAACACAGACAATAATAAATCTTAGAATGTGCTTTGTCAGCCCTGATTCTCAAGAGTTTAGCTCATAACTGAGGTGAAATACAGTCACAGAGAGACTGTATTGATAGGTAACTGGAAAGTGGAGCACGTTCTGTTCATCAGACACTAGGTTAGATATTCAGGTCTTACCCTCTCACCGCACACTCGGTGGAGTAGTTACAGCTCCCACCCTGCCTCCGTCCTACAGAGAGGGGACCACAGAAAGGATCTTATGGTATATGCAAAATTTGGGGGGACGTTAACCGGACTCCATAGTCTTTACTGTACTCTTTATAATCACTAAACTGTACTGCATTCGTTAAGAGATTAATGGGTGCAAGACAGCACCACACTTGGTGGTGGTGTATATAGTTGCAGGGATAAAATAACAGAGTCTCTCTTTTCCTCCCTCTCTGTGTGTGTGTGTGTGTGTGTGTGTGTGTGTGTGTGTGTGTGTGTGT
>CAJQZJ010018538.1:6603580-6645418 GCA_907164525.1 Lophiomys imhausi | reverse complement strand
TGTGTGTGTGTGTGTGTGTGTGTGTGTGTGTGTGTGTGTGTGTGTGTGTACAGGAGAGGTCAATATTAGTATTTTCCTTGATTTGCTCCCCACCTTATTTTTTTGAGACAACGTTGATTTGGCTATGTTGAAAGACCACTGGGCTTAGGGGATCTACCATCTCCATCTCCACATTGATGGAATTGCTGGTGAGCACTACATGCCTTGTTTTTTGTATGTGAGTGTTGAGGGCTGAACCTGGGTCCTCATGCACTTGGCTGACCATACTGTCTCCCCAGTAATAATAATATCAGGTTTGCAACCGTATGCCCAGGCACTTCCCTTCAATTGTTGTACTTTTTAGTAGTTTCCAGACTTGAACGTCAATTGGAAGCCACAAAAGGGTTTACTAAGGCCCGGCTTTCTGTGCCCCTCACCTAGCATACTTAGACATCTTCGGTGGGTGTGAGGGTTTATACTTCCATCAAGCCAATAGGTGATACTGGATGTCTGAGGGTCCTGCTTTGAGAACACTGCTTTGGAATGACAGGAAAGGGGAGGAGCCCTATATGCCCATTTGACAGAAGTAGAAATGTGGTTAGAGTGGATAGTGGGTCTAGGAGAACAGACCGTATCTTGACATGCTCAGGGAAGCCCTTTGAGAGAAGTAGGAGACACTTAAAAGAAAACATGTCTGAGCTGCCCACCCCAGGGGTTTCAGTTAGAGTTCTGTGGCTATGATAAATACCATGACCAGAGGCAACTTGAGTAGTAAGTTTCTTTTATCTTATAGCTCAAAGTCCATCATAAAGGGAAGTCAGGGCAGAAACCTAGAGGCGGGAGGCACAGATCAGGGGAGGGGCATGGGTTACTGGCTTGTTCCCGATGGCTTGCTCATCCTACTTTCTTATACCACCCACAACTATCAGCCCAGGGGCAACAATGCCCAGAGTAGTCTGGGCCCTACCACATCAATGACTAATTAAGAAAAATGCCCTGCAGACATGCCCACGGGCCAGTCTTCAATTGAGCTTCCCTCTTCCCAGTTGTCTCTGGTTTGTGTCAAGGTGACAAAATTGGCCAGCACACCAATCTACAGGCCTAACCACAAGACACTGAGCCAATCAAGCTACAGGCCTGCAGATTGGAACACTATCTCCAAATGCAGAGATGAGGGACAACCGCATCTTTTTCACAAGAGGAGAGACACAGAAGCACGCTTTCTTTTCACTCACAAACGAGAAGTGAGGAGCGTGGCTTGGAGATGCTCCCCCTGGAGCAAGCTCCCTTATTCCCTTCCTAATTTCCTTAATCAAAGTAAAGCACAAGGACGCCGATTTCTCCTTTGTCACCAAGTGAAAATGGCATTATTCTAAGAGTGATGGAAAGCCATGGCAAGGTTAAGCCTCGGGGAAGCGTGCAATGAAGACGTGAAGACATAGGTGTGATGGGCAAACATTTCAAAAGCCTTTCGCAGAAGAGAGAAGGGATTTTTCTGGGCGGTTGTCAAGATTTCAAGTTATGGATGCTGGAGAGATGGCTCCAGTTAAGCAGTTAAGAGTGCTTGCTGCACTTGTAGAGGACCCAAGTTAGTTCCCAGCACCCATGTAGGATGGCCCGCTGCCTTCTGTAACTCCAGATCCTGGGTATTTTACGCCCTCTGCTGGCATCTGCTGGCAC
The DNA here is from genome assembly GCA_907164525.1 of Lophiomys imhausi. Classification (NCBI taxonomy): domain Eukaryota; kingdom Metazoa; phylum Chordata; class Mammalia; order Rodentia; family Muridae; genus Lophiomys; species Lophiomys imhausi. The sequence goes on along the minus strand of CAJQZJ010018538.1, from coordinate 6,643,759 downwards.
TGGCACATATGCACCCCCCATATATATGTGTCTATGTATATATATACAAACACACACACACACAATTAAAACTAGCAAAAACAGTTTTTGTAAGGTTACAAGTTGGCTCGACAGTTAAAAATACTGAAGAGTCTGTGGATCATTCTCATAGTCACTGTTAACCAGTCAACCAACTGAGCAATGACCTCACAGGAGCCCGTTCTTTGCCAAAACTGGTCACGGGTGTTTAGGGGGTCAACCAAACACCTGGACTAACCCCATGTTATTGCAACTTGGGCTCAGCTGTGAGGCTGAAAGTATGGAAAAGGCTTTCTGGAGGCAAGAAAACATGGTGCCTCTCCAGCTCACACATCTACAGCTCCCCTCCACGTCCTCCTGCAGTGATGACACATGCCTTGATTGTAATGACACCAGCTGAGTCTGCCAAGATCCTGTCACTCAGAGTCCCTTCTCCTCCGGGGTGCGGGAGTCTTGGTTTAAACACAGGCATGACACAGCAGGGTCACAGTGAGCAGACTGCAGGAGGTACCCATGGCAGGCATTCAGGCCGATGCAGGGGAATGCATTTTCCATGGGGAAAACCTCCCAGCTAAGGGTCTGTTCCTCAGGGACCCACACAGCTGTCCCAAGGTATTTTTGAGGTCTGAGAGAGAGAGAAAAAAATAGTCATCAGCCGTTCTCAAGCTGGGGAGCACTCCGGCTTTCTAATGGGATCCTTAAGTGAGGGCAACAGCAGAAGGTCAGAGGTACCCAAAACAGAAAACCAGAGTGATTTTCCACACGCTTTCGGAACACATGGTTTCCTCAGAATCTCCTCGATTGCCCGGCAGCATGAAATGTCAGAAAGCAAGGGATTTGGAAAGAGCAGCTTTAAAAAAAAAAAAAAAAAAAAAAAAAAAAAAAAAAAAAAGTCTTTGCCACAAGATTAGAAGAGCCTGTCCACACAGAGGGCGATAGATTCCCAGATGGAACTAATCCTGCAAAGGGGCCAAAGGGGGTCTAAATGCACTGTCCGTGGTTCTGAAAGCCCGGAGAATCGGGAAGACAGGTTTGTGAGAAGCAAGTCTGAATGTTGTAAGCAATTTAGTGTGGGCGTAGGGATGCTCCCTGTTGCCTGCTTGAGCTAATGAACCTCGCTTTCTGATTTCTGCTACTGCCCCCCTCACCAATAATAACAACCACAACAATATAATCTGATGTGGAAGGGTACAGGATAAAGAAAACTCAGCCCGATCCCATAATTTGAATATAAACATTATCAATGCTTTTTTTTTTTAAGACAAGATCTTAGTATGTTTTGTTGACTGGCCCAGAACTCCCTACATAGACCAGGCTGTTCTCAAACTGACAGAGGTCTGTCTACCTCTGCCTCCTGAGGGCTGGGATGCTGGGACTAAAAGTATACGCATCCACACCTGCGAGCTCAATGCTTTTTTTTTTTTTTTAAATCTGTATTTTTAACCCTATGTCTTTACAAGATTTTGTAGGTTTTTCTCACACAAGGGTTTCATGCCATTTTCTTTCCTGGTTGGTTCTAAGATGAATTAATTCCAGGAGCACAAGTCTTCCAATTCACTGTGTGAATGGACTGAGATGGAACATAAAGCCATGGTGACCTTTTTAACCTACAAGGAGGATTCCATAGCTCACCTGTGTTATAATTGACTTCTCTAGCTTTTACCCATTAACATTTAAGATTCTGAGTGTTCAAAATTAGAAAATTTTTTTGCAGTGAGCGTCTTAGTATCCAGATCTTTGTGCACATCAATCTGTAAGTCCTTATACCCTGGCTAGGCATTCTGTGTGATAATTGAGAGTGGGGGAGGGCAGTGAGATGACCCACCAGTTAAAGGTCCATTCCACCGAGCCTGGTGACCTGATTTTCATCCCGGAACCCACATAGTAGAAGGAGAGAACAGACACCTTCAAATTGTCCTATGACATCCTTACATTCACCATAGTATGCCTGTACGTGCACACACACACACACACACACACACACACACACACACACACACATGCAAAGAGCCAGTAGCTTGAACAACACTGTCTTTATCTTACAGTTTGTGCAACTGAGGTGTGTGAGTCCTCTGCTCCAGGGTATCCCTCAAGGCTAGTGTGTGTCGATGCAGGTCTCATTGGGAGACTCAAGTCGGGGAGAGCCTGCTTTTCAGTTCATGTAGATAACTGTTGGCAGGATTCAGCTCCTTGCAGGCTGTAGGGCTGGGGTCTCAGCTGGTTAGCGGTTGTTCACTTGAGACCTCCTGAAGTTCCTGGGCATGTGTGTTTCTACACGGGTCAGCTCACAGATGGCAGCTGTCTTCATTAAAGCCAGCATGGGATAAGAGTCGTCCACTGTGAGAAGGGAAGTTAAAAGCTCAGCTAGCTACATCGCAGATGAGACGTGTATTCTAGCTTCCATATTGGCGGGAGGTTCAGAGCAGGTCCCGGTCTGGCTTGAGTTTGAGGTAAACAGTGGCACACTGGAGTGGACTCCAAGGGGACCGTCCATTTTCCTATACTCTAGGGCTGAGCATAACAGCAACCATGGAGCTGTTTTTAATAGTTTTTGAGACAGGGTCTCACGTGGACCAGAGTGGCTTTAAATTCACCGTGTGGTGGAGGCTGACCCTGAGCTCATGATTTCTTTGTCTCCACCTCATGAATGCTGGAATTTGGGTTTTGCTGAGAATTTAAAATTCATTAGATAAAAGCTATGATGGTAGCATTATAATATTTAGTCTAACTTTGGCTCTGTAATAATATTCCTTATTATGTGCATTCATTTGTTCCTTCTCAGGCCTTGGTTAAATATGATGAATTGTTTTACTGCTGACTTTTAAACGATATAATTTATTCATATATTCACACAAGATATTCATATATTTTTCTAATGAATTAATATTTTCATTTATTGTTCTAACTTCTTTTTTAGTCTAATGTAAAAACATTCAAAATTAGGAGGTTCAGTGTAATTTCCATATATGTGCACATATGTCTAATATTACCCTTATACACCAATTATTAATATTTTCACACTTTCTTCCTCTTTTTCATTGTTTCACTTTATGAAATACTTTAAATAAATTCCTAGAATCCCCATGATTTTACCCAATTCAGAGTACATTAAAAAAAAAAAAAAACCTCTGTCACTATCTCTTTGGCTCTGTTTTGTCCTCCTTTCTCTATTTTATTTGATTGACTATATTTGTTGTGTTCTCACATACTAAGAAGGTGTTGATGGGTGTGATTTGGCTTCTGAATATGGAATTATCAGGCCATATAATAACCTTGATATGTAATACCCTCACTTACCTTTACATGTCCAAGTGGGCCACAGCTTTGGTGGGAATCACTGTAATGAAAGGCAGTCATGTGTAGCCCTCCCCTGCAACACAGCCTTGTTTCCTGGGTTGGGAAGTGCAGTGCTACCATCTAGATCAGAAGTGCCTCCCAAAGGCCCATGTGTTTAGTTTGTTCCACAGATTGACACCACCAGGAGGTGGTGGAACTTTAAGAGGCAGGGCCTTGTGGGACGTCTTTAGGACATTGGGGACATGGCCCTGATGGAGTGTTACTCAGCCCCTTCCTCATCTATTGTCCTGCTTTCTGGCCACGAGTGAACAGATTTATTCTAGTGTGTCTTCCCTGCTTCAACATGCTGCCTCATTGCACGAGACAAAGGAATGGAACCTAGTTTGGGCTCATAATCCCCAAAACTTTGAGCTCAAAACAAGCCTTTCCCTTTTGTACGTTTTGGAAGTTAGGTGTCTGTCACGGTGGTGCAGGCTGGATAGAAAACCCAGGCAGTACTTGAGATCTAAGATGGGAATCAGCATGCAGGAACTTTGGGGCTGAATTAGTTTGTGCAGAATGAAGAGAAGCAGGACTGGATACGGGGGGGGGGGGGTTGTGAGTGCCTCAGCACACCCCCCAAGTAATTGGGGAGTGCTTTAGAATGGCCTGTTTGTAGGGGCGAAGAGATGGTCTTATTCCCTTGGCAGGCACTGAACATAGGTTGTCACAGGAAGGAGTCTTGGTGTTAGATTTTGCTGTGGGCAAGTCCCTGACTCAGCTGGTGGCCGAATACAGACTGCTGGGAGTGGTCTAGAGGCTGAGGGCAGATCTGGGCTGGGTATCTGTGGTGGTCTGAATGGGAAATGTCCCCCACAGGTGCGTGTGTGTGTTTGAATTGGTGTCTAGGAGGTGGCAATGTTCTGAAAAGGTCATGGAACCCTTAGCAAGTAGGACGTTTCTGGAGGAAGCAGTCAGTGGGGGCAGGCTTTGGGGTTTATAGCCTGGGTCCATTTCCTGTGCTTCCTGGCTGAAGGGGCCATGTGACCTATCACCTCAAATTCCTGCCTCCAAGCCTTAATCTCCATAGTGAACTGTAGTCCCTCTAATTGTGAGCCAAATAAAAATGCTTTCTCCCTTTAAGTAGCTTCCTATTGGCTGTTTGTTCTCTGCCATTGGAAAAAAAATCAACTGAAGCAGAATCTACAGCCTTGGTTAGAGAATTTCAAAGTTTTGGGAGTTTGCTGTTTGTTTATCTCTAATAAATGAGCCATCAGTGTTCAGAGATCACATTTATCCTTCAGAATACTGAAAATATAGTCCGTCTTATTCAAAATTGCTAATTTTTTAGTCACTTGGTTTGTTAGAAGATGTTAACATTTATTATAATAAAATTATGATTTGGCTATTTCTCCTGGCATCTTCCCATTTACAAAATGCCTCTTGCAGCTGTGACATTCAATACCTAAATACATATTTTATCTTCATTATGTTTCGAATTTCCTGCCTCTACAAAATGCTCGCTTTGAACATTCTTCTCACTTGCTTTGAATTCTATGTACATCGATATTTTTCAAATTTTGTTTTATCTATCTTTAGCTGAACCCTATTTTCTACACTTACCTCTCATTTTTTTGAGCCAAATCTGTTATAAAAAGTGCATAACAGATTTGTAACTTTATGTTTGACCTACAACTGAGAACGCTGACTGGCAGTCTTGTAATGGAGATTAACCCTTCACAGTGACAACCGGAGCCGGTTCAGCGTCGTGTTTTTGTGAGCATCAATTTTCATACTGTTAAAATGCTTAATCCATCTCCTACGTAGGGTTACATGAACCATATAGTTATTTTCGATTAATCTCATACTTGGATGCTGTATATTGTTGATTTTTTTTCAGAACATATAAATTTAAGAAGTTGGCATTTACACTGTTATTTTTATTTATATGTCCTTTTCTTTGTGTGGGGGTTTACATGTGGCGGCAGTACCTAGGGTGGCCAGAAGAGGGCACCAGACCACGCCCTCAGAGCTGGACTTACAGGTGGTTGGTTGTGCGCTGACTGATGTGGAAGCTGGGAATCAGAGTCTGGTTGTCTGCAAGAGCCGTGGAGCTACCTCCAACCCCTGTATTTTAAAAATGTGAACTACTTCCTCTTCTGCCGGATTATTAGCTTTTATATAAACCTCAGGTCACATTTTCCCTCTCAAAGCTGCACGGTCTGTGTTATAGCGGGAAGATTTGGGGCTCGTTGGCTTCTTGCTAGTAACTTCCCCCACCAATTGACTTATAAAGTCTCTTGTCGTTGAAACCAAAAGAATTCGCCAGCGCAACCAGTAGCCTGTTCCTTCTCGCCTTTTCCTGGAAACTTGGTGCTGCATCTGTTTGATGTGTAGGTGGATTTATTTAGGTCAGCAGAGTTTTCATCATCAGTTCTTGGTGTGTGTATCTTCCCTGTCACACACATGTCCTTGTGTCTCTGCCCCGTTTCATGTCTGTGTCCTGAGTGCGTGGAGGTTTTTCATAAGCGTGAGTACAACGTGCTGTTTAGAGCAGCCATTGTAGTTTTAGCTAAGATTTCGTTCGCTCATTTTTGTGGGGGCAAGAATTCCTGCGATGCTGGGGCTTACACACAGGGCATGGTGCATGCTGGGCCAAGCAGATGCTCTCCCATGGAGCTTTGCAATTTTAATCTTAGTTTGGGCAACATTGTTTTCATTTACAGGGCAGTTTTATTTTCAGGTTTCAATGGCACCTAGTCTGATGATATCATCTAGCTTTATAGATACAGTCTTCTTTTTCAGCTGGTGCGCGTGTGCATGCGTGTGTGTGTGTGTGTGTGTGTGTGTATGTGTGTATGTGTGTGTGTTGTGGAGGTCTGACGTTGGTATCCACTGTCTTACTCGGTTGCACTCCACCTCATTTACTGAGGCAGGGGCTCTTGCTGAACTCAGAGCTCATCAATTTGGAGAGCTAGTCCCCTTGCCCTGGAGGTCACCTGCCCCAGCTCCTGAGCACTGAGACCACAGGTCACCACACCTGCTCAGCTTTTATGAGGCATCTGAGTTTCTCAACTGTAGTGTCCCCATGGCTTTGTAGCAAGTGCTCTATCCCCTGAGCCATCTCTCCAGCCCCCTCCCCACTTTTCACCCAATCACAAACCCTTCTAAGCTTTTCTTCTCACAGTAACTCCATGCCGAGCCGCACTTTCCACCCCTTCAAGCGTTTTGGACAGTTTTAACTGCTTGCTCATGTTTTCAGAGCATGCCCCGTGCTTCTCATACATTGGCGGCCCATATGGCTTGTCAGAAGAATTTAGTAGATCTTTGATTGGTTATTCCAGTCCAGGGAAGAGAGGAACCTGATTGTATTGTAATTTTCCTTTCCCTTTTCAGAGATTCAGCTGCTTGGAGAGATAAGAAAGGTGTCCAGAGCCAAAGCTATTTTGAGCACTAAGTGGTGCCTATGTGAGAGCTTCCATTTATTATTTGTGGGAAGCCAGGTGTGTCCTCCGTGTTTGGTCAGCAAGAGCCCAGCACTGTCTCCGCTATTTTCCTTCCACAGACACTGTGGATCACTGCTGCAGGGTCCACCTGCTGTGGCTATTGGCTCCTACTTCACTTTCCAAGATACCAGTGAGGTCCAAAATTGTCACTCGGTGACTTTGTAATGTATACTGGCTTCTCTTCTAGCTGCTTCCAGACTCAGCCAGGGGCTCCTCTGATAGCACCCAGGACCATTGTTCTGAGCATATGCTGGCTCACAGCTAAGCCCAGGTGTCCCTCCACACTGGCAGCCCTATACCTTGATAATTACTCTTCAATATTTCTCTGAGAAGCAACCTTGTCCTGGATCCCAGTAGAAACAGTGTCAGGGGTTGGAGACAGGAGTAAGACAATTTCCTCTCTGTGTATTCTACTGGCCATCTTGGCAGAAGTTTAAGGACCAGAAAAAGAGGGTGACATGTGACACTTGTGGGTTGCCAAGTTTGTGCCCAGGGGAAAACTTGGGGTAAGGGAGGAGATGGAATCACTTGGGTGCAGGTGAGACCATAGAAAGAGGAAAGAAGAAAGGAGACAGGGCAGAAAGCAGAAAGGTCCTACCAAACGGTCTGTGGTGCCCATGGGCACCCCACAGTGTCAACTAAGCAAAGGGTTCCTGGAGGAAGCCACATGTCCCCAGGGAGCTATTCTGGATGAATTCCTTGCCTGTCTTCCTCATTCCTACCCCTGAAGGCTTCAGTGAAAGGTGGGGGAACAAAGGGTTTTTGTCTCATTCATAAAAGATCAGAAATGGATTGGGACTGGGCCTGACAGTAGCTATGGAATATGTGTCAAAGGCAAGGCAGAGATCTACACCCCTTGCTGGTCAAACCAGAAATGACACCACACACACACACACACACACACACACACACACACACACACCTACTGTTCTTTGTATTGGCTCTTCAGCAAGAGAAGCGTATTTGCTTGCTTAGCTCAGAAGGAGGTGGAAGCTGGGTCAAGGAGGTCAAGGATAGGTGGAGGAGGCAGGGGAGGGAAAAGGAGGAAGAGAAGGGAGAGGAAAAGGGGAGAGAGAATGAATCAGAATAGAAGGATAAATTACCACCCAGAGTGAAAAATGGTAAACCATTCGGGGGGGGGAATGGCACAGAAGTTAAGGCCCATTATCAGAAAATATATTTTCCTGTCCACTATGCAAGACAGATAGTGGGAGGGGCTTGTAAGTGGGGCTAGAGGGGAGGCTGGGAGCTAGGAGCAGGATGGGGCTTTTCTCTGCCTTTTGAATGAAGGCTGGATTTCTGTTGAATTTTTTATGGATGTCTGTATGCCTCCTCATCACATTACAGTCCGGATGAAAGATCATTCCCAGCCCACTAAGGAAAATAGATCTTTGCAAATCAAGATCACATTGCCAAGGGCCACCTTATCACATGGAATTTTTTTTATGGGTCAGTTTGGCTGATTTATCTGTGTGTGTATACTGTGTGGGCATCCATTAGGCCTTGCAGACTGCGATCACCATGAGGACAGCTGGCTAATATATGTGTTGCCCGAGGAGGTAGAAGGATGGGGGGGGGGAGACCCTCTCTAACACATTTGCTAAAGTGGGAGGAAAGGAAGGTGCTAGCATACTTTGCTTTGAAGCACTTGGAGCATGCCTGAGCCAAGGCCTATGGGCCTGAAGTGCCCATGTTCACAGAGGAGGAGACTCTATTCCTCCTCTGTCAGTTTTCAGATCCATGAGCTTATGTTGACTCTCATATTCCTCAAGTGTAAGGTGAGGATATCCATGTTCCCTGCTGGGACAATGAGTTGTGGCTGATGTTGAAGTACGCTATGGATGATTGACATGGGTTGGAATTAATAATGCTGTCATAGCGTCTACTTATGTATTTGCTCAGCAGATGCTTACTGACCAGCTCTGATAGGCCTTTGTAGATGCCGGGATCAGAAACAATCAGTACACCTGTTGGTCCTCCCGGATCCCCCAAACCATTGGCAGAAAAGTCGGTCGGTCATCTTCCCACCTTGCTAATAGACTCATTTCTTCAGCCTTGACATTCAAAAATCTTCCTGAGAATCCTAGCCATTTCTTGTTTTTCATTATTCATTCCTGGAACTTGCTAAGTCTGTTTAACTTGCAAGGAAAAAAAGTTATTTTTCAATTCAGTAAAGTTTTCTCTATTATTTCTGTGTGTTCTTTCATCTCTGTCTTATCAGGCAGTAACTGAACATACTGGATTCACATTCTGTGTGTCTTTAGTTTTCCTCTTCCCTTTCCTGTCTATGTGGAGTGTTACAAGAGGCCGGTATCCCCAGGCGTTTGCTAATGGTATTCTTGCTGCCCAGTTGGACCCAATTTATTATCAGCCCTTCAAAGAAAGCTGTGACAATCGTCTCTCACTGCCCCTACCTTCCAAAGACACACTGTTAAGAAGGAAGGCAAGAGGGTGCAAATGAAGAGCCGAGTGGGCCATTAGACACCCAGCTGTTCTCTTGATGTGTTCCACGCTGCCCCAAGCAGTTCTCATCCGCTTCAGTTCTACATCTCAACACTCTAAATCCAAGGGCGCTGAACGGAAAGCTGAAGAGATGAAGCAAACAGAGGGACGGGACTGGGCTCACACCCCCGGGCATCATCGTGGCCCTTGTGTTTTGGAGCACACCCACATTTGGGTCATGTCAGTTCTTCATTACACCAGCAGCAGGATACCCCATGACTGCCAGAGATTGATCTTCTCTCCTTAGAGTACAGGAGAAGGCCCACTAAATGAGACAAACAATGCTGCAGGCAGGGCGGACGTACAGTATGGCACCAAGGGCGTATGTTCACACTATAGTCTAAGCAAGTGGTGCAGCCTCAAGCACACCCAAGTGTCTTTGTGTGCCTGGGACTGGCTGGGGTGTCCCTCAGTGGAGGGACTGCAGGGTGACATCCATTTCTTCTCTGGATATTCCAAATGTCCTACTGTTTTCACATTTACCATGAGTATTTCTATTATTGTTATTATTATTATTATTATTTTATTATTATTATTATTATTACTATATCATTCATTACTTCAAAGTTTGAATCCATGTGCCCAGTGGTAAGTGGGTAGGTAAGTGGCCTTAGTTTATATAGATCTTGGGTTTTATAATGGAAAATTCTATAACCCAAGTCTCCCTTAGTCCTGGACAAATCATGGCTATTAAACACTCCATCTTAGATAAGAAACACCATGGTGATTAGTCACCAGTGAGAATCTAGGTGCTGACATAAATTCCCAAAGATGACCTTCAGAGAGCCGCCTTAGATATGCAGCCTGCCTCTGAGGCTGAACTGGGAAACTCACCTTTGATACCCACACTGCAGAGACATGTTTTCTGATGTGGTTGGAGAGCTGAGGACTTCCCTTACCCACAAGGCACTGGGGGAGGAAACAGACACAGGGCACACTTCCTCCATGTGTGCAGTCACTACACACCTGCCTGCCTTCTACGCTACTTCCTTCCGTGAGCTGCCTTGTTGGGCCTTTCACATAGACAGCAGTGGATATGGGGAGGAGAGGAGGCAAGGGGTTGTGACATCACCTTCTCAGGGTGGATGGAGGTCACCATCCCCCAGGAGCAAGGCATAAATGCAGGGGAGGATGGAAAGGAGCCTGAGCCATAGGAATATGCACAATAGTAGCTTTTTTAAATTAATTTTTATTTTTGAAGATTCTGTCCTCCAAACTCTCCCATACCTTTCTTTCTGTCTTTCAAATTCATGGCCTCGTTTTTCCTTAAATGTTGATGTGTGTTTGTGTGTGTTTATTTTTTTAATATGTATTTCATATATTCCTAAATACATAAATACAACCTGTTCAGTCTGTATAATGTTACCTGTATGTATGTTTTCAGGGGTGACCACTTGGTATTTGGATAACCAGTTGGTTTGCTCCTCCCTGGAGGAGATTATTTCTCCTGCTCTTAGATGCCCCTGAGCTGCAAATGAGCTGAATGCCTCCTCCCTGGGGACTACCTTTCATGATACCAGAAGGCACCATACAAACATCCAAAGGAGGGACGGAGACAACCAACAGTCCTACCCAGCTGTGACACCTATGAATCACAACAGCCAGAGGGACATGATAACCCTAAGGGCGCAGTGGTGACAGGCATAAGGTGGCTGTAACCAACAGCTTTCTAATCGAACTTATGAACAGCTCATCAAGAGGCCCAGGATCAGTCACGTTGTCTTCTCACATGCACCATTGTGTTTTTTCCTCTTGGTGATTGTACAAGAGGAACAGTTATGATATCATTGTTCCAATTGGGGAACTTGGTGCTGAGAAGCGAATCTACTTAGGACCTGCAACTAACGAGTGTAGAATTTGAATTCAAAGCCACTCCTGTGTGGTTCTAATTATGGATGCAGCTCAGATGTGAGCTTGTGTCATTTTCTGCGTTTGAAATGTCCCCGACTCCCACCCCAGAAGCTCACATATCCTCAACCCCCACCCCTGGGACTCACACGTTGATAGCTGGGTACTCACTGTATTTGTGCTCAGAAACGAAGCTTCTGAGCAGTGATTGGCCCCTAAGGATTCTGATTTTTTTTTTTAATCAGTGGGTCAATCCATTCGTGGATTTAGAATTTGGTGGTAGTAGCAGTTAGAGGGTAGTCTCTTGTGGCATGCCCTGAAAAGGTAAGTCTTGTCTCTAGCCAAATACTGTCCCTTCTCTCTTCCCTCGGCTATCATGATGTATGCAGTTCTGTTCCAGTCTAACCTCCTCCAACGATACTCTGCCTCACTGTAGCCCAGAGGCCCAGCCCCTATAACTCTCTGAAACCATGAACCAAAATGTTCACACTCCTTGGATTATTTTTTTATGGTGTATGTGGGGCTCAGGCACACTTGGATGGTTTGTTCTAGTTACAAAAACCCAGCAGGGCTGATTTGACTTCAGCTCAGCCCCGTAGTTTGCCTAATCTAGTGAAGTTACAGAGGTAACAGAATTCATGGTCTCATCTGAATTATGTTTATGTAACACAAAACAGCAACATGGCATTTTAGGTTTCAAAAAAATTTTAATGGACCACACAAATGTAAAACACAGCTGATCGATCACATGACAACCATGGACGTTTCTAAGTCATACTGTTGGTTAACAAGTAAAATCGAGAGATGGGATCGGGGGTGGATCTCTAAGGCCTTTTGCATGTATAAAACCTTTGTGTAATGGCTTTGTGTTTTAAGGGGATCAAGGAAAGATTCTGAGATGCTCCATCTGCAGCCCGGAAGTGACGGGACAGGGCAGGTGAGCCGCCCTGGAAGGGGCAAGAACAGGGCTTAGCACTACTAGTGGCCTTACTTGAAGGCATGAGGAGGTACAAATGCTCTCTCCGATACCTTCAAACTCTGGGTCACCACTCAGTCCAGTGCCTTCACTGGCCGACATGAGTGTCTTACAAAGAGAGTTGGTGACTGGCAGGGCAAAACCAAGATCCGTGGTCTCCTCTGAGCAGCTGGCCATCACATGAGTTGGCTTGCAGGTTGAGGGTGACGGTGATGCTGTGGGCGAGTGGTCTTCAGAAAGACTTCAGCAAGCATGATGTGGGGAGGAGCACAGTCAGACGGTGGGGAAGGAAGCAAAGGAAAAGGCAAAAGAAAGGAGAAAGAGGGCAGGTGGGGAGAGGGTGAAGGAGGCAGAAACAGCCAAACAAAAGATTTGCAGTAAATGTGAGGGATGTTATGGAAATTACTTTTTGAATGATGTTTAATTGGTTTATTAGTGTAATTCAGTTGCAATTTGATTTGATTCAAACCTCTGATGTGTGTGATCTACGAACCACCAAGGGCACTGTCAGCCTCTACAAACAGCAACAAATGGAGAATCTGGAGGGGTGGGGTTGAAGGAGGAGGGCAGCGATGGGGGAAAGGAGAGCAAGAGGGGATGGGAGGAGGAGAAGAAAAGGAAGCCAGAGGAAAAGAAGAGTGGGGGGCAGGAAAGAGGGAGATAAGAGAGGTGGAGGGAAGACATAGGAGATAAAACCTAGGAAATAAAGATGTAGATAAAAGTAAGAAAGAGATTGTGGAGGGGGCATAGAACCATGGAGAAAGTGTGAGGGGGAATCAGAGCACACAGAGTTGAAGGGAAAGAAAAATAAGGCAATAAGGAAGAGCTGGGAGGCCAACAAAGTCAGAAGCACACAGAACAATAGATGTTAAAAGATGTGTTGAAAAAAGGAAAAAACGCAGATAGCAGACATAGGGGGAGAGAGAGAGAGGGGGGGGGAGGGGGGAGGGGGGGGAGGGAGAATACCAGGCTGGATTGGATCCTGGGCATCTCCTGGCAATTTAGTGAACTCATTGTCTAGATATAACCTAGATTCCTGATACTAGGGGGGCATTAGGAGCCCACAACCTTCCAGGCTATTTATTCCCTAGTCCCCTTCTATGTCAGGGATGCTAACCTTACTGATGCCAGGGATATTTCCAGAACAGCTCCCACTGGATACATTGGGAGACTCAGACGCTGGGACTGAGGAGGCATCCCCAAACTCCAAAGGTCTGAAGATTTTACTTGAAGCCAAAGCTTCTTCCTTGCACAGATGGATGAGAATGTAACCAGAGGCAAAGCCATGTGGTCAGCCAGAGGCAAGACTACCAAATGTGCTCATCCAACCACAGAAGCCCCATGGTAAGCTGTCTGTGGATGTCCTGATACAGTTGTAGGCACACGATTTACACCCAGATGTGCAGCGGTTGTCAGGCCCTTTCAGATGTCAGAGATTCACTTCCTAGGAAACACTGATTGAGAGCATCCTCATATCAGGGTTGTTAGGAGGAACCAGGCAAAGTCGGAACTATCTAAGGAATACTTCCACATACACTTGGTAATTGTGGCATTCTGTATTAATGAAAGATGGAAGCTGTGGATACGGCTCAGTGGGAGAGTGCTTTCCTAATGTATGTGAGACACTGGGTTCACACAAACAGAAAGAGGATGCTGTGGGCTGGGCGAGTGGCTCAGTGGGAAATGTACTATGCAAGCATGAGGACCTGAGTTCAGGTCCATGTCAAAGTTAGGCAAAGAGATGTAGTCCCATCTCTGAGAGGAGAGACGGGCATTTCCTGGGGGCTCACTGGACAACCAGTCCAGCCAAAATGTTGAGTTCTAGGTTCAGGAAGGCGGCTGCAGTAAAAGAAGAAATCTAATATCAACCTCTGGGCTCTAAATGTATGAGCATTGGCAAGTATGCTTACAAACACAAACATACAAAATACACCACACACCCACACACTGGGGGAAATCAAGATATCCAATGGAGTTGTTTGCTCCTTTGCTGGGGTCTGAGAAGTGAGTTCAGCCCTGTCGTTATGAGCGGATATGAAGCACGTAAGCCTAGGTTCAGAAACCAGCCGTGCTCAAGTGTCTCTGAGCCAGTTACTTCTCTTACTGTGCCTCAGTGGGGAACTAGAGTCAAAGGGAACTAGTCTCCAACCCACCACCAACTCTCACTTGTCTGTGAATTAACTTCCCCACATTCTAGCTTCCTTACCTGCAAGAGAGAGTAGAAATAGTAATAGAAGTTGCATAAAGAGGTCCTAGGACGGTCTCAGTCATTCTGGAACTATCAGTTGAATACCTACTGTGTGCTAGGCACTGTCCTGTGTGCTCCATGGATAGAGGCAACTGTCGAAAGTCTTCCCTCATGGAGGATGAAGGCTATGCATGGATGTATATGCAAATGAATGCAAAATGTGGTTGTAGAGCCACACTGGAGAGAAGATTGACCATGGAGAAGGGTGGGGAAGGCTGGCATTGAGGGGATGCTCAGTTATTCTTTATATGTGGTGCTTGAAGGAAACCTCATTGGAGAAGTATCATTCCATTACAAAGTTTGGAATAGGAACAAGGACAACCCAAACACCTAGGTGAAAGGCCAACTTGTGCAGTGTGATAAAAAAAATTTTTTTTAATCTTATTTGAGGAAATGCATGAGGATTTTAGTTTCTATTCTGATCTGGGGAGCCCAGGTTTTGGAAGAGAAATGATATGATATGGCCTCCATGAGAAAGGTTCTTTCTGGCAGTGGGGTGGAGAAGAGAGTGAGCTGGGTTGAAGTGGAATAAAGAAAGAAAGAAGGAAGGAAGAAAGGAAGGAAGGAAGGAAAGAAGGGAAAGAAAGAAAGAATACTGTATGTAAAGTACTTGGTATAGGAGCCTGATATGACTTAAATGTTTTCTACTGTACTACTATATATAGATCAAATACATACCTAATTGGATATGGATTATACTATAATACAATAATAATATATATTATTATACTATATATTTGTGTTCTGTTGAGATAGTAAGATTGGGTTTCATATGTATATGTAGTATAAGTGTATGGATTTGTGTATATGATCAGCTCACACAATTACAGGGGTTGAGAAGTTACATGGCATCCATCTGCACAGTGGAAAACCAGAAGGAAGGACTCAGCCCAAGAAGCCAGAGTCATCAGGACCAGGGACAAAGAGCATAACTAGCTGTATAAGGACAAAGACCATTGAGTCTTGGGAAGTCAGTGATACTGTGCAAATCACAGAGCCCAAATGTCAAAGACCCAGGAATGTTCCAGAGTAGCAGTGGCAGAAAAAGATGCCCATTCTGGAAGGAAGAGTTGGAACAAGATTCCTCAGCCCCATTTCTGCTTCCCACTCCACCCAGACTCTGAAGCGACTGGATGGTGCTGCCCACATGGAGGACAAGACTGCCCTACTCAGTTCTCTGGCCCACCCCAGTCTTTTCATGGAAACACCTCACTAACACACTTGGGAGTGTGCTCCTCCAATTCCCTAGGTATATCCTCAACCCGGTCCAGCCCACCCCATCCTAGGCTGCTGGAACAAAAAGCCATGGGTTGTGTGCAAAGGCATCTTCTAAGATCAGGATTCCAGTGGGTCTGAATTTTTTGGGGCCTTTCCCTCAGCTTATAGATGCTGCTGTCTCTCCATGCCCTCACACATATCTATTCCCAATCTACTCTTTTTATAAGGACACCAGTCACACTGGACCATGGTACGCCTCAATAACAAGGGCTTATTTTCAAAGATACCCGTATACTGAGACAGTCAGGACTATATTAATATGGAGGCCACAATTCATCATACAATAAGTAATAATATAACTACATTGTTATTGCCACCCTTTGCTCCAATCAGAAGCTCTGTTTTATAGACCAATGTTGCGCTGTTCATCTGTGAACAATGTGGCCCAGAGGGTGAGCACGGGGATGTTGACCCTCACCCTTCTGGCATGATTTGATCAGTAAATATGTTTCACTACAGGTCCTGGGATATTTCCCCAGAGCAAGTGAGTCAGAGGGTCAATATCCCTGGCAAGGCGTGATTTCTCGAATCTTTGCTGTCATTTATAGAGTTCTGGTCTTCTTTGAGGAAGTGGCCGCTGGTCACCTACTCATGTCAGGCGCGGTGCCATCTGCTGGTGGTGGCGACAAAGAGCAGTCAAAGCTCTGGTTTCAGCTTGCTCTCAGGGGTTCTGTTTGGTGCAGCCAATAACATCAACAGCCCTTCATGATGCACTGCTAATGAAGTCCCCCCACCCCCCAACTACATTAGCACCTCGCCTCTCAAGGTGTCTTTAGGAAGCCTTCTCACTCAGTGCACTGGGTGTGGTGGGATTTTTAAGAAGACACGTCCCCCTTGGGGTCTGTATTATTCAGTTTGCAAGCTTAAAAAGCACACATTGCTTTATATTCCAAGCTTACTTGATAGCATCTGCTAGTGTGATGAACTCAAGAGCTGCCTCTGTGATATTCACCATATCATGAGTGGCATTTTGATTGGTGTATAGTAAATGCTTAATTAAAATTCTTTTGGTTGTGTACATGGTTTTTAAAGTATATTGTTTAGAATTGTGTTATCTAATACAGTAGCAACCAGTCACCTGCAAATATCTATATCTATGTCTATGGATAGATAGATAGAGATAGATAGATAGATAGATAGATAGATCAGAATTGATTCACCCATATGTATTTTTTTAAATGTTACATTATTATTAAAAAAAAAACAAGGTGATTTCCACCACCACCATAGCCACATTTCCAGGGCTCACTGGTTGTTTGTGGCTACCATATTGAAGAATACAGACACAAATGGTGCCATTGCTACAGAAAGATTGATCTAGAACAATGGTTGTTAGCTGGGAACAATTTTATTCTCAGCCATTTGGCAGTGTTCAGGGGTGATTTTCATTCTTGGGGCTGGAGGTTTGTTACAGGCAACTGGCGGACAAAGGCTTGGAGAGGCTGTTAACTATGATCCAATAGTCAAGGCAGACTCGCAAAACAAAAGTGACGAGGTTGATAACTGGTGGTTTAAATGGTCCGTCTCTGGGAAGGCGGGTCCTCAGGATTTCTAACTGGGACATTTCACACATACAGGAGATTGGGGTACTAACTGGTGGGTGACAGCTCACACGTCTATAGTCAAGTAGAGCTCTCACTCTGCCATGTAATCCCACAAACCTTCCTTAGGAGATCACTGGGGCCAGAGACTCTATCCCCCCAAGGAAAGGAGAAAGATGTGTATCAGGAGAGCCAGAAATGAAACTGACACGTGCAAGTGGTGGGAAAGCTGTTTCATCTCAGTCAGGGGAAAATTGCCTACAGTTTTCTGAAAATGGAAGGAGTGATTTTCTTCCCATTGAAGGCTTCCAAGTGAGCTCACCTCACAGAGCTGTGCTCCCCAAGTGCCTTGGAGTGTTAACCCACTAGACATGAAATAAAAGTTCTATAGTCAATTTTTTAAAGTCCATCAAAGGCATTTCCATCCTTGAAAATCCCCAACAAGTGAAACAATAAAAATGCCTAGTTTTATTGTTTAATGTGTTATTTCTTGGTCTCCTCCAGGTACATAATCCCCACCCTCACTGCACAACCAGAGGAACATTAAATATGGCAGAATCCATGTTTAGTGGAACATATTTTGGAAAATTCTACTTCACAGCATAGTCACACATGGGATGCATAATGGTCCCTATATGCCTCCCCAGGTCTCTCTGTACTTTTGTGGCATCTAGACGACATCTAAGATCAAGCTGTGGTGTTGGGGAGGGACAGATAAGGGTGCATGACTTTGGACCAAGTGAGTTACCCATGGCCATACATTAGCATATGCCATTTCAGAGCTTGGTCAATGTTTGTGCATGGTTTTCCTCTTCCCAGCACCTCCGGGGGATTGTTAGGATCCGTGCAAGACTTTCTCCTCGGGAGTCTGAATCACATGCAGTGTGTGCTAGAGTCTCCTGCTTGATACCACACTCCCAAGGAGGATTACATCACCTACCTTGTTTAGAGGAATCACCATGACAACCGTGGCTGCTCTTGTCTTGTGGATACAGACTGCTCCTGAGGAGCAGGGGATGGGAGCTGGCTCGCCCAGAAGAGAGAGATTGGGGTGATGAGTTTCTACCTTTCCAGTGTATCTGTCTGGTGACAGTTAAGCATCTATGTGACACTGTAGTTCAAGGTTTCTTAGACTCACCTAGGGGAAGACCCATATGCTCTCTCCTCTGTCCTTTCTCCCTGTCCGTGTATGCTTGTATTTAGCTTAATCTCAACCAAGTCCCAACATAAGGATTATCTAGGATACCACAGGAGAGCAGAGAGGAGAGAGAGAGAGAGAGAGGACAGATAGGATAGGTTTGGGGCTCAGTGTCTTCCAAAGTTTGGGGCCCACTGTGTGCACTGAGATTTTTAGGTGTCTCTGTAAACACAAACAAGTGCTCCAATGGGCCACAGGCAAAGAGGAGAGCTCCATTTTGGTTCACGTTCTGGTTGGTGAGGTTCAATTCATTTTTGCTGTTAATGCCTCTCAACACCTGCTCGTCCTTTATTAACAAAAGGGAGGGCAGGTGTCAGGCCTGAGCCTGGGGCAGGCAGCGTCTGGAGCTGGAATTTAATAATGCCCTTTTGTTTTTTTTCCAATCTGTTTTTAAAGCTATCTCCCACCCCTCTGTGAATAAGGTACTCGTTTTCCATTTACAAATGTGATAAGAAGTTTCCTCTTTAATTAAACCTCTTAGGTTAAAAAGCAAGTCAGTCTCAGTAATAATGATAAGCAAGGGGTAGTGTGGGAAACACATGCTTACGTGGACTGGAACTGAGCTAAGTCTGTGAGTAGCTGAGGCAAGGGAAGGAAAAAGAGAACGATGACATGGGTAGAGATGTCTGTGTTGTGCTGTCTTCAACATTCTTACTGGCCTCCACCAGTCTCAGGCTTGTTGTCAATCATTGGGGACAACAAATGTCTCCCTGTACATAGTGGATGTGAGATGATCATACAAGACCCATAGCAGAGGCTAAACAAACTGCAGTTCTCCTTGTGTATGTTTTAAAATTGCTATATCCATTTGTACACATGGTGTCTCAGACAGTCACAAATTGGTGGGGGGGAAACCTGTTTGTGAACAGTCACGTCCTCTGAGTTCCTACTGTCAGTAGTCATAGCCGTAGGTGTGTGTGATCTCCTTTAAAGTCCCTCTAAGTCCCACAACATAGGGGCTCTTTTCACAGTACCACACAGAGACACGGGGAGGAAGAGTAAGTTACCAAGGATCTCAGACCAGAGAAAGCAACAGACAAACCACAAACCCAAGCCACCTGACTCCCACACCCACCTCCAAGCTACTCTTAGGTACAGCATACTTTCTAAACCCACAGCAAAGTCATGTTGCTAATGAGAATGGTGATTTGTTCAGTAAGAGCCTGATGGTTGGGATCCGGGGAGATAACAGCAAAATGCCCGAGTTTGGATGTCCAGCGCGAATGAAAAGAGCCGGGCATAGCAGCTCCTGCCTGAAATCCCAACATGGAGATGCAGAGACAGCATGGTCTCTGTGGCTTCTTGGTTTCCCAGGCCAGCCAATTTAGTGGCAGACTGTGTGCCAGAAAATAAGTTAAACAAGTGACCAATCTGAGTTCAACTTCTAGCCTGTCCATTCTCATGCATACACACATATGCTCACCACTGTACTCTCTCTCTCCCTCTCCCCCCATCTCACTCCCACACACACACACACACACACACACACACACACACACACACACACACAGACACACACACACACACACACACACACACACAGTTCCAAAGGACACTGACCTCACAAGGTGGCTTCAGTAATAAAGAGGTAGTGTTGATTCTTGTATGTGAGAAGTCCAGGGCTTTAGGTCCAGCTGGATCCAGGCACTTACACAGTGTGGTCCATTTCTCAACACTTTTCTCTGTGGCATCGTTGCCTTTCTCAAGTAACCTCCCCAACTCCAGTGACAAGAAGTTTTCCAGGGCTCCCCAGTCTCATCCTTTGTAGCTTCTAGCCAAAGAATGCCCCTCCCGTCCCTTCCCTCTGTCTGTCCTCCTTTAAGCATCTGCCTGTGAACCTGTCACTGTGGTCAGGGGAATGTGATAGTTTAATGGCCAAGACCAGATTTGGTGTTCATAGGAGCCAGAGGGCAGCTCCTCTTGTGTGAGACAGATGCACAGAGAGTAGAAGAGTCTGGTTTTCATCCTTACAGGAGAGAAGGGACACCCAGCAGCGGGGACTCTGGACCATGTGGAGACACATTTATAACTTTCATGGAGGGTGCAGGCTTCCTCTGTCATTCCTCATCACCGTTTTTGAGTCTCCATGTCTTGGGTGTATCATGAAGCACTGGCACCTTCCCCAGACACCTGGCAGGACCATCATAAAGATCATAGTATTATTTACAAGTGGAATTAACATTGTAGCTCTTTGCCCCTTTCTAGGCATCTCTAGACACATACATTTTGTCCAGAATTCTTATCCAAGGGACTAGAGGTGCTCTTAAAATTGCAATGTAGTCAGTCCCTCCCAGTTAAGTTTAAGACTCAACTTTATCACCCACCTCCACACACTTAAGAGTGAAGTCTGGCTGTGCTGTGGGCTCGAGAGCAGCCTCAGTGTTACCAAGCTAAGTATTAAATGCACTGTGTCATTTGGTTGTCCCCACGGCCCTGTAAAACATATGACAAATGGCCTAGTGTTTGCAGAGAGCTGAGTTTACAGCCCAATTTTGACTCTCACACCTGCAGGACACCGGTAACCCACTTAACCTCTCCACCCGTCAGTTTCTCCACCAGCCTCACCACAGTCATGATTAAATTATTGGGAGGAATGTGTGTAAGCTGTTTGGCCATACACCCGGAACCTGGCAGGCACCCGCACAGGGTCACACAGCAGGTACCGATGCTGTGCCCTCTGCTTCTGGGACTCATTGTCACAGTGGAGCCACATTCTCATCAGGAGCCATCGAGGGATATTCGTTAGCTTCCAGACTCTGCAGGATCTCTGGATCTCTTGTCTGTTCAGATCTGCTCCATACACTCAGGCTACAAATTGCTGGCTGATGTGTCCTGAAATAACTGTTCTTCCGGCCAACCCCCCTCCCAGACTCCCTCCCACCAGGCCCGGAATAGCCTCATACATCACTGCTCCATACAGCCTGCAGGAAGCTCCCTCCCCTTTGATAATAGCTCAGCATTCTCTGAGCGCTGGCACGCCATGGCCCACGGTGCCCGGTGCAGCCATAGTGAAGCCCAGGTATGTGATACGGTCATGCCGAGATGTTATTTGCAAGAAGTTGCCACCATCCTTAGACCTGGGTATGGGGTGGTCAGGTAAATAATGCTGTCTTATCTTGTAGGTGGAAGAAACCAAAAGGCTAGTGTCAGAGTGAGACTAATTAGCCGTGGCTTTACAGGTTATTAAAGGAGCCGTCTTCTATTTCACCTAGGGTCCTACACTTACTGTGGTCTGCTAGCCTTGCATGACCTGGCCCCTGTATTGCCACTGGCCTTATCGTCCTCTCATCTCCTTTCCCATTCTGCTTGTCCTCGGGTCCTTTAGTTTTCTCAGTCCACTCAAGTTTCTGTTCTGCATCTGCACCTTTGCACAAACCACTCTGCAGGGCCCTGGGTGCTTTACCTAACCCACTCTGAGCGCCTGTTTCTTCCTGCCATTTAGATCCCCAGAAAGCTTCTAGATGTCCCCCCCCCACCCCTTCCTTCCCGCACACACCACAGACTGTGATTCCGTATCTTCTTCACAACACTTATTTCTTCAATGTCTGCCTCCCACACTGAATTGTGACATCTACTCTTGGTCATGTTTACTAAGATTTATCTACAGCCCACTATGGTTCCGGCTTTAAGAGCCTCTCCGTACACACTTCTGCAGAAAAGGTGGATCCACAACAGTGAGCAGGAGACAGCCTGCTCATGCTCGGAGCAGCGACACTCCCATTTGTCACGTCTTTACACACAAAAATACCAAGGGATTCCCCCATGGTCACGTTTAAGGCTCCTGACACAATGGAACTGAAAATCCAGGTCTTGATTTTTCAGTTTTAGTGTTTTGTGTCTCTCCCAGCTGCTCTTAAAGCTAAGACACAAAAAATCAAACCTTTAGGCTGACTCTTGGCAAATGTGGGCAGTCATGGGGGAACAATGTGGGGAATGGTATTCCAAGAAAAGGGAAGAGAAGGTCCAGAGTATGTAACTGCATAGCAAGCTCATTGAACATCACCTCAATTTCCTATTTGTCCCTTTGAAGCAGATTTCTTTGGTATCCATTGTAATAAGACATTTGAAAGGTCACCAGAAGTCAACTGATAAACAATACTTAAGCCATAAATAATGCTAAATTTATTTATTGTGTTTGCTTGCTTGTTTTTTTTATAGGCATGGTCTCATGTAGCCCAGGCTAGCCTTGAGCTTGCTATGTAGACGAGGATAGCCTTGAGCTCCTGAGGCCCCTGCCCCCACCTCCCAAGTATGAGGATTACAGATACGTGCTACCACACCCGTTTTATAACACCAAGGGCTTTGTGCACACTCTGCAAGCACTCTTCCAGGTGAGCTGCGTTCCTCAGCTCATAACAAATATTAATGACAAACTAGTTGTTAACAGATAGTATTAACACTAGTACCGAACCAGGCAACATGTTCTGTGGAATACCAATCTCGTTTCAACCATCACGTCAGTAAGATGGAGACTCCCCAAGCTTGGCACAGGATTTACAACTCTTACAGAGGGCTAGATGGAGGCTTAAGAAACTACATGGCATTCCCAGGTCATTCGGTTGGTGGTGACAAAGCTAGTCAGGCAGGCTAGGCCAAAGTCCAAATTCACAGCCCACTGGTCACCAGCTCCTCTCTGGAGGGGGGAGCATCCTTTAGAAATATAAACTTATTGTCAGAAATCTCTCCCTCCTGTGTGCTTCTTTTTTGCCTTGGAGTTGGAGACACCCAAGGGCATACTCAGCCACCTCGATCTGTCCCACCTTCCCTTCACCCACACTCCCTTTACCCTTCACCTTCCCTAAGGATGTCCATACCCACAGCAGCCACATTGGGAACTGTCTACCCCACCCTGAAGCGGTTCCTAGAGTCCTGTAATCTCTCCAGTGGAGAGGGTTTTGAGGACTCCTCCAACCTTGGCAAAGCCAGGGAAGAATGCTGCCTTCTGCTACTGCAGTGATCTGTCCCTGGACTGAAGCTTCTGCTCAGCTCTGTTCCCTGCGTAGCCAACTCAAGGCCAGTGAACAGCAGAGTGGATGTCAGGTTTAACAGGGACGCTTCCACCTCAATGCCATTCTTGCTTGGGTCTTGGCTTTATTCTGCCAATTAAATGTCCCCATCTCTGTTCCCACTCTTATCTCCAACTTCACCTCAGCCTCTTGCCTACTGTTGAAGAGGCTTGGAGTAGTTGCTTTTTTTGTTTGTTTGTTGATTCATTCTTGGTTCATTCATTCTTTCCCTCATCCTTCCTGGCAGGCACTGAGCTGGGTAGACATACCTACTAGATACAAACTTACCTTTGTATCTCTCCTTAAGTAATGGGGCAACAGCAGCTGTGAATTTATCATAAAGACCAGCTTATAGACCGAATGGTGGTTACGATAAACAGAGATAAGAAAACAGGAGAAATGGGAGCGTGTCCCCAGTATGTGTAAAGACTGAGATGGGAAAAGAGGAGTACCATGTAGAGAAATGTCACCCTGAACATACTGAAAGTGGACGTCAGGAATTGAAGGGGAACATAGCAGACAAGGCATCAGTGTGCAACATAAGGAGGTAACAGATCAGACAGTCACACCATCTTTGTGTGTCATGTCCCTGGCTCCTGATCTCTCTCATGGATGGTTTCACTGGGCAGATCTTTATTTGCTAGCAAGTCAGATTCTGTTAGTCCAATGTGGCCCATCACCAGAAGAGTCCAGATTCCATGACTGAAGTGCCAGAATCTCTGTGACAGGAGAGAGGTTCAGGCTCCTTTACATCAAGTGTCAGAATATCTGTGTTGACTGGCACATACCCCAATGCCCATCCAGTTCCCTAGGTGCTGAGTAGACAACCATGGCTACCAGCATAGAGAGCGGTCTCTAGGGTGCGAGTCACAAAGACTGGTCAAGGCACCCTCCTGAATGCCACATGACTTTGTGCGGATTTAGCTGCTTATAAAGCCCAGTTTCTCCATTTATGGCATAAAGCTATATGAGGCTCTTCAACAGTCAGTATCCTGTGAGAATAATGTGTGTCTAAAATCAAAGTACCATCCAGGAATATGTAGGCCTGAAAACGTGTGTCAATGCAGGGTACAAAAAAAAAATCCCCCTTTCTTAGGATTACTCACTTTGGTAGACAGATACACAAAAATAAAATAAAGGATGTTTACCAGGTGCACCAGACCCAAAGGAGGAGTGGATACAACCCCACACTGGAGAATGCCCACAAGTATCTTCAGTGTATCCATAGTAGCAATAACATCTTAAATGTCTATGTGGTGTAACATTTCGTGTATGTCATCACACTCATCAACACACACACACACACACACACACACACACACACACACACACACACACAAACGTCTTCATTTTCCCCTCCACTAGTGCCACTCTGTATCAAGTGTTCCGGGAGGAATTGGGAGACATTCCTCATTATCAGTAACTTCTTTGACCAGACTTCCTCCCAAACAGGACTCCAAGGAGCATGAGAATAAGAGCAGGCACGTCCGCTGGTAACAATCAGGCCCCCGTCCTGCGTTCAGCCTCAGAGGGTCCCCCAGCATGCCACCTCCACCAGAGTCTACATTGTAAGTTCCCGAAAGACCTCTAAAGTGACCTCCAAAGACAGGCTTCCAGCGTGGGAGATCAGCTCGCTCCTCCTCTTATCAGACATCTTATCAGCTTAGCTCATCCTGTGAGGTGGGAGGGCGGAGCATAATCCTCACCTGCCAATCATCTGGCCATTGGCGATTTTGCCTTAAGGATGGGGCTCTAAATCTGGGGAGATGGATCAGTGGGTAAGAGAACTTGCCGTACAAGCATGGGAACCTAATTTCAAATCCCCAGCACCTGCATTAAAGCCAAGCATAGCCTCTCATGCCCGTAATGACTACACTGGGGAGCAGAGATGGATCTTAGAAGCTTGCTGACCAAGCAGCCTGTAGGAAATGGGAAGCTTTGGGTTCAGTGAGAGACCCTATCTCAAGGAAATAAGGAGCAGAATGATAGAGGAAGACATCCAATGTCCTGTCAAGGCCTTTTCATATATACATAGGTGCATGGCCTTGTATAGTCACTTGCATTTACCACACAGATACCATAGTACACACTGCACACACATTAAAGTCAATTAATTAATTAATTAAAATAGCAATGGATCCCCATGCTCTGCCATTTTCCCCTTTCATCCTTTAATATATCTTACAATACATCCCATCTCTTCCAATTTTGGCTATTGTCCTCTTGAACTGCTTGTGTGTGTGTGTGTGTGTGTGTGTGTGTGTGTGTGTGTGTGCACGCGTATGCAGGCACATTACACAGACTCAGTGACAGAAAGACCTTGAAGGTTGAAGAAATGTGTAATATAAAGGAAACAGCCACCCTGTCAAGCCTCAGACCGAAAATCCTTTCAAAATGGACACAAAAATAGTAACACTTCCTGCATGTTAATTAACTTGTTCCAAGGGTGGGGGCAGAGCGTCCTTGAGAGGTTAGAGATGGGAGAGATGTCTCTCTGTGTGCACACTTGGCCCTGTGAGCAAGACTTCCACAGGCGGGTACAGGACCAAGCGGGTTCCTGCTCTGAGAGCTGCTCAGCACCTTGGACAGTGGCTCGGGCTTCAGAGACTGCAACCACAGCCAAGACTGGGCTGCAACAGTGGCTGTCCACGCCTGTTGTACTTCTGAGGCTGCATCACCTTCCAAGTGTTTCTCGCTTTGTGAGATGTGTGTGCTGCCTAAAAGCCACGTGCAAATCTCTATCGTAGAACGGGATCAACTTGGAACACAATTTTTTGCCAACAGTCTCCCAGGCAGGGTGGCACCGAAGTATTGAAGCCACAGGGTAGCTTCTGGCATTGGGGCTGAATGATTCTTCACTTCAGATGAGTCATTGTGTGTGTGTTGTAGGACAATTTAGGGCACTGGGGTCTGTAGCCACTATGTGCCTGTCACACCGACACAGGGTGTCTCAAAACTTTGCTTACATCCTTTGGGAGGCAGAGTCTCTGTTGAGAGTGTATGGGATGGATGTACAGAATCCTGATTCTGCCACATAGTAATAGACTGTCTCACCTCACCCATGGCTCTGGATTCCTTTTTTTTTTTTTTGGTTTTTCGAGACAGGGTTTCTCTGTGTAACAGCCCTGGCTGTCCTGGACTCACTTTGTAGACCAGGCTGGCCTCGAACTCACAGTGATCCACCTGCCTCTGCCTCCCAAGTGCTGGGATTAAAGGCGTGCGCCACCACGCCCGGCTTGGCTCTGGATTCTTAACGGTTTTCAATACCAAGATGACTCTGGCATTGCCTTAGCGTCAGAACTGAATCTTTTTTTTTTTTTTGCTGAATTATTTAGCAAGTCGCTAGGGTCACTGTGAGAATTCTGTAGTTGTCAGCATCATCTGCGAGGTCACCGTCTTCATTGTCATCGTCATCACCAGATCTGCCACTTAGGTTCCATATTTTTAAATAGCTCATTTGGTGATCATTGTTGGAGGGCTGGGGAGATGGCTCACTTGGAAAAGTGTCTTCGTACTGAGAAAACATGAGGATTTGAGTTCCAGTCCCATCATCCTCATACAAAGCCAGGCACACTGGTGCTTGCTCATGATCCCAGCACTGTGGAGACAAAGATGGAAGGATCTAGCCTCATTAGTGAGCTTTTATTTAGGAAGATATCCTGTATCAAAAATAAGGTGGGAAACTCCCAAGGAGCAACAGCTGTAGTTGACCTGTGGCTTCCACACGCAAACACACACACACACACACACACACACACGCACGCACGCACGCACGCACGCACGCACGCACGCACGCACGCACACACACACACATACATACTCAAAAATGAAAAGACAAGATACCAAGGCATTACTAGTCTCTCACAGACAATCATCAATCTGGTGGTTGTTTGAAGAGTGAAACCCCTAGTAATATGTGCATAAAACTACACCCTGTGTATTTGTATGGATAGCCTTGGCTTATGGTAGTAACAGACAGCCACTAAACATCAGAGATTTAAGCTAACAATAGTTTCTTTCCCTGTTTGTTCTTTGTGTCCATCACAAACTGAACATAGGCTCTTCTTTATGTTGTCTCCTCTGAAGGGTCCAGCTGACTGAACCTCAGCCATCTGTCCTCTATGCAGTTAGTAGATAATGGGAGGAGAGAAAATGGCTGGTCATACACTTGACTTTAAGCCTTCCATCCAGAATTTACACATATTGATTGTATTTCCATCTCTTTAGTTAAAGAATGCCTTGACCTCAAGAGTGGATTGAAGGCAGCCCTACTGTGTGCCTGGAGGAAGATGCATCATATGAATTAACTATCCTAATACTTTCCTCTGGACCACCACAATGCCTTCATATTGCTGGGATGATGGACTGCATGCTTAAAACACCACAAGAAAGGCTCAAGCCTTTCAGGGAAAAGGCAGCAGAGAAACGACACACATCTGGTTGGTCTTATTATCTTACAAAAAATAATTAAGCAAGGAAATTTTAATAGGAGCAGGGTAAAACCAGCTCCACTAATTTGCAACTAAAACTGTACTAATTCACATCAAGGCTCCACTGGCCATTTCATTTTGGCTTCCAAAGGCCCCATTATTAATTCATTTCTAAAGCGATCTCTCTCATTCCCAGGGGGTATATCTTAGTAACTACGTGCTTACAATACTCTATTTGATTAAAATTTAACAAGCTATGTTATTGGCAAACAAACTATTTACTTCAGTGCTGTTGCCAATGCCAAAAGGACTGTTTCAAACAAAGGGA
This sequence comes from Lophiomys imhausi, assembly GCA_907164525.1. Classification (NCBI taxonomy): domain Eukaryota; kingdom Metazoa; phylum Chordata; class Mammalia; order Rodentia; family Muridae; genus Lophiomys; species Lophiomys imhausi. Next base: position 6,615,604 of record CAJQZJ010018538.1, on the reverse strand, counting down.
TGGATTTGACACACTAAAGAGATCGTCATTCATAATTTACAGTAGGCCCCAAACCTCTGCTTTTACATACTTTTGTCAGTGGTGGCATTGGGGAGTATAAACAACCAGAGAAGTCAGCCAAAGTTGTATGGTTTCCTACTTATTTAAAGAGAGGAAACTAAGAAATTGAGTTTAGGTTGTCATGTAGTTTAGTGGGGAAGACAAACAACTAGCCACTGCCCTGCCATTTACTTGTGTGACCTCAGAGAAGCCACACAACCTTCTTGGGATTCTTTCTCTAAAATGAAGCCAATAAAAACTTGCTTATTTAAAGCATTGTGTTTTGTCAGAAAAAAATGAGAGGCAAGATATAAATGCGGTTTGAAAAACCAGGAGGAAGCTTATACACATTATGTTGGTAAATACTTCTCTCCCTTGATCCTCACACTCAGCATTGATCTATCTGTCAAAGAGTTGCAGCTAATTTAAGAAAATAAGGATTTTCCCTCATCTCTTTTTAGGCATGTATTCTCAGGGGAAACATCAGCATAGCTTGGTTTTAGCCAGACAGGGTATGAACAACCTGCCCCATTGATAATTCAGTCCTCTACTCCATATCAGGCAAAAGTTATTCAGCATTTACCCAATATATGAAGAATCAGTCCAACTCCTTTATATACCTGTTTATACACACAAGCACACACACACTTACACACACACTCACATGCACACTCACATGCACACTCACACGCACACACACACACAAAGAGAGAAAGTATAAATAGATACACATATTCTATTTATATCTATTATTACTATGTATTATTGCACAACTATCCAGTGAGGTGTCTGCTAATAACATTCCCATCTTCTACAAAAGGAAACTGAGACTCACAGAAGTAGGCTGCTCATCCAGTGGCACCCACTAAAGGCTCGTTTAACTAGCTTCCAAATGCTATGTCAGATGTGGCTTGCACCAGAGCCTCGACTCTTAACCACCTCTCTTCTTTGGTTCTTTTTTTGGTTCAGAATGCACTATTCTGATTTGCCTTCCGCCCACTTTTGTGAAAGGTTCTGAAGTAATTAGATCGCCTGGCTGGAAAATGGAAACATCACCTGACCTGTGCACCAGAGAATTCAAATGCTAAATGTACTTGACTGAGGATTTTTGCCATTGAGCATCCTTGCACCTAAGGTAGTTTACAGGCAAGAATAAATCTTCGAAAAATATTAGATTATGTGGATGAGTGGACAGATGTGTAGGTGAGAGGATGGGTGGGTAGATGGGTGGGTAGGTGAAATGATGCCTGTATGGATGAGTGGGTGGGTAGATGGATGGGATGGGATGGGATGGGTCATGTATGAAGGCATGGATAAGAGGAAGGGTAGAAGGGTGAACAGAGGGATGAGCAGGTGGAGGATGGATGGACAAATTGATGGATAGTGAAATGGTGGGTATATGCATATAAGAATAGATGCATGCATGCGTAGATTTACAAGGAGGTAGGTATATGGATGGATGAATAGACTTATGGATAGGTGACAGGGTAGCTGGATGAATGGATAGACATGGGTATGTGGGAGGATCGGCAGATGCATGCATGGATGGATGGGTAGGAAAAGGGATGTATGTGTGGATGGATGGATGGATGGATGGATGGATGGATGGATGGATGGGTGGGTGGATGGATAGATGGATGGGTGGGTGGGTGGATGGATGGTTGGGTGGATGGATGGATGGATGGATGGGTGGGTGGATGGATAGATGGATGGGTGGGTGGATGGATGGTTGGGTGGATGGATGGATGAGTGGATGGATGGATCAATGGATGGGTGGGTGGATGGATGGTTGGGTGGATGATAGATGGATGGATGGATGGGTGGATGGATGGTTGGGTGGATGGATGGATGGTTGGGTGGATGGATGTATGGATGGATGGATGGATGGGAGGATGGATGGATGGGTGGGTGAGTGGATGGATGGATGGGTGGGTGAATGGATGGATGGGTGGGTGGATGGATGGATGGGAGGATGGACAGATCAGTAGGTGGTAGAGTAAATGGACAGGTGGGTAGATAGTTGAAAAAGCTGGATGGATGAATTTTTTTTTTTGGTTTTTCGAGACAGGGTTTCTCTGTGTAGCCCTGGCTGTCCTGGACTCACTTTGTAGACCAGGATGGCCTCGAACTCACCAAGTGCTGGGATTAAAGGCGTGCGCCACCACTGCCCAGCTCAGATGGATGAATTTTTAAAAGGCATTTTCTACTTAATGGGTGGATCAAAAGGACAAGCTAGTTTAGCAGCTGTAAAGTGTTAGCCTCCAATTCCTGTCTGCCTTTGATGTCTTGCTTGACAAATCTAGCCCTTCCATATGTGCTACCAAGCCTTGTTATTACTCACCAGTATTGTCTGCTCGTCACTTTCGTGGCCTCAGGCCTTGAGTGCTCATTATGATACTGTTTTTAGTCTCATCCCAATGTGTTATTGGCCAAGTGCAAGTTCAAGCTTTTTGTCTGGGTAATAATAATAGTGGCTGTTGTTTACTGAGTCTCTCTTTTTGTGCCAAGCACTGGAATAAGCCTGCTACCTGACTTATTGTAAATCCACAGTCAATTTGCAATGTTGATGTGACCATCCCATTTTGCAGACAAAAGGATTTTGGAGAGGTCATCCCATTCTAACTAGGTTAAATGGGGATAGAAACTGGGTTCAGCTCAAGGGAGTATGGCTGCTAATTAGATGGCTTCTCCTCTCTACTATAGGCTCTGAAATGCGCTCCCCATGTCTGCAGAATCAGCATCATCTGGAGGCTTGTTAGGGATGCAAATTATTGGGTCTCAGCCCAGACATACCAAACCATTCTGGCAGTCTGCCCTATAGGCCTGGCAGGTGCATCAATGGCTGCTCCAGCTCACGAACCACTGTGCTCACCTAGAAACCTGGCCTCCTTGGGTCTCAGAGAGGCGCATAGACTAAGCCATCCACACCCTTCATTGTGTGTGCTTTGGACCAGCTGCACCAGCTGGTACCAGTGGGGCTGGGTAGAAACTTCTACTAAAAGTAAGTCATCAGGCACTGTTTCCTTCATCCACCGAATCGGTATGAGAGTCTCCTGCATCCTTCCTATTTTACCCTGCACTCTACAGCACTGAACACATACTCACACACACAAGCACACTCACACGCCATTCTAAAAGTGGATCTGATCATGCCTCTTTTCTGTTCAGTAACCGTAAACAGCTTCCCGCTTCTCTCAACACAATGCCCAAATACCAGGTTGTGCAAATCCCTGGCCTTCCAGTTCGCTCCCACAATTCTCTCATGTCCGCCTGCCCTGTCTGGATTTCTTGCTAGTTATTTTGCACATGTACACACCCCCATCTTTTGTGTCTTCCACAATGGTAGTGCTCAGGAGCACAGAACCAAGTGTTTTATATCTACTGCTTAATGTGATACATGCTTGATACACATCATAGGTATTTTATCTTATTTTCCTGTTACTGTGATTAAAACCCTCTGTCAGTTTAAAGGGGAAAGAAAGACTCTCTTTTAATCACACAGTTTAAGGAGACAGTCTATTGCGGCTGGAAAATCAAGGCAGCAGGAACTTGAATGGCCTGGTCACATGGTGTCCACACTCAGAATGAATGCCATTTTATCAGCTCCTTTTCTCCATTTTTATACAAACCAGGATCTCCTAGCCAGGGAATGCTCTGGCCCAGGGTGCAAATAGGTCTTCCCACATCCACTAACACGACAATCTCTCACAGACTTTCTCAGAAGCTAACCCTAACCTAAACGATCCCTCACAGGTCCCTAGGAGCCCCTCTCCCAAGTGATTCCAGGTGCTGTGAAGTTGGTAATTAGCATCTTTGTCACAGCAGAGGCTCAATAAACATTCATAAAATGTCTAGAAACCCAGTGCTTTTACCGTATACCTTATTGAATGTCCCCTGTGTGGTTCTTGACCTTCTTATGAGCCTATCAGGTCACAACTTGACCTCTTAAAGATGAAAAACCTGCACATGACTCTCACCTCCTCCACCCACACACTTGTATAAACTTGGGTATTTAATTTAGTCTCTCCTTGCCTCACTCACCTGTAATATGGGGTTGAGAGAGTAGCTGGTAGAACGAAGTGAAACAATGTATTAATTTGTTAGCATCCTGCCTGGTGCGGTAGGATGAAGCCTTGCATTCTTATTAAATCCCGCCTCCCCAGCTCACCGCCAGCTCCTTGAGCTCCCGGTAACTCACACCTTACATAGCCGATGTTCAAATGAGGACACAGCTTCCACCTGTTTCTAACTTCCCCCATGCCTCCATTCTGTCATCTGAAATCCAGCTACAGCAGCAGAGGACCCGGGTCCTAGCTGTGACAAAGACCAGGTGCACATGGAACATGGAAACCAGGTGTGGCTTGAGCAGGCACATGACATTTACTGGGAACCTGTTAGTTGTCATCCTTGTCACAATCATCACCACTGTGGTGGCCCTGTGGGAGCTGAGAATAAACATGGGGCTCCCTCAGGCTTTGTTCCCAGTGCCACTGCCTCAGGTGAACCTTCTCTTTTAGTTCTCCCTCTTCCCTGTCTCTCCTTTCTAAGTTGGCCACTTCTACAAACACAGAGAAAGGCTGGCCAACTGCACTGAGGACTGAGGATTCCGAGCCCTCCTCCTTTTGTGCGTTGCAAAATCACCATCAGGTCCCTCTTCTCCCATGGCTTTGGGAGTCTCAGGTGTCATCTCCCCACTGGGGGACCACTGGACACCACATTCTGTATGCCACAGAGCTTCTGACGAACTTGCTTAGAACTGACACCTCCCAGTCACCCGCCACAGAGGTGCTGTGGACTGTTGAGGGATCTCCAAGGCCCTGAGGTAAAGCTGCATTTGTTCCTGTTAATTGATCCGAAAATGGAGGTGAAGAAACAGAGAGGAGGGGGTTAATAGGAAAAGGCAAACAAGATCTGAAGGAGCTGCCAGAAATAGTCATTGAGGTGGGAGCTCGGTAAGGGATGATCTGGGTGTGTATGGTTCACATTTAAAGCCATTTCTCTAAGGGTGCTGTCCTGGGGTGTGTACATACCTTTCTCCATAGCACCGGGTGACTGGAATTTGGGGGTGCCTGTGCTAAAAACAAGAGCAAAGAAAATAATTCAAAATATCTGAGAGGCATAATCATGAAAAGAGTTATGAGACTTCAGGAGATGTCCTTCAGGGAAGTTCAAGGTGAAAAATAGACAGGAAGAGTCCCAGACAGTCAGGGGTGAGCAAGGCAGAGCAGGTGGAGTGAAGTGAGCTGCTTAGCTTGTTACTACTGGTTACCACTCGTGGCTGGGCGTGGGGATCCCCTGCAGAGCTTTCTGTAAATATAGATGCTGGGGCCAGCAGGATGGTGTAGGTGTAGGTGCCTGCCACCAAGCCTGATAACCTGAGTTCAATTCCTGGAACCCACATGGTAATAGGAGGGAACTGATTGATTGACACAAGGTGTCCTCTGACTTCCACATCTGCACCCTGAAACATGCAACACCGCACACACACGCACGTGCACAAACACACACACACACCACACACAGACACAGACACATGCACACACACAGATATACACACACCAAACACAACAACACACACACACACACACTGCATACCCCTCTGCCAGGATGCTCTCTTGCTCTCTTGGATCAGATTCTGCAAAGATGGGACTGAGGAATCTGTACTGACAGGAAAGCTTTTCTTCTCTCGAACTTAAGTATCCAGCCTGGATGAGCTATGGACACACATGGGGAAATTGTGGGTTTAGATGATTATAAAAATATTCACTAGCTGAGGGCACACTGGCAGTCTTCTAGCACCCTGTAAACTTGAGCAGGGATCAGGCAACATTTGAGGACCTGGGAATAGAGAGCTCTCTGGAAAAAGGTAGAAGCGAGTGGCTGGGTACATCTTCCCTATGTCCAAGATGACATGGGATGCTAAGTTGTGTGATGGTTCTTGGAGCACACCTCTAGCAAATGAGATTTCCATCTCCTCTTGGTTCTAGTTGCATGGAAAGATGACAGACTGAAGTTTTCTGAGTCAGCTGCCTAGAGAAATGAACTCATTTCTTCTATGGTGCCTACATTTATAAGGCCGCTCATGTTACGCAGGCCATGTAAGTCATGGCTGATGGTCAAGAGTGGGCTTACCCATGGCTAGCTCTGTGCATTTCCATAATTTATGGGAATAAGAGAAGAAATTTAAACCAGGGAATTGCAAAACGAATGCTTTTCAGGGTTCTAGAGATAACACAGGCAGATGAAATGAGCCAGGCAGGAACCAAGGTAAATCAGAGAAGGCACCAGATGTAGCTTATAAAATAGCTGCTTGTAACGAGAGATGCACCCACCCCACCCCACCCCATCTTCCATCCCAGTGCTTGTCAAAACTTAAAGTTCCAAAAATCTTCCTAAACGAAGTTGAGTTTTTGAGAAGTATGCTGCAGCATACGCAAAACGTGTCTTCAGGCACAAATCCTTCCCAAAGCTTCACACAAGAGAAAAGCTGTCTGCTTCCTACACTAATTAGGTGACTCTGCTAACACCTGTCCACTCAACGTCTGTCCACTGGGCTAAGCTCTGCTTAAGCAGGAAGGACTTGGTTATGAACAAATCAGGCACAGCCTGACCTATCCATTCCTTGGATTTCAGAGCGGAGGAGTCCTAGGGTTCATGTGTGTCTACAGTCTCCCAACGGTTCTGAGGGCGACCTCAGAGCTCAGCATGAGGAATAAGAAGCTTGAGTGGTCAGCATCAAACAGAACTCTCAAGTCGTTTTGTGTGGGGAGGTGTGGGTCACCATTACATCTACAAATGGGGAAAAAAAGCAACCATGGATCAAGAAGGTGGTGTGATACATCCTGGGTCCCACATATGTATCGGTCCCCAAATCATCATGATGAATCCCATGTTTCAAATTTCTAAAAACAAGGATGGATGGATAAGTTGCTGCTTTTATTCATACTCTTTCAATATCTCCCACTAGCTTAGTGGAGATACTCACCATGTATCTCTCTCATGCCTGGAATGAGAGCAAGTGACAGGAGATTGGGTGCAGCATCTCAGGAACATCTTACTGTATAGCACTCTGGTTCAGACATGTCAAAGCCCGCAGTTTCTCTGCCTCGGACACTCCCAGGTGAAACAGAGAAATAAGACAATGTCATGAGCATGGAATGAGCTGCAAGTCCATGCTGCAGAGTGCTTGGGTACCACTTCTCTTAGAGGGCTTAAGTGAGTCCTCCCCAGGACTGGGAGCCTCTCATGGCATGGTGTGACTGATGAACCCTGGACTCATTTCTTCCCCTCTGAGCATGGATTCCTTAACTCACCGTCTACAGTGTGTTTTAATCATAAAGGTCCTAAACTTGCCTAGTGCCTACTGTGATACTATTCCTGCGGAGATGCGAACAACTGTCTACTCACCCCAGATAAGGGACCAACAACAGACCAATGTAAAAGTACTAGAGAAGTCCAATTGGAGAACCTATGAGTTTCAGGAATGTGGGTGAGTGGTTACTTATAGTAGCAGAAATGACTCAAAGACAGCTGCATCATCAAAAATTCAGACCAGCATGGGTGGCATCTCATAAAGCCAAAAACCTGGATCACACTGCACAGTCTGCACGCAGCAAAACAGGCTGGAGAGTGTCCTTCTCAGGTAAATCAGGTTGGTCTCTGCCTCTTCCAGGAAGCTCAGCTGGTGTGAGAGTCATTATTGTTTATATTTTCTTGGGAGGGGAGGGGCCTAGTGAATCTGGTCAGTTTCAGGGACTTCCTGAAACCTTTTGAGTGGTTTACTTCATGAGCTTAATGAGCTCTTTGTTGTTGTAGGAAATGCTTCACCTGCATTTTCAACTTCTCTGAAGGATAGGATGTATTCACCTCCTCTTAGAACATCCTGTGTCTTAATAGCTTCCTTCCAAGATGGAACATTTTAACCCGGAGGAAATTACTACTCAGAATTTCAAACATTAGCTGAGAGATGGAGAGTTAGAAAGTCTCCATGAGAGAACGAAAACAGATGAGACTGGCTAGAGCAGTGGTTTGGGGCACAGGTTCACTCATTGTTGGATATGGTCCTGGATTGGAATCGCAGCTTCACCTTTGCACCTTACTAATGCTCTCATGAAAATGAAATTTATCAATGCTGTAAACACCACAACAAAGTATGCACACAGAAGTGGCTGTTACCAATGTCAGTTCTTGTTTATTTTCTCATAGTTGCCCAACGTCTTTCAGAGCCGTTTTTCAGTCAATGAGATGCACATATCTAATGGCCTCCCAAATACGAACACTCCTGAAAACAACGCCCCAAGTGGAAAATATGTTCATCATCATTCCAGAAAATTCCCTCTGGTCTTTCCTCAGTTTGTTGTCAGCCCTTAGGGGTAATGGCTGTCCTGAGAATTTCTTATGCAAGCTAGATTCTCCTGTTTCAGAACTTGATGAGAACAGAACCACATCTTTTAATATCTGGCCACTTGGCATATGGTATGTGTGAGTTTCATCTATGTGGTTGCCATGGTTATTCCTTTCCAGTGACGGTCTTGCCTGCATCCTCCCCATCACTCTCAGAACTGAGGCTCACAGCCTCGCTCTCCTGGTATCTCGCCAGGCAACCTGCGCCCAGTAGAAACTTGTAAGTCAATGGATGGGTGGATGACTGAGTCTTGGTGAGAAGTTAGTGGATGGGTGTGGTTGGCACTCATGGTGAAAGGTTCAGAGTCACTTGTCCCCTTGAATAAAACACAACTCTTGGGGTCTACAAGTCATGTAGAGTCTAGAAACCTTGGTGTGCAGGGTCAGACTTACCAGCATTTGGTCTTTGTGCCACTCACTAACTGGAAGCCTTTGACTTCTGTAAACCTCAGTGTTTTCGACTGTAGAATGGGTCCCCATGACAGTGCCTTCCTTGCAGAGTTGTGAAGAGAATAAGAGGTGATACCTCCATAGCAACAGTTGTAAGAATTCTGTGTGTGGTAACTTCAAGCCCCAGGCCTTATGACTCCCTCTAACCACCCTTTACAAAAAGACGGGGTGCTGTCCTTTTCATGTATCCACTCCCAAGTGGAGCAGCACCCAGGTTTATTTGATAAGAGAGTGGCAGCTGTCACAAAATGTCAGGGGTGGCTGGCTAAACATAGACCTGGCCCACCTTCCCTCCTTACCTGCTTCACTCGCAGCCATTTATTTGTGCAGCATCGTTGGTCCATGTCTCTTCTTTGAGGGAAGGAGGATCAAAGGGGGCAGGGAAGAAAGATATATTTTTCCCCCAAGCTGCCAGGGAAGGAGTCTGGGGGAGCTGTTTTCTCTGATTTGATTGATGTTGCGCTTGGGGATCTGAATTCTCTGATGTAATTACACTGTGTGCTTCATGAGATAAGGAGATTAATCAGTCCATTACACAGGGGCTGTTTTACCCACAGATGGAGGTAATTGAACAGAGACATTGGGCACCTCCAGGATCTTGCCAGCCATCCAGTCTGCTCCAGTTGCAGGCAGATGGCTGACCCGTGGGCAGCCAGGACATCTCCAAGCAGGAATGAGGGCTGTTAGTGTCATGTACACGCATTCTGAGGTCCAGGTGCTTGGCGTGCATCTGTCTCCTGTTGTTCTGTGACGTGACCACCATTCCTTGCCCCACTGCAATTGAAGCTGAACCACTTCGAGACCTTGTCCAAAGCATCCTTCAAAGTTCAGATCTGAATCTAACCTAGGCAGAGGCCAGCACTTGTTGCATTTGAAAAGAACAAAGAAAAGAGGCAGGGCCAATGGCGAATGAAGAGCCAACTTGGCCACTTGCAGTGACCCAAGTCACTGAGTGGTTGATGAAGAAGTGGGTGTGTTATCTCAGCCGGACACATGGGCCAGGACAGAATGTATATTGCCAAAAAGAAAAAACTAACAAATCCAGTTTGCAAAAATGAATTTTCTTTCTTTGAAAAAAAAAAAAGAGAGACTTCAGTGATGTGTGTGAAAGATTTTAGCACCGTTGGATCTGACCTTGGCCTTGCACCTTCATAGCTGTGTGACCTTGCTCATGCAAGGTCATTTATGTCTCCTGCAAACTCCATTCATTAATCACCCCTGCTGGTGTTACCATTGGCTTAACGGAAGTGATCCATGCAAATTGTCTTCACAAGAGCCTAGCCCAGAATTCCAGTTTGTTACTGGCCCTGGTGCTGGTGATATGGGTAGAGGTGAGCATGTGATATTTTTGGGTACATTCAAAATCTCTCGCCTTGATTAATAGTACTTCTTGTCTGTCCCTCCTCTGACCACCAGCCATAGATCTTAGCAAAGGGAGAAGCCAGGGTGGGGTGTGATTATTAAAATTTTTTTTTAAACTGGGCATGCCTTCCCTTCTGGAATCTCATTCAATGCTTACCATAAATAGCTCCAAGAAATAGATATTATTCTCACCTGTGATGTGGAGGAGACGCAACAAAGACTCTGAGAGGTTCAAAAGATCAGAAGCTCCATCTTTGAAGATCAGTGAGAGTCATGGTGCTTACTTTAAAAGGTCATTTCAATCTAATCCCATAAGCATTTATTGGGGACCTATTTATCTTACGTTGGCACTGCATATTTGAAGATAAATCCATGATCTGAACCTATGGACTCCCAGTCAAGTGTAGAGACTTGTATACATGCGATGCATAGGAATATATATATATAATATATTTGTTATAGTATATATTATATATAATTATATATTTATTATATATAAATATATAATATATTTTATATACTATAAATACATTATATATTTTAAATGTTTTGTACATTGAAAATACATAATATAGAGCTGGAGAGATGGCTCAGCGGTTAAGAGCACTGGCTGCTCTTCCAGAGGTCATGAGTTCAATTCCCAGCAACCACATGGCGGCTCACAACCATCCATAATGAAATCTGGTGCCCTCTTCTGGCCTGCAGATATACCTGCAGACAGAGCACTGTATGCATAATAAATAAATCTTAAAAAAGAAAATACATAATATATTTATTATATAATAAATATTATACATACACACACACACACACACACACACACACACACACACATATATATATATAGCAGTGGTTATCACCTCTTGCCCTATATTGACCTAGAAGTTAACTCCATTTATGTGATTTGAAGCCTAGACAATGACATACTTTTAAAATTCCTCTGACCTTACATAGTCCTATGGCTCTAGAGACTTAGCTGGTGACTTAAAAGGCCCAAGTAACTACAAGAAATGCAAACAAATTCTATCTTTCAAATACATACAGCACCTACTACACAGTGACCACTATATTATTAAACATGAGCACATGAAGATATTGAGCACCCATAAAAGATGGAAGACAGAATTTTCTCTAAGGAGATGGGATGGAGGACTCAGGGAAGGGGACACTGGAATAAGTCCCAATGGATTAGTAGAGATAGACGGTGGCCCCTCTGTCTGGGTCTGCAAATCATGGGAAGGTTAGATATGGTCACCACCGCTGAGCACTAATTGAAAAAAAAATAGCAAGTAGGTTAAAAATCTCAAATGAGATTAATCATTTTGGGTTTTTGTTGTTGTTTGATTTGGTTTGGTTGATTGGTTTTTGATACAGGGTTTCTCTGTGTAGCCTTGGCTGTCCTGGAACTTGCTCTGTAGACCAGACTAGCCTCAAACTTATAAAGATCCTCCTGTCTCTGCCTCCCAAGTGTTGGGATCAAAGGCGTGCACCACCACCGTCTGGTGAGGTTAATCATTTTGAATATTTACTATTCACTCACAGAACATCTAACAAATATTTATTGGGCACTTACTATATGGCAGATATCTTCTTTTTTCTTACTATAAAAAAAAGCACTGTAAAACAGAAAGTTTTTTTTCAGATAACTGTTTTGTACCAGCTTGTCATATGAACTCTCTGATGATGCTGGTGATGATTATGATGGTGGTGGAGATGGTGATGATGACGATGTTGATAATGGTGAAGATGATGGTGATGGTGGAGATGGTG
>CAJQZJ010018538.1:6526552-6603570 GCA_907164525.1 Lophiomys imhausi | reverse complement strand
TGACGATGTTGATAATGGTGAAGATGATGGTGATGGTGGAGATGGTGGTGATGATGGTGGTGATGATGTGATGATGGTGATAATGGTGATGGTGGTGATGATAATGGTGATGATGATGATATTAGCAGTGATAAAATGTTGGCGATGACAATGGTGATGTGGCAGTGGTCAGGATAATAATGGCGGTGACAATGGCATTGATGGTGATGGGGCAATGATAACTCTCATTTATTGTGTTAGCACTCCACATGGGTCACTTGGTTTAATCTTCCAGTAGTCCTATGGAGTGGACAGGATTAACTCCATTGTGTAGATGAGGAAGTGAGCTATGAGAGCTGTTCATTTGCCTGAGGTTACAAGAGAGTGAGTGGCAGAGCTCAGAGTCCCAGGTATCTTGGGAAGAGCCTACCTCTGAGAGGCAGGGTGCCTGAGCCCCATCATGCCAGTCACATGCTTTGTCACTCCAACCAAATCACTCTCTCTTCTTTCTCCCTCACTTTCATTATCTACGAATTAAGTGTTTGAACATTTGAGTTCCAAAAGTTATACCCAAGATGTAAAACATACATGAGGTTGAGGGGGAAGAAGAGGCTGGCTACCCTGGGTGAGAGGTTTATTTTAGGGATTTGTTAAAGTCTGGTTTTCAACCACCCCAAGGAAGTAGAAGGTTACAGCTGGCGCTTTGCTGATTCACAGAAACGGCTGGCAGGAAACGGAGAGGCAAACACACAGAGAATCCGTAATCAGAGAAAATGCCTCTGTGATTTGCCTTTATCATTCTTGATAACAAACTCCAGGATTCCAACATCAATTCTAATAACTCGTTGAAAGAAGTTGGGGATAGGACTGAATTAAGGATTTTTTTTTTAACTGCCTTTTGGTAAGACACAAGGAAATGTTGTGGACTCCTAAATTTGAAGGGGTATTTTTAGTACCTGTAATCAAACTGACTTACGTAAACACATCTGCTGGAGTACAGGCATCAAAATGTCTTTGCTGTCTTCATTTTACAGCTCTCACAGCCCTCTGGGAGACCAAGGGAGCTTCTCACCCATTCGCCTTGCTAAGTGCTCTTCCAAATCGGCTGAATGGGATAGCCAAATGGGATGTTTGCCTTCCCATTGAAAGCTGCAGGCCACCTCTTAAGATCTAATGAATGCAATAATTCCTTATAAAATACACATTCCTTAGGAATACCCTCAGATTCTGGGGCTGTGATGTGGGCCCACCAATTGCATGTCCCACAAGTGTCCCACAGAATTCAATGCAGGTAATCTGTGGAGTATGACGAGAGAGACACCAGACTTTAGGATTAAGCAGACTTGAGCTAAGAACCAGGCTCCATCAAGACATTAGCTGCCAACCCAGTCAACTTACTTAACCTTTCTAAACGCCAATCCCCTCATATGTAAAATTGGATATTAATGACACCTACGCTATAACCTCACTGTGAAGATTAAATTTGACATATTATGTTAGCATAGTGCCAAGTCCATAATAAATGACCCACAAATGTCAAGTGTTCTCATTATTGGTTAATTATAACTACTTGGGCAGGTTATTTTTCTAACTCCTGGTTCTGCATCTATACCATGGGGATAATTATTTTTAATATTTCTAAATCAACTTGGCTTTAAGGGCCAAGTATTAAATAAGGAAATGCCTGTGAAGTATTAAATTTTAAAAATGCCTGACCCATAGTAGGTATCCCATCAATATTTGTTCATAAATAATCAGGTCAATCAATGATTGAGTAAATTCTGTGATTCATTCAATATTCAGCTTCCACAAGCTATAGATGGTTCAAGTGATTTGGAAAGAAATTTCTCTCTCCCAAACACTCTGAAGGTGGCAGCTTTAGCACGGCCCCCATGTGTAAGACTCGTAGTCCCTAGACCTTCTCTTCTCGGACTAGCCTGGCCTCTCATGGATTCATTCTATTTAATGCTATCTATCCCACACCTCATTTGGGCCCGAAGGCACTCGAGCTGAGGGACAATTCTATTGGACCCGGATTATTTCACGCCTCTGAAGATCTTCCTCTCCCCAAAGATGGTATGGGCTTCTTGAGGGACACCAGGTGAGGTGTGGCCTATTCACACACTGACTGAGTACCCCCTTTCCTGGCATTGGGAAGGCCATAGCATGTGTGTATGCCTTGGTCTTCTCTGTAAATGGAATTTTTGAAGATCCCTGTACACCTGCTGAGGAGCATGGGTGGGGCACAGATCTTGGCTTGGTCAGGCTTCCGGTGCTCAGGCACTTGGTCAGTGCCTGGCTAATGTCATTGTGCGAATGACTGGCAGCTGGATCAGTGATGTGGTTTTTTCCTAAGGACCAAAAGAACAAGAAGACTGTGAGCCTTAGCAAATGTGCTCATAATCAAAGAGACCAGGAAGCATCTCCAGAGGGAGATGGTATCGCCTGTGTCTCATAAGGAAGTGGCTGCACGTCACTCAGGCTCTCCTGAGCACCAAGTATCCCCATCAGGTCTACGCTGACTTAATCAAAGGGTTGTGTACTCTGAGGCTGACAGTGTGCAAGGTTCTGAGGATGAAACAAATCAACAGAGTTGGCTCCTGACCTTCCCAGATCTCGTAGACAATGTATACTTCAGGTGATGCTAGGGGGTGAAGAAGACAGTAGCTACTCTGAAAGCAAAGATGAAGGCCCGCAGAACCAGTCAGGTGAGGAGTGGTCCAGGAGATGTGATACAGGAGTTAGTGAGCTGAGAGTCAGAAGGATGTCCCAGGTAGGGAACTGCATGTGCAAAGATGTGAGAGCAAGAGAGACATAAGGACTTGGGGAGGAGGATGAAGGACTTGAGCATGGATGGCTGAGACCACATCATGTCTGGCCCCTCCCATCCGTGGCAGGGTGCCTGGATGGTTCTCGTCTCAAGAGGAAGCCAAAGGGTTTTAATCAAGGAAGTGACTCACTGAAAAGCAGTTTATAATGATGAACCTTTCTGCTGAGAAGGCAAAAGATTGGAAGGGGAGAGGCGGAAGAGACAGAAGGACCAATTAGAAGGCCCTACTCCATCAGCAGAATGGCAGAGACTAGGAATGATTTCTTTGAAGCGTTTGGTCACTGATTGCTGGTGATCTTCCCCAGCCTCCAGTGCTTGTAGTGACTCTAAGCTGTAGAGAGAAAAAGACATTCATTTATGCTGGCCTACCGCATCACACTGAGCCCTGCCCATGGTCACATCCACTGCCAGAGAATTGTGACATATGCAGCAAAGATGTGGGACCTTGGGGCTCAGCTGCTTTTCTACAGAGCTCCCACACTCCCCACCAAAGAACTCCATGTTGTCACGTCCCGAAAAAGCCCTGAATATTATGCCTGATCACATCTGCTAAGGAAGTGGTCAGGATCGCCTAGTCAATTACTAGTCAAGTGGGGTAATGTGATCTCATTAGGAACCCACCCTCACAGATGCAGGAGGCTGTGTATGAAATGAAATACTTCAGTTATTTTTTTTCACTCAGTGATTAGGTGCTGTAATTAAGAAGGCATTGTACCTGATTTCCAATCTCCTTTCTTTATTTAAATATAATTGATTTTTCTCCTTGATTTAATGAAGTAAAATTCAGCTACATGGAGCCCCTCTCCAACTCTGATATGAGAACTGTGACACTCAGAGATGTAGAGCCTTCCCAGTGGAGTGTAGTATGCAGTCCCGAGCCTAAACTTTGTTAACAAGGGCATAGAGTGTCTGGATACCAAGAAGCAGGGTGTTTGTATGTAGGGGTAGAAAGAGAGGAAGGAGAAATGGCTGGTGCTGATTTTAGATCTTTCAAATCTGGCTCTGCTATGTTACCTTGGGTCCATTACATACCCGCTCTATGCTTCAATTTTCTCATCTTCAAAATAACTGAGGAAATATGTCCTCATTGCATCATAGCCAGGATTAAATGAGGCATGTGGATGTTTAAAACAACCCCAGAATCCAAACAACTAAAAGTCTCACCGGCTGGTAACCCCACACCACTGTCTACATACTAATTAATTTACTTTTCCAGGTGGGAGTAGTTATTTATTATCGAGGAGAACAGGAGCTGACAACCAGGACTTAAGTCCTGTCTTAGTTCTGAAATTTTTGCGTAAGTGCATCTTCCCTCCTAGCCTGTGACTTGTTCTTTCCATGTTGAGAAAAGACAGGCTTTAGAAATGAATTCTCTCAGTCAAGGTCACTCCAAACCAGGACCTGAGCTGGAAATCACTCTGGGTACAATGGTTATTGTGTTGTTTCTCGGGTGTCTCAGAGAGGGCAGGCAACTCCTTCAGAACCACACAGCAATTAGAAGCTCTGTGCTGCTGTGGATCTGCTCACAGGTGCTACTAGAGTTGACCTTTCTTCAAGAGTCCGAACATGTAACAGATGCTGTTCACACTCAGCATGGACCCACGCCTAAGTCCAAGGTCACACAGTGTGAACATGCTCAGCATACAAGCCTACTTCACACCTCTCTTCCCAGTGGAAGAAAACATGGTAAAAATCCAACAGTGTGCAGGGAGCTGCTACAGGAGGTATCTTGAGTTCATTGCTTGTTCATTTATTAAATTATTAACTGAGCACTTATTATAGATCATCAAGGGGCCAGGAGACAGTTGTGACTAAAACAGACAGCACCTATGCCCTTGAGAAACTTAGATTCTTCAAGGAGCAGGGAGGGAGAGGCACAATACTGAATGTAACTATACAGAGTTTACATAGCGTTGTTGGGGTGAAATGTCACTCAGAGCAGAGGTCTGGAAAACTTGAAAGATGAAGTCGTATGATTACTGGCTAGCTCAGGTGGCAGGAATAGCATGTGTGAAGGTCCTGAGGCAAGAATATAATGCCCACATCTGGGAAATGGTGAAGAAGCCATGATTGAGGAAACAGAACAAAGAAATAGGAAGTTCATTCAGAGAGGGTAACGGGCCAGACTGTGAGCCTCGTGATTGAATATGCTTAGGAAAGTTGTCACGGAGGGCTGTAAAGGGAGACCTGTCAGGGTCTGCCTTAATTTTTAGTGGGATCCCTTTGAATACTCCCAGAGAGAGGATTGTGGGAGGGTGAAGCTAGATGTGGGGAGACCAGGAAGGAGGCTTGTCACAGGAGGCTCTGCAGTAATGTGAGTGAGAGGTGATGGGGCTGGAACCAGACTGGGAACTGTGTAGGTTCCGGAGAGCAGCTGAACTCTGTATATGTTCTGAAGAAAGCAGTGAGACTGGCTGAGATGCCAGGGCCAAGGTTTAACAGAGAATATGAAAGGTGACAATATCTGAGATTACTGAAGGGCACCACCATCAACAGAGTTGGTAATTCGTGTACTTCTGTGTTTATTCTTATTAGAAACCCTTTTACCTTTTAGTCCTTAATAATCACTAATAGCAAAGCCATGATGGAGCTTACAATTGATCATGGTGGATCACTGTGTCACACTGTGGCTGGTGACTGCTGAGTCATTCTGTCAGGAGCATTCCTTCCCACGAGGCTGTAGCATTCCTGGATCTGGAGTATGTGTCTCAAAATCAGCCTCAGGATTTGAGAGGGTTACTGACAATGAGGATCTGTAGTTTTGTGGCACACGATTTGAGTCCCTCTACCAAGAAAAAGAACACCATGTCACATGCGACCTCTGTCTCTCCCCCTCTCCCGTTGGACATGAGCCCTCCATAGTGGATAGTTTCACTGCCATCCCAGCCTCCTCATGGCTTCTTTCCCAGTCTCAACCATCTTCCTTTCAGCTTATGTAATTTGGAGAAATGTGTTCCCCCTGTAGGGGCTTTGGCTTGAACACATTTGATTGATTTTCTTAAATGGGCTACTCTCTGGTGAGAGGGAAAATGTGTTTGTGATTTTTCTCCCTTCTTTTAAGTGACAACAAAAGACAAAATCCTGTTTTTCCCTGAAACTGTTCCAGCACAGAAGGATGCATTTTAAACATCGAGCCAAGCCAGCTTGGCTCAGTGATTCAGCCTGGGGCCGTGGAGGGTTGAAGGCTTTACTAATTGCCAGTCTTGCATCCAGCGTCTAGTTGGACTTCATCTTCCAGCCAGCCCTACCTTGGCCCCCAGCCAGAGGGAGAAACTGGAGGAATGAGATGAGTGAAATTTCCTAGGGAGCCCTGAGCAGACTGGGCTGAAGCACAAGACACCAGGGACTGTGTTCTGTGTGTGTCACTCTACTGTTTACTGTATGTGAAACCAGGAGCAAATGACATCCCCACTCTGGGTCTTACAGGAAGAAAGGTCTAGCTTTGGTCTAAATCTGAGGTGTCTCCCCAAAGGCTCATGCATGGCAGGATTGACTTTCAAGCTTCAAGCTCTGGGAGATGGTAGAAACTTTAAAAGCTGGAACCTAATGGGAACTCTTTAGAGCACTGGGCACAGGCTCCTGAGAAGGATGGAGGCATAAGGTTTTTTTCCCTCTGTCTCACACTTTGGCATCCTGGCCATGAGATGAGTAGTTTTTCTCTGGCACATTTTCCTCCCAAAGCCAGGAAGCCAGTGGATCCTGGATTGAATCTATGACTCTAGATATACCCTTCTTCATAAGCTCATTGCCTTAGACATTTGTTATAATGCTGGAATCTGACTAACATGGATCTGGAGGGTCTTAGCCTCTTGATTGATCTTTCTAGCCCAAGAGCGTTTATCAGGATAGAGCCCAACACCAGGAGAATGCTGGAGGAAGTAGGAGAAGGTCTGATAAGCCATGTGAAGTTTGCATCCAGACTTTAAAATCCACTGGTGAAAGCCCTGGAAAAGCCAGATGTTTGCCTGTAGCTGTACTTTTTCTGGGGCACAGGCACACACTGCAGCCCCCCGCCAACTCTATTCTATGCTCAAGCACATCCTCAGTATCAGATGCTAGTACACACACTTCTGAACATGTCAGTCTGGTTTCCAGTAGAGGAAACCAGTGTTTCCCCTGAGATTTCTCTCTGGTCAGTGAGAGTTGGCTGCCTGGCCATAAAACTGGGATTAATGTCCCTTTGGAGCACCCTTCCCCTCACAACTAATGTGAGACTTGTTGAGTATGGACCACACTGGCTCCCGGTGTTCCCTTGAAGAGTTAGCCTCGGCTGTCTGTGGAGGTAACTGGCTGTTGTCCCCTGTCTGTCTCTCTTCCAGTTCCCTACTAGAACATCTTTTCATTGACAAGCTGCCCCCCAGTTCCTGTCTCTAAGGCTAAATGAAAAGGAACAGCCCCATAGCTAAGATGACCAGAGACATTTGCCACTTAGATGATAATTCTGTGATCAGGTTTGTGCCTTCAGCTGAGTTGTAGGTGTCACAAGTCATCTGCCCTGTCTTGGGTCAGAGCTAGATAAGGTAGGAACAGTAGAAGCATCTAGAGACACAGAAGAGCCCAATCTGTAAGACCTGAACCACACAGAGACAACAGGAAGAGGCAGAACAGCACAGAGTTGGGAGGCTCGCAGTCGCTACTTACAAAGGCGTTGAAGAGCACTGCCAAGTCTTGCCATGTCCCATGTGACATGAGTCATCTGTTAGCTCACTGAATTGTCACCACAATCAGGGAAATTGGCATCACCACACCTTCCATTTCACGGGCACAAAAATCAAGGTCCTATAACCAGTGTACAGCAAAGCAGGGATCAAGCCTGGGAGTTCAGAATCTGCTTGGTGGAGGATACATGGAGAGGGAAGGTGGTGTGAGCAAGACTCTTGAACACCAAACAGGGAGGCTTAGCTTGTCCTCTACCCCTGGAGCTGAGGAGCTCTGCTTTCTCAAAGGTAGGACACATGGGGAGTGTCTGCATACTGCAGCAAGAGAAATGGGGAGAGTCACATTCCATTTGTGTGCAGGATTCTCAGCCACTTGGGATGTGTCCATCATGTAGAAACATCTGTTCCAAATGGCAGTGTTCTAGGACCTGGGAGAATGTCCCAAGCTGACTCTGTCAGTAATATACCCTGCCATGACTCCACGTCACCTCTGCCCTGCTATCTCGATGGGGCCACCTCTCTCTGATCAGTCCTTTAACTCAACAAGTGCTTTCTGAAGACACAGCAGGAGCCCAGCACTTTCTGAGGTACGAGAGCACAACGGAGGAGAAATCTCAGACTCATCTTCCATGTATTCCAGTCTGGCATGGGAAACAAAAATTAAACAAACTGGAAGGGGACCATGAGCATGAAGAAGGAAGTGGTACAAGCGGCCCAGTAACCAGGGAAGGGCTTCCTGGAGGAGGTGTCTTCAGCAAGATATGACAAAAGCTCTAAAAGTGATCCAACTGAAGAAGGATCATTTAAAGTTAGTTGACACAGGGCACTTGCTTTGTGCCAGGTACTGTCCCCTGAGCTTTGCATATCCTCACTTACTCTCACCCATAGCCCTAGAAGGTGGACAGTATTATCAATTATGGATGAAGCCCAGAGAGCTGAAGTGAATCAAGGACTCAAGAGTGGTGGCACTGGGTTTTGAACACAGCAGTCTGACTCTAGGCCAGGCCCTCAAATTCTACAGTGTAATGCATGTGAGAGGAGAAAGCCATCCAAGAACAGGATGTGTTCAGGGCTCGGTGAGCCTTTGACATGGTCTGGACACAGTGAATGAGTGAGCCTGGAAAGGTGTAGGGCTACTGCTCAAAGAGTTAAGGAGCCTCGCTGAGAGCTTTGGGGTTATTTCTTAGGGCTTGGCAGAAGAAAACGACACAGTTGCAAAGACATCCCTGCTGTCTGCACAGAATTGGGACTGAACAGGGTTGGAGGTGAACCCCACTGCACTGTCCGGTTGAGCAATGGAGTGAGTGGGTAGCAAGAAGCGAAGGAGAGGGGGGTGAGGCTGCATTGCCTTGGAGTTAAGAGAGTTCTGGATTACTGATGGGTGAGATGCAGGACTCGGAGAGACAGGAGGGGAGATGGGAGAGATGTTACATAAACAAAGCAGAGAGTCGCAAAACAGGTTTCTGCTTCCAACTTCAATGTAATAAAAGGGAGATGACCAAGACGAAGTCACCCCTGAGTATTTAATGTCAATGTCCCACTTGATTTGGACAATGGACTATATGGTCAGTATCTAAATACTGAGGCCATTTAGGACCAGGTGTAGGGGTTAGATAAATTAGATTTAGAAAATATATAGGAGTTTCTGATACTGTCTCTTAATTCGGGGCCTGAAGAGCATTATCAGCATGAAGTCAGCAAAAACAGGAAAGACTTAATAGACTGAAAAACAAGGTTGAAGTCAGGAAAAACAGGAAAGACTCAATAGACTGAAAAACAAGTTTGAAGTCTGGAAAACAGGAAAGACTCAATAGACTTGAAGAAACAAAGTATCTGGCCTGACATTGTTTTCAGCTGCTAAGTGGGCGGAGCCCAAATTAAGCTGAAACAGAGTTCCTCCTATTTAAGGACAGTGCATGGAGCTCAGAAAGGGAAGAGGCCCCTGATGCTAGAGAGCTCAAAGAGTCCTGCTGAAAAAAGGGCTGGCCATTGATAGCCAGCTCTCTCCCTGAAGCAGAAAGAAGCCGGTGAGCAAAGAAAGCCCGAGCAAGACACCAAAAGGCCAAGGACTTGACCCTGTGGCTCAGCTTTTGCCTAGAGGGGTTTGATCTATTCAAACAGTGGCCTAAAAGAAACTGTGCCTGGCTTTAAGGACTGAGGCAGAGCAGCTGAGTTCCTGATTCAAAAGAAGTAAGTTGGCCTGCAGACGGCTGGGGTCTCCCACAGAGAAGAAAGCATGAAGCCTTATTTAAGGTGAGACTGCAATAACCAACTTACCCTGACGAACCTGCATCTGAGAGATCCAGAAGAAAGACTGCTAAGTGCGTTAAAGAATCTACAACAAAGACTGTGTTCCTGACGACTGAGGACCTGCCCCAGAGACTGTATCATTCTAAAAGGTTATGAAAGTAGTTGTTATAATTATCTATAGGTTTAGTGGATAGGTTAAAGGGGTTGTAGGAATTTATAGGATTAATAGCTAAGAAATTGTTGGTGTTTGTTATAAGTGAATTTAGTAATAAATAAATAAGGGTTAAATAATAATTTAAAAGATCGGTTACAACCGGGCTCCACTTTCCTGATCCATACACATATTCATTCATGTGAGCATTCTTAATTACATGCAAAGAACATATGTGGCCATAGCATTTAGCTCCGAAGGAAGAAGTTGTGTTTGGGCTGAGAGCTGTGCCATTGGTCTCAAAGTATTAGAGTCCCTCTCGCTGTACCCCAACTCTTGTCTCAGGCCACGGTCCCATAAAAGGCTGTGGAATGTCTGTGGAGGAAACCACAGCACGGTCTATACCTCACCAGTCAAATAGCTGATTGGTGGGGAAAACAATATTATGAGTTCTTCTAAATGGGCCGGCCTTCCTGCCATTCAAAGCATACCTCCAGCATCCTATGTAGTGCAGCCATGTTTCCATTCTCATGGCACAACCATAGAGGGAGCTCTACTCTGGAAATAAGCAAAAAAAAGATGCCACAGAACCTTTTCACAGGATAGGAGCAATTGGTACTTCACACACCAGTCTAGCTGTGTATTTCCCAACGTTATCAGCATCACAGAGCAGAATTGCTCTGGATAGCTGGCTGGTCCCCAAGGGCAAAATGTCACTGCCTCCAAGCAGGATTCAAGCCTAGAGAAGATGTTTTTTCAAACTCCTTACCACTCCCTGAGAACACCGTGTGCTTTGGAAGACTTAACCAGCAATGCTTTTCAAGGCAGAAGTAGTTTCACCACCAACTCTAGTGGCTTCTACACACAGCAATAGAAGGTCACGAACATACTTGGCTCTATTGTGTGATGCACTACAAAGCCCGAAGTTGGGGATGTACTAGTGGGGCCTGAAGTTAAACTCAAATTTACCTTCCACTAGGGTGCCCATCCCAAGAGACACGATGGTAGAAGGGTTGGTTAAGGTTCTGGTGCCAGATTGCTGGGGCTAGAATCCCATCTCTACCACTTATTAGCAGGATCGCTCCCTTACCCTCCCTTGCATCGGTTTCTTCATTAGTGAGATGAGGTTGATACTTGGGCTACACTCTAGTCATAGAGATGAAGGCAGACAAGAATAAACATGTGCCAAGCACTTGGCACGGTGAGCAACTCACACCCGGCGGATGTCCACTGTTGTTACTGGCGATGTTACTGTGGATAGTGGTTCTGTCAGTCATGCCCAGCATAGAGGCTGGTGCGAGTGTGAGCAGGGGGAGAAACATAGAGGAAAGAAGTGGAAACCTAGCCCTTTGGTTGCTGGGTCCTTTCTTGGTAGCCCCTAAGGGTTTGTGTGATGACCTTTCATCCAGGACTGCTTTTTACCAGAATGAGAAATGTAGGGTCTATGTCAGAAATCATTGCAAATTCCAAATCAGTGAGGTTTCATGGACCTCTGAAAGGCACTGGAGGGGAAATTGGTGGACTGGGTGTTTTTTTGTTTTTTTTTTTTTTTTTTTAGCTGCCAGGGCAAGCTAGCTGATTGATTGAATGACTTTGTCAATAGACCAAACAGACAGCAGCCAGGGAGCTGGGCACAGGTGAGAAAGTGAGGAGAAGACAACAGATGCCAGCGGGGGAGAGGGGGGAGGTGGCCACAGGGCCAGAAGTAGAAAGGGATGGGATTACTCCAGAAACTGGAGCCTTGCTCAGGGTGGAAGTCAAGTGCACCGAGCTGTAGCTCTTGAGAATGCTCTGCTTCCTCACGTCTCACTGTGAGTCCTTAGGCAAAGCACTGTACCTTTCTTCCCCTCTTGTAGTACCTCCCTCAAGAGCTATTGGGATTTGAATGCTATTATGGGTTTTACATATCTGACAATGTCCTCAGTGCTTAATAGGGTCTCGTTCAAGATGGAGACCTTTCACTCTGTCACTTCAGTTGGAGGTGTCGACTTGAAGGCTGATAACTAATTTTTTACCCCCAAATGTACTGAGAAAGAGGCAAAAAGATGTAGGAGACTCCGGGTCTGAGAAGAATCACAAAGTTTTCAGCACTGAAAAGGCTCTTGGGAGGTCACAATGGGGTGTTTCAGGCTCCCCCAAACTAGTCCAGCAAACAGGAAATAAGTTATGCCTGATGGGAAAGGGGAGTCATGGAGTCCCTTACCACACAGAAATTCTTTTTCATATTGGAATCAACAAGCTTCTTTAGATCATAATTTCAATTAGAACTATGATAAGACATGGCACTCAGCCTAGTAAGTGTGTTTGCTATAACTATCTGAACACATAACGTATGATCACCACAATATTTAAAACAGTGAAACCAAGAGTTGAATACATGAGTGACCTTGCCCAGCATCATGTGGTGTATGCTGTTGGGGCCTCAGTGGTTCCAGAGCAGTGGTGGGAGAAAGCCAGTGAGGAACATGAGAGAAGTCAGCTGTGATGGCTGACCTGAGCCTCAAAGGAGCAATGGGGCTGCCCCTGGCCGAGCCAGGGAGAGAGAGTGCAGTCTAGGCAAAGGAATGGGTTTGAGCAAAGACAGACCTTCTTGGAGAGTCTGCCCCAATAGCCATTTAATGAATAATTGCAATCACAGTGACAGCTAACAGTGATGGGGCGCCTTCTGTGCACCAGGAAAGGTCTTAAGCATCCCAGAGCCAGATACTGTAATTATCGCCATGTTTCCAGAGACATGAAAGGGCTCATCCAAGAGCACAGCTTGAAAACAGCAGTACCTGCAGCTCTAAACTCCAGTCAGCTTGATCCCAAAGTCCCCAGTGGCTTCTGACTGTTAAATCCCCACCTGTTATCAGTTGAGAAACCATGGAGCTTTAAGAGAGGCTGCTCTTACCTGTGTGGGAGGGAGCTTTTCTAAGATGTTCCAGTACACACACACACACACACACACACACACACACACACACACACACACACACACACACACCTGAAACCTGCTTTGGGGCCAAGAAGAGCCCATCAAAATCAGTAAGCAGCAATCATGAGTCTGGCTACCTAATAAAGTCGAACTTCCCTAATAAGCTCACAATTCTCAGGTAATGCGTTTGACTTTTAAAGGGCTGATAAGAGTCTCCACGGAGGAACAGACCTTTGCCAACAGCTGCGTCTTCAGAATCAGTACGGAGGAGCCACTTCCACGAGTGAGAGGGCTGGATGCCTGAGCTGGAGTTGAGAAGTAGCTACTGCTGTGTAAAGCTAGACATGGTCCTTCTCCAGGGTTCCCTGTCTCCCACAGGGAGAAGAAGAGAGCTGTATAGACAAAGGATGGAGCCCCTGGGGTGACCCTAGCAGGAGAGAATAGAAAGGGAGATTTGAGAACATGCTAGTGATTGGTGCTAAAGCTACAGAGGGAGGATCTTCTGAAAGCTTTCTGCTGATTGGTGGGGTTGGCCTGGAGCAGCCTCTACATGCATCCATTTTTCTGCTGTTATCAATGTCAGTATCAGCATCATCACCACCCTCACCACCAGCATCACCATCAGCATCATCACCACCCTCATCATCACCATCATCACCACCAACATTATCACTATCCTCACTATTATCTTCCCCATCACCATCATCACCACCCTTACTATCATCACCATCATCATCACCATCACCAAAAACAAGAACAATAACAACTATGCATCAGTCACATACTGAGTGTCCAGAAATGTGCTAAGCATTTCACCACCACCTTAGGAGGCAGGTCATATTAACATCCAGACCAACATGCTTCATCTCAGGGGAGGAAGGTTAGGCTCGATGGTGCGTAGTAACTTCCTATGGGTCACAAGCACAAGAAGTAACAAGGAAGAGATGACAAACCCACTGTCTGCTTTCCTTTCAATAGAAAAGAACCTTGAGTCTGTGTCTTAGATGGAAGAAGACCCAGGAACGTAAAGGCCAGAGCATGCATGACTAATTTATGGTAGGAGTGATCTCAGGACAGAAGTTTGGAGGAGGCAGGACAGAGTGGGAGAAGAGAGCTCATGAAAGACAGGAAAGCTTCAGCATTGTCTCAGGAGAATCTAGAGTGTGGCTGGCACCAGTGTGTTCATAGAAATGGGCTAAGCGTATCAATGGACCCTACACAGCATCGGTCTTGGAGAGCAGGTCTTTGATACAATAGCATCAGTGAATAACTAACTGGCTGTGGGTTGCCATGTCCCTAGAGTTGCTGGAGATTTACAGTCAGTATGTTGGTTCCCATTACACAGTAGTAAGGACCCGGAGTCTGACCAATGGCATCCACTCCAGATGCAGAGCTGATGGTCTCAGCTTTGCCTCTGACCCTCCGAGTGCCCTGCCCTCAACACTTGCTCCTCTCAGATGACAGCCTATCCATGCTTGGGTTCAGTGTCCTCCAGAGCTGGCCAGTCTCTGACATATGCTGATGCTGGGACCTAGTGATAACAGATAATCCAGGGAGAGAGACCAGCAGTGCCTCCACTGTCTCCAGCAGTGTGAGACGAGGTATCTGACAGCTTCTCCCATGGAAACCCTTTATCTCAGTTCTCTGCTGTGTTATTTTAAAACTAACGAGCCCAGACCTCAGGAGCTCACTGCCTGCTTGCTGCCTGCCATCGAGATTTGTGGCTTGTCTGCTCTGTCCTCTCTGTAGATTTCTGCAGCTGCCCACCCTTTGCTTGTTAAGAATGTCGTCCTAAACTGCACACAGCCTTGGGCAGCAGTAGTGTATGTGTATGAGCAGAGAGGTGAGTGTGTGATATGTGTAGATGTGTGCATGTCTGTGTGTTATCTCAGGATTCCTCTGCCTGCAGGAATCCATAGAAGAGCCCAGTGGGTATCCCTGGATGGAGAGAGAGGGGCAATTCCATCCTTCATTTATTAAGGAAGAAGGCAGAACACAGTGGGGGAATGGGGAACATGCTATCGAGAGCTACTTGGGCAGCCACTCATCTTAGTGGACACCAAAGCTAACACCTGGCATGGAACATCTCAACATACCCCCAAGGCCACTCCAACCTTCCTCCCTCTCCTCCTCTGCCAACAGTCCCTCACCTCAGACTCTCTGGGGAGAATCCATCAGAATCAGCAATGAGCAGGTCCCCAGAGGCAAGCTTGAAAGTGCCGCCAGGAGCCAGACGCTGTCTAAGCTCCGGGCACATGTTGTCTTTTTCTCTTCCCCAAGGCAGCTCTGCCAGGTAATTGCACTTTCAGCAGAAAGGAAGGGACTGGGCGGAGGTCACCCAGCTGGTGACTGATCAGGCAGATTACCTGACAGCTCCTGTCTATCTGCTCTAGCTGCTGTCCACATTCTCCTGGACCAGACTCACTGGGCCTCCTGCACCCAGTTGGCTTTGCTTCCTGCAGACACTTCCCACTTGCTTTCTTTCTGGAGTGTTCTTCACCCATCTGGGAGTGATTTATTATACGCATGGTCCCGTCTCTCCTGTTGGACTTCAAATGTGTCTGGTTCTAGAAGTAAAGTGAGGGTTGGCAGGAAAGTAAGGGGATGCAGAGCTAATGAATGAATTAATGAGTGAATGAATGAATGAGTGCATCTAACTGGGAGAACTGGACCTTTCTGCACTTGGTGAACATGTCTTAGGAGCCCGTCTATCAGGACGGAGCTCTCCTGGTGAATTATCTTATTATCCCCAGACTTCTCTGGGACAGTAACCTCAGCGCTGCTTCCCTGCCCAGTCCCCACCACAGTCTAGCCAGGTGCCCCATCTTAGCCCCAGATGGTCCAGGCCCTGGCTTTTACTATACTGAATGCCTGCACCTCTCAGATGGCTTTCTCAGTTCCTGTGGGTCTCTAACATCCAAGATCTTACATCCTACTGCCCGCTGACCAGCTCTGGGTGGTTATCTAACTAGCATCTCAAAATAACATTTGAGGGACTGGCTCACAAGGCCCTGCCCCTCCCTGAGGATCCATAAGCAGTCAGTGGTGGCCAGGGAAGGGAGAAATATTTTTCTTGAGTGGTGTAGTGACTGGCAAGATGCCCACACTTCCGTAAGCGACCATAATGAGACTAACTGGATCGCCCAAGTAAGTAAATGAAAAAAAGATATGAAGGTAGAGGAGAGGCTGGCTGGGAAGAGGGAAGGGATCACCCAGAATAGTAGGAGGATGGGAGACGGCAATGAGTGAATATAGTCAAAATACATTATATACATGTATCAAAAACGCCATATAAAACCTGGTGCAGCGTGTAATTAACATACCCGAAATAAAAAGGTACTATCTGTAAGACTGAACTCCACAGGACCCTTAACAAACATCTGTCTCTACCCTCCCAGCTCAGTAAGAGAAAGCTCAGGTCATGTACTTTGGGGAGATCTTTGACTTCTCTCTTTCACGCCCCACGTCCAATCCATGTGTAAACCCTGTTGAGTCTACCTTGCCTGTCTGACAACACGGGCCCTACTAAGCTTGAAGGCAACAGCAGCACCAGCTCCACCCACCATCCTCCCACTTCCCAGATCCCATGCCGCCTCCAACAGATCAATGCCAAAGGAGTTTTTTTTTTTTTTTAATATCTGAGTCAGTTCGTGATTCCTCCTCGAATAACCCACCGACATGAGAATCCGGTTTCTTGCAACGACCCTGCAGACCCCTGTGAGCTCACCCCTCACTGTCTGACATCATCCCTCCTAGTCAACCCTTGCTCAGTTAGCTCCATCTCACTGCCGGTCCTCGCTCCACCTCTGGTATGTTCCTACCTCAGGACCTTTGTACTGGGTGTGCCCTCTGCCTGTTACATTCTCTGAGGCATGCAGTGGGCTCACTCTCTTAGCACCTTCAAGCCTTTGCTGGAATGTCACCTCTATTACTTCATTTGAAGTTGCAGTGTTCTCCCAGGAGCACTTTGCCTCCCTCCTGGGAGCATTCTGTCTCCTGCACCATGTTCCATTTCTTCTCTCATCACCATCCGACGGTCTTTGTGTTTATCACTTGGTTGTAGCTGTTCTCTGTGCTCTTCTCTCTTCTGCTCACTGAAGCAGAATGAGAACGACCGCCAGCAGGGGCTCTGTCATTGTGCAGGGCTGCCTTCCCCGTGCAGGGCTGCCTTCCCCGTGCTGACAACATGAACAGCATACGCTAGGCACTCGATAACTCGGTACTGGACTGAGAAGTTTGTGCTTTCCCAGCTCTCGCACCAGGTCTCTCCCCATCGCACTGGATCCATGGTTTCCTGTGAGGCTGAAAAACTCTCACAAGGACAGTCCTTCTCACTCCATCCCTCCTCCCAGCAGCCGGCACAATGATTCCTTAGAGTGGTGGTTCCTGACCTGTGGGTCGTGACCCCTTTAGGGATCAAATTACCCTTTCACAGGGGTCACCCAAAACCATTGGAAAACAGATATTTACAGATTATGATTCATAACAGCAGAAAAATTACAGTTATAAAGTAGCAATAAAAGTAATTTTATGGTTGTGGGGGGTCACCACAACATGAGGAACTGTATTAAAGGGTCCCAGTGTTAGGAAGATTGAGAACCACTGAACAGGCAGTCTTCAACCCTGCTTTCCTGAGACAATGAGTGGATGGTTCAGGACTGAAAGTGTGTGTGTGTGTTTGTGTGTGTGTGCCTGTCTGTGTGTATATCTGTGTCTGCCTGTCTGTGTGTGTATTTCCGTGTGTGTGTGTGTGTGTGTGTGTGTGTGTGTGTGTGTGTGTGTGTGTAAAACACTCTTGTATATTAGGAATCATTGGGTTTCAAGTACAGGTTAACAAAACAAAAAGAATTAAATGTAGAAAACTCAGCTCAGAGTTTCTGGTCCAGCTGAACCAAGCAGATCAGGCTCTTACCTGGCCTGGGCTTTGAACTCTCATCATAGAACACACCCTCCAT
Source organism: Lophiomys imhausi (assembly GCA_907164525.1). Lineage (NCBI taxonomy): Eukaryota > Metazoa > Chordata > Mammalia > Rodentia > Muridae > Lophiomys > Lophiomys imhausi. Next base: position 6,585,830 of record CAJQZJ010018538.1, on the reverse strand, counting down.
ATGCTGCCCTCCATCCCTAATCAACCCCCAGTCTACCCAGTCAGGAGTCTTTCCACAGGTTTGCTTGTCAACTGCCAGTCTTTAGTGAGGGATCGAATTGCTGAGCAGGGGGTTAGAGCTGGTTGCTGGGCCTGCCTACAAGGAATGGCTGGCTTCGCACTTGAGTGTGTCATAAAAGTAATCAGGTGATACCGCCAAAGCCCGTGGCTCAGGATTCCCACTGACCTGGGTTCAAGTTCTGATCCTGCCACTGTCTATGGCCATGGGCAAGAATGTCATCTCTCACTCCAGCCTGGAGCCTTTGCACCTGCCAGGACTGCAGACTCTGACTGCTGACTGCGGATCCCTCTGAGAAGATCCCCCTGGAGGGATCATTAAGACGAGTTCTTTTAAGGTTAGTGGCTGTCACCCTTCCTAACACTGCGACCCTTTAATGCAGCTCCTCATGTTGTGGTGACCGCCCAACCATAAAATCATTTTTGTTGCTACTTCATAACTACAATTTTGCTGTTGTGAATCATAATGTAAATGTCTGATACTTCTGCTGTTTTAGGTGACCCCTGTGAAAGGGTCATTTTACTTCCAAGGAGATCATACCTCACAGGTTGAGAACCACTGGCTCTGTCTACATAGGTCAGCCTAGGATCAAGCCTAAATCCTTTGTAGATTCTGCAACCTGACTACTCCATGTGTTCCAGAGAACGGCAGCACCTGGGATGGGTTAGGGTCTAGTCACCCAAGCTCTCCCCAGACCCACTGAATCAGCACTCACTCTTGACAGGACCTCTGAGTGGCTCATATGTACATAAAGACCCCCAGACAGCTGTGCACATGACTCTGAAAGATTTGTCTTCCTCCTCAGTTTCAACTTTTACCATCCTTCCTCCTCGCCTCATCTGTCTGTTCTAACATGCTGTGTCCTTTGAAGTTATGAGAAGTTTCTGTGTTTTTACAACCCCTTTTCCTCACTGCTTCCCTGACCAGTTTCCGTTCACCCTTTAAGGGGATTTACCTTGGTCTCCTGCCCACGCTTTCCAGACTGGGGTAGGTGCTGGTCTGTGGCTCCACAGCTCCTTAGACTTCTCTCTGCCAGAGAATCTAGACTTCTGCATTTTATTTCCTAGTTTAGGGATTCCCCCCTCCTTGCTTGATGGAAACTCCTCGAGGACAGAGACTACAGGCTTTTGTGTGCGTGTAACACACTGTGAAGTTGACGTTCAGTGAACATCTGCTGGGCGATGAATGAAACGCAGAGGAAAACATCAACTTGTGAAACTTGTTTTTTCATTCAGTTTTTACTAAAATGAGCCTGACTGTCCCTGCATCCCAATGACACTTCCTGCAGACGCACTGCAGAATCCCCAATCTTCTCTTGAGCTTTGATGCTTTTTTTTCCAGCCACGAAAAGAAAGCTCGAAGGATCAAGGCTCCTGTAGATTACCTCCAAGCAGGCTTAACTACCTAGATTAACCTTGGAAAGGACTTGGAGTTCCAAGACTCCAAGCCATTGTCCCAGGAGCCCGGCACAAATTAGCCACATCCATCTTATTGCTGGACCAGGCCAGTTCGGTGATGAATTCTGGGATTTCTAGGAGGCTCAGGAGCCTGGAGGTGCTGAGCTTCTGTTGAGAATGGAAGACAGAAGATTCCAGGCCTGTGGCAAGTACAGGGACAAGGGTGGGTTATTCACAGCCTGGGAAGCAAGTCTCTTTTTCTCACTAGGTCTCTCTCCCCAGCAGTGGGATAGAGGGAAGTTCACCATGCTGCACATTGTGCAGGGTTTTCAGCATCCACCGAAACCCTGGGTTAGAAACATTGTACACACAGGCACAGCTTTGGGTGGGATGGGGCGAATCAGAGTCAGAGGTGCCTCAGAGCCAATGACGAAGGGCCACTTCTTGTGAGAAGTAAGATGCTGGCCAAACCCTGTGATACCCTGTCTTGCAGTCGCTGGAGGAATTATCCAGCATGCGTGCTGTAAGCCCGCTCAACACCTACTTGCAGTTTTAAAGTATGTCTCACAGTACTCTCTCTCTCTCTCCTCCCTCCCTTCCTCCCTCCTTCCTATCCTTCCTCAGTTGATTATGTTTTTTATAAATAGTCTACTCAGCTGGTATTCTGGCTGGGTATTTCCATCTGCAGGTCTCAGTTTCTCCATACTCACAGGGGAACTGGCCACACCACTGGTGGTTTTCTTTAAAGCTACAATCAGCTGAAGGGTGAGAAAGAAGTGTTCATCCATCCTGGTGTCTGGCATTCAGTAGATGCTTAGTAGAGTGTACACCGTTGCTATGACCAAGGGATGCAAAAAGAGCACTGGCCAATCACGTTTGTCTGGGGACAAATGGCCACACTTCTAGGCGTGGCTCTGCCATGAGCGATGACGTAGGCTTGGCCAAGAGGCCTCTTCCCACTTTTCATGGAGGTGGCCCGGCTCTGAAATTCTCGTGGTCAAGCCTTGTTTGTTTCCAAAATCATGTTAACTCTGCCTAGGGCTAGGGTCCTGACAGTCGGGCCTCCAGCCCCAGGCCAAATGAGCGCTGAAACTCTGCTCCATCTGTGGCTACTTTGATGGAGAAGCGAGCAAGCAGCTAGGGAAACAGGCATTTTAGAGAGTTTTGTAGAAAGTTCAGCCCTGACTGTTATCAGAGGCTAGGAATCAGCTGCTCGTTGCCGTGACTACAGGCAGCAGCTCATCAGTGCCAGACCTCTGATTAGCAGGAATGCTGGGAGGAGGAAAGCCTCAAGGGACTGGGCACCTGTGGCTCCCCCTCCCCCTGTGAAGTAGAGTGTGCAGGTCCTTGGCTCCCTGACTCAGCTGTCCCCGAAGGTCTTGCCTTCTTTTTAGTATTAAAACAAACAAACAAACAAAAAAACCCAAACCCTCAATATTGAGTTAGTATGCAGTGAAGATGCGGCAGTTGTGGGCATGCTTCAGCGGAAATGGAACATAGGATGTTTTTCTTAAGGCCCTGAACCGGTGCAAGACTGAAAACATGGAAGACACATGGGGGAGGGGGGCTGCAGCTGCAGCTGAGGTCTGGGTCCTTTGAAGGGCCATGGTGAGTTGTTGTCTCTTCCTCCATCAGCTCATCACCTTGATTAGTAAGAGGACGTCGAGCCCGATCTACAGGTTCCACACAACAGAACCCCTCTGTCCATCTGTCCATCCCTTCATCAGCAAACAGGGGCACCATTAGACATTCTGATTACGTGATGGTTAATGGGGACCAGGCCCTATATCTCAAGAACTCCTGTCCTCATCCAGAAGATTATCAGTTAAAGACATTAACAGTTATCAGAAGAACAAGAATGCAGCAGGCTCCTGTGGCTCCTACCCCAGGTGAAGAGGGGACCAAGTGAGATGCAGAGGTCAGGGACAGCTCTCTGCAAAGGTGACCCTTAAGAAAGGATGAGGAGATGGCCGGGCAAGCTGCGTGCCAGGTGCAGAGAACAGCAAGTGCAAAGGCCCCGGGGCAGGAAAAGCTTTTGACCTATTTGAGAAACAGTAAGACCATATGGCTAGAACAATGGAAAGACAAAGAGAGAAACAGGAGACAGGACTGAGGCCAGATCCTGCAGCATCTTTGGATTTTGTGCTTGACCTGACAAATGCCTGTGTTATCTGGGATGTTTCTTTAGCATACAGATTCCTGGGCCAACCCCTTTGGGACTCTCATTTGTTACAGCTACAGTGGGTCCAGGATCTTATTCAGAAACCTCACTGGGAACCCGTGATACACCAAGCTTGGGAAACACGGTACTCTAAGCGCTCTCTCTCTCTCTCTCTCTCTCTCTCTCTCTCTCTCTCTCTCTCAGTTTTAAGAGCTGAGCCGAGCTGGGAGATGGGTCAGCTACTTGGGTGCTTGCTACACAAACGTAAGGATCTGAGTTCACCCCTCGCACCCATGTGAGAAACTGGGTGTGGTGGCACACATTTGAAATCCCAGGTCTGGAAGGGTGGAGACAGCAAGATGTCCGCAACTCACTGGGAAGCAAGCCTAGATCTCAGCAAGCCCCAAGTCCCAGGCTCTGTCCCAGAATGATACATGAGGTTGGCCTCTGGCTTCCACATTCATACATGTGTGTGCACATGCATATATGCATCCACAGACAAGAGGCAGAGAGCGGGAGGCAGCGGGAAGCTGAGCCACAAAACATTAGGATGTCTGGAATGAGATCTTGAATGTTCTCTCATGGAGGAGTCTGTGCTTCCCTTCAGCACTTCCTGTGGAATTTGTTATATTTCTGTATGTTTTACTGCAGATTTCCCAGTGGGGTAGCCCAGTTCAGAAAGCTGGAGCTAGTGCTGTTGGAGAAAAAGCAAGAGCTGGGCTAGCTCACCTCCCAGTGCCCAGTTACAGAAATGACCTCATCTCTGATCTTACTTACCTCTTGCCATTCCTGTGTGTGCCAAGGTCTCTGAACTTGAATCCTTCTGCCTGGAATGCACCTCCCCATTTCTGCAAATACCTGTGCGAAAGTGATACATTATTGTGCAAAAAAAAAAAAAAAATCACTCCCAATCTTTGTGGCAAAAACAAAAAACAACAACCAGTAAGCAGTTGTGTTTCATAGTTTCTGTGAGTTGAGAATGTGGCTGTATGGTTCTGGCTCAGCACATCTCAGGGTTGTCGTCAGATGTCACAAGGACAGTGTCCTCAGCCAAAAGCTTGTTCTGTTCTAGAAAGCTCACGTCCACACACTCACTCACATGGCTGGAAGTCAGTGTCAGCTATTGGCGGCAGCGGCGGGCCTCTCCGTGGGGCTGATCAACATGACAGATGATGGTCCTTAGAGTGATCAATCAAGGAGAGCAAGGAAAAAGCTGCCCAGTGACTTAGTTTGAAAGTCGTACATGATCACTTCTACCATTGTACTCATGACAAGCAAGTCCTTGGGTCCATCCTGTGTTCCAGGGAAGAGAATGTAGCTGGCAATAGTCTCGATCAGTCTGTGAGTATGTTTTAGGCCACCTCATTCTGAACGTTAGCCCTGCAAGTTCCCTCTCCCTGCTGCTCATCAAAGCAGTCTTCCCTGACTCTATGGAATAACAGCCACTCTCCCACTTTCCTAATCCTCTATGCTACTCCACCCTCATCGTAATCAATCACACTCAATAAGTCACATTTTTTTCATACTTAAGTGATAACGATCTCCCTTGCCATCTGAATATAAATGTCACGGTCATAGTCGCATCGGGTCACTGCGGTCCTGCACTGAGAACCAGCGCTGGGGCTGCAGTTAATGGCTAAAGTTTGGCCTGGACCAGGCAGGAGGCAGCCTTGATTAGAATCTCCATCCCTCCTTCCGAGCTCTGCGTCTGAAGATGCGCCAAGATGCGCCAATAAGTGGTTGGTAGAGATGGGTGTGTTATTCTGCCCTTGCTTCCCTATTGACCGGGCTTAGCTCACTTCCTGGAAACCCTAAGGGTCAGGGAACCTATCACACCCATTCATGGCTGGTCATAAAACCAGGCTTGATTCAGGAACGAAGAAAAGCTGATGCCTTTGATCGATGCTTGACCCAGGAAGCAAGCAGGATGAGCTCAGATACACCCACGATCCTCAAGCTCCTGGCTTCTCTTAGTTTGGACCCAGGACTTTGAATAGCAGGCTCTTCAAAGACTGAATGATTAGGTAACTTCTTGCCCTTCCTAGGCCTCAAATAGGCGAGTTGCGTTAGTGACTCCTGGGCATTGTTTGGCAGGAAGAAGGAATCTTAAGCCTTCATGAGAACTGCTATTCCAAGTAGGTGATCGTGCTCCTGCAGAGACCCCAGATTGGCTGATTTACAAAAGCAGAAGCAATGTGAAATGATATTTTCTAGACCTTTTGGTTGGCATAAGTTATCATTGTCCTCATGGCAAGTCAACACTGCAGGGACCGATAGCGTTCTCTGTTTTACTGCCGAGGGACTTGGAACTTAGGGGTCCAGTGGCTGCCTATAGGTACTGCTAAATGGAGAAAGCAATGTCCAAATTCGAGCATCCACTCTTCACCACATGTCCAATATGAATAATATCAAAGACCACAGTGGATTCCTGGAACCTAGGATAGCATCTAGCACTATACAGACTATGTATGGTTTTCCTTTATATATGAGCCTATGAAAAGGTCTTATTTTATAAGTTAGGTATCATGTGAGATTAACAAGGATAATTAATGAAATAGAGAAATAACATATCAAAAAATGTGACTCTCTCTTAAAATAACGTACTGTGTTTTTATGTCTCACAAATTGAAAACACCTATGTCTTCCCTTTGGCATAGTTGAATACCCAGCATCATTCTCTTGCACCTCGGGCCATTATTAAGTATAAAAAGCATGGCTTGAACACAATGCTCTAGTACTATGTCAGCTAATCTGCTAAAGATGGCTACTAAGTGACTAAGAGTTGGGTAGCATATACAGCAGGGATACATTGAATAAAAAGATGGTCCCTGTCCCAAGCAGGAGACAATACTCAGAGAAGAATGTGTTTATACTTATGATCTGCTTTGGAATTTTCCAGTTAATGCTTTTGGAGCTTGGCTGACTACTGGTTAATGAAAAAGAAAGTGCAGATAAGAGGGACAGATAATGCAGAGGGGGCATTATTTTTAAAAGGAGGGGGCAAAGAGGGTTAAACTATTCCTTCTATGCTTCAGTCTCCATTGAGAAAGGAAGTGAATTCTGGTTTCCAAGACTCTTCCATATTTTATTCAGGACAGGGTGGGGTGTGCTGCTGTAACAAACTCTGAGATCTGAGAGGTTTAATGTAGTTCATTTCTTTCTTATAAAATTATCATAGTTTGGATGCCTCTCCTGCTTCAAGTGGCTTTAACTTTCAGGGTATGTAGCCTTCAAAGTCACTGAAGCAGAAAGGGAATGGCGGAGGTGACACGTGGATCTCGGCTGCCTTGAACTGGAAATGCCCTCCCCCACCACTCAGAGAGAAAAGGGCCAATGATAATCTAATGATTTCAGTCTAGCAAGGTGGCTAGGAAATCATACATCTGAATGTTTAGTGAAATGACTGCAAATATCCTAACATGTTTGCCTCCTTATTTCTTCCCCTGCAGGACAGACCCCCAGAGCAGCCTCTTGGTCCCAGCTCAGGATGGACCTTCAGAAAAGCTGGGCCGACGCATGCCCACTGAGGCCCTTGGTACCAACAGCTGGGGAAGAGACAAGGCCTGCAGGGAGCTGGGTCCTGCCAGAGCACACAGGTGAGACACTGTGCCCCCTCTTGAGCCAGCAGCAAGTGCAACCTGAGTGTGTGAAAATGAACTGTGCCTCTCTGGACCCTTCTCCTTCTCAAGTTCCTCCTTGAGAGCTTGAGTCGTGTGCTAACAAGTGTTTTCTGTAGTGGGTCAGATAGCCAGTGTTTCAGATTTGTGGACCCAATGGTTATTGTCTGGACTATTTAGATCCCGGCACTGAGTGAGTGTATTTTGGCAGTGTATTTATAGAAACAGGAGGCAAGCTAGACTCAGATTGTATGAGTTGGCTTTCCGTCAGTGGGGCACATACATATGAAAACAAAATGAGGAAAGTTATTTTTTTGGATCATGGCTTCAGGGGTTTTGGTTCTGTTGTTTCTGTGGCCATGTATGGTGAGGTAGGATGGAGAGGGAAGCAGAGAGAGAGGGAAAGGAAAGAGAAAGAGAAAGGGGGAGGGGGGGGAAAGAGAGGGTAGGGGACCCTTCACTCCTTATCTAATTCCCTTTTCTACCTTTGTTCCTTCGAAAGCCCACCAAATTTTGAATCATTACTTTCAGGGCGGGTCTTCCCTCTGTATTTGCTGTTCTAAATGTCAATCATTCCAGAAGCAGCCCCACAGACACGCCCAGTGCTCTTTACCTGTCTCCTGGGCATCACTCAATCCAGTCAATTTGATATTATAACTTAACCACCACTTGGGCCGTTGATCATGACACAACACTCACATTTAGTGGTCGAGTTACTTTTTAACAATGATTCCACGAGCCTTGGGCTCTCAGATAATAATTTCAAACCATATTTGTGTCCTGAGTTTCAGACCTTTGCACCCATTCCTTAACTTAGCCATTCAGCCACCACTGTTTTGGTGACAGAGACTGTGCGAGATGTCTGTAAGTGTCATTTCACTGAGGATTATAAAAGTGTCATGGTGACCAAGGTATGATAACCAGCAATTAAAACCATGAAGTCTTGAACTAGAGCTGAGGTCAGCAAGGTAGCTCAGGAGATGAAGATGCTTGCTGATACGGCTGAGGAGGAGGAGTAGATCCCCCAGAACCAACTCCTGCAAGTTGTCTTCTGATCTCCACATATGTACCATGAAACATGTGCATATATGCCGATATACAGACACGCTAAATAATAAAAAACTAACTAAAAGAATAAACTGCAGTCTTTGCACCTTAACTAAACTAAGCCTACAGTTGATAATGAAGGAGTCAACGCACTTTCTACCTCCTGGTTTTTAATTTTCTACGTCACACACATAGAACCCAGTCCATTATTGTCTCATCTGAATATGTTCATTACACCATTTTATGTGTGTTTGTGTGTAGGTGTGTATGTGAATGCATGTGTGTGTATGCATGTGTGTGCATGTTCAAGTGTGACAGTGTGTGTGTGGGGTGCGTGTGTCTATGTGCATGCATTTGTGAGTGTGTGTGTGTATGCATGTGTGTGGAAGTATGTGTGTGTGTGCATGGAATTCATGGATATGTGGAAACGAGAGGTCAGCCTCAGGTGTAACACCTCAGGTACTGCTCATCTTGTTTTCCAGCCCCGGATATCCAGCCATCTCCATTGCCCCAGTGTTTTGATTTTAAGCGCACACCATGACGCTTGGTCTTGTTTTGTTTTGCTTTGCTTTTATGTGAGTGGCGCATTTTGAACTCCGGTCATATCAGAGTTAAACAGCTACAGCTAGGAATATGCAAATGTCCTTCTGAAGGCCGAGGCAAGGACTGAAATAGACCAGGCACTGTGGTAGTCACTCTGCACTGCTAACCGGACTACCTGATAGAAACGAGCTATGGGAGGAAAGGTTTATTTTGGCTCCTGGTTTCAGCGGTATTTCCAGTGATTGTGGTGGTTAGGGTGTGAGGTGATAGCAGATGGCCAGGACAGAGCGCAGAGAAGAGGAGAGCCGGACTAGAACCAGGGCAGGTGCCACCTTCAAAGACCTACCTCCAGTGACCTACTTCCATCGTCTAGGCTCCAATTCCTAGAGCTCACATGACCTCACCAAAATAGCCAAACCAACCTGGGAAGCCGAGTTCAGACATGAGCTGTGGGGAACATTTCAGATTCAAACTGTAATGTCCTAGCAGTAGGCCTAGGACACAGAAGGTCCTCAAAGTAGAAAATTGCTGGTTAAGAGCATCAGAGAGTCAGGGGAGAAGATTCTAGGCATGAAGGAAAAAATGGTGGCGATGTACTGTGAACTGAGCCGTGCAGTGTATCTGGGCCTCTTGTCTTCTGTCTGTGACTGATTCTCTGGGGAGTTAAAAGTCACAGTAATGATGGCAATTAATAATCATCGTGTCACTGATTAGAAAAGTCACACTGATTACATCTAATGACAGGGCCAGGTTCTGAAGAGTCTGTCCTCACAAGATCTTGTTGTCCAAACACCTGAGGGAGGACTTACACAAACCCAGGGGACGCAGCACAGTCCGCACCCGAGCCGAACGTCACGTCTACACGTTCGCCGTGTAGCCTGCAGCTCCGAGGGCAAATGGTGAATACAACAGCACAGGTCAACTCGATCACAAGGGCCAACGATGAAATCAAGATGGGAAGCAGGCACCGAAGCGGAAAGTCTTCTGCCTAAAGCAAACGTTTCTCTATACTCTGATAATAAAAAGAGTGACTACATAACCCAGCCCTTTGTTAGCATGACCAAGCACTGGGACCTGCACATGATTGTTCACGCTGTATCTTACCCAACTGAAAAGGCTGTAACTCCCCCCCCCCCCAGCACCACCACACAGGTATGAATAACAAACACCCTGTGTTGCAAGGCTGCAGGTCAATAGGAGCTTTTCAACTCCGTTATCGTCTAATGGAACAACTGTCTCATCAGTCGGAATGATGTTATGTGGCGTGTGACCATCACACAATCTCCTTAGCTGTAAACGTACCCAGTGCCGGGCCAAGGCACATGGCAGCAAACTTATGTCCCAGGTGCCTGTTTTAATCCCCACGTCTTAGATGATGACAGTACAAGTGTTTTTAAAAAAGCCTCTGAGTTAGGAAGGGAAGTAGAGGGTAGATCCAAGTCTGTGTGTTTCTAGAACAGCCATTTCTTACTGCTGTTTTCTTCATCTTCAACCTCTGCAGATTCAGCCACTAAGTGGGGAGCTGAATAATAATAATAAAACAAAATGTGTAAATTTAAAAATGAAACGGTAATCACGTATTATCAATCACTTGATTATTGGTAATCACTCAACCACTGCACATTTTAAAACTATGCATGTACCTGAGTACTTACCTACATCCACGTACGCTTAGCCACGGCATCCTTACCCTCTGCCTCCTCCACAGTGTGGACGTACACACTGCACGCTGAGCCACTATGAACTGTCCACTCCTGTCCTGCAGCAGCTGCATTGCTGACCACAGATCTTGACTATCATACATGGAACTCCGGAGTATACATGCATTGTGTCCCCAACCCCTGCACATAACTCTGCGTACCTCACTTATAGTCTGTGATGCACTTTGTAGAACCAGGACAGGGGAAACAGATGGGGAAAATGAGGATCCATGTGTGTGAAGGCTTTGGGACACTACGGAAGGGCTGGTTAGTTATAGTCACCTCACAGACTTCGGGTCTACTGAACTTAAGGACTTTTCAATTTTATCTTATTATTTAAACCCAAGTCTAGGACACTGGTTCTCAGATCACTTGCCTCTTAGACTTTAGGATTCCAGATGTTAGACTTCTCGGTCCTCACAATGGAGTCTTTCATCATTTCTGACAACTTCCTTACTCCCCACTCCACCCTTAAGTTCACAGCAGCTGCTGCTCTGAGAGACACGCTTGCTCCTGTGAAACAGGATGGCTCAGCATGCATCCGGGATCCTTCATCCATCTCTTGGTCATTTGGCAAATGCTCACTGGGTTCTTGTCGTGAGTCGAGCGCTCTTTGGGGAAAGGAAGTTGAAAGTGGCCCACTGTGCCTTTAAAAGCAGCCGGTTCACTTTCTGGATGGTCTTTTGTACTTTTTGCTTTAGTAGCCAGGGATTTGATTCTTATGATGTATATTTTTAAGTTGTTAGAAGTGACTCTCTTAAATATATATATACATATATATAATATGTATTTATACATCCACATATATGGATGTATATATATATATATATATCCATATATTGGTGGGGAAGAGGCCTTAACATACATTCTAATCCCTTATCATCCCTCCTGATGATTCTTTAAATTGAATGAAATATGACAAATGATGTTCTAATGAGTTGGGCCATCTCCATCTGACTGCACAAATGGCTCCAGAAGGCAGCTGGGTTCGTGAGGCAGCTCTCAGAGCAAGAATCACACAAGTTCAAGTCCCAGCTTAAATGATTCCTGGCTGTGTGGCCACCAGTGAGTCAGCTCTGCTCTCTGGACCTCATTTTCTTCACCTGTGAAATGGGATGATGAGAATCATACTGGTCTCCTGGAGAAGGGATTTCTCAACAAACTGTTCTGCCTCGTCAGTATAAAGGCCAGAGTTTGGTCCCAGGGGTCAGGTTTAAAAGAACAAAAAAACGAGGTGTGGTGACCCACACCTGTGATCCCAGCGCTGGGGAAGTGGATCCAGGAGGTCCCTGACAGCCATTGGTGAGCCAACCTCACCTACATATCAAAATACATAAAACTCTTGGTACATAATAAACATACCTCTGCTAGTTTTGTTCCTACTAAAATAATAAGAATAAAAGTAACACTCGTTGTTCTAGTAAAGGCGAACTGAGCTGGCATGTTTAAATTCTCAAGCAGTTTTCAATCCACAGCCATCTCTTTTTGCTATAGGATAGTGTTCTCCTTTTCTATTTTTTATTTATTTATTTATTTAGTTAGTTAGTTAGTTAGTTAGTTAGTTAGTTAGTTATTTTGGTTTTTCGAGACAGGGTTTCTCTGTGTATCCTTGGCTGTCCTGGACTCACTTTGTAGACCAGGCTGGCCTTGAACTCACAAAGATTCGCCTGCCTCTGCCTCCCAAGTGCTGGGATTAAAGGCGTGCGCCACCACCGCCCGGCTGTGTTCTCCTTTTTTAAATCCCTGGAGCCTGCCCCAATTATAAAAGAAGATAACTTGACTTCATTTAACTTCAGCCTGAGCGTTTGAGTTTAATTGAACGGGAAATAATTATTCCTGAAGAGCGGAGGTTTTTGAGGTTCTCTGAAACGATGTAAGATATGTATCTTGTTACATTAGACCCGAGCAAATACACTTTTAATAATGAGCTTCTACTTAACGTACCTTTTGCCTCCTGAAATTTACAGCAGGAAGTGTAGATGGGATGGATTGGGGAGGGAGTGGGCTGAACTGCCAATTCATTATTTTTTTGAAGTGATTTATTTACCGAGGTGAGCCATTTGCAAATTCAATAATAAATCTATTAAGGGTAGTTAACCTCTATAAACCCTGTTTTAAATAATCAATTGGTGTTTGGGTAACTACAGTGTCTGTCTCATCAGGTGGGCATTAAGTCCTTATTTGAGACGTTTAATCTGAGGTGTGATGGACTCAGCCATGAGGTGGCAATTAAATGACCATGGATCCTTGATTCTCCAAGGAGCTGGGTCCTTTCCCATTCTCTGGCTGTCACAGATCTAGTTAGGGAGCCAAGGGGACCCTCTCACGTTTTGACTTTTCCTCCCCCTTAGTGCCTCTCAAGACAGAGACCTGACTCCACCACCTTCCTCCAGGGGGAAAAAGAAAAAGAAGAAATCGACCAGGAAGAAGAGAAGGAGGTGAGGGTTCTGAAGAGACGTGAGACCTCAAAGACAGAAGAAGGGACAAGATAGGGTTAATAAAGGCTTTAGAGTCAGGTAGTGATTCCACCTTGGGTTCAAATCCCTTCTTTGCCTCTTAACCACCTGTTCTGTGGCTCTTTTTTTTTTTTTTTCCTTTTTCCTCTTGTGCAAATGGTAGTAATCAGACAAACCTCTTGGGATTTTGTGAGAATTAGAAAAGAAATGACACTGAGTATGGCAGGTCATGCCTGTAATAATAGCACTTGAGAAGTCTGAGGCAGAAGGCTTGCTATGAGTTTGAGCCAGCCTGGGCTACATAGTGCATTCTGGGTGAACCTGAGCTGCAAAGTGAGACCTTGTATCACAAAAAAAGGAGGACGAAGAAGAAAATATGGAGGCAGCTGACACAGTGTTTAGCAATTGTATATGACCAATTAATAAGATGCAGTTATTACCACGGATGTTGAACTTGAGCAGCTGAGACTTACCGAGTGCAGACGTTTATGCCAAGCACCTTGCTACCCATCTTCCTTTCTCTCCCAGCCTCGCTCTGCAAGGGAAACATTATGCCCATTTCAGAGATGAGAAGATAAAGGCTCATAGGATGAGATGGCAGAATCTGCTCAGGACTTGATTTCCTAGGATCCTCTCATGACCCAGGGTTAACATTTATATTAATGCAAGCTCGTGGGTCTTTTGAGATTCGTGAATTTTTTTGCTACACACAATTCTTTTAAGACGTTTTTATACTTAAAAATATTCCCAGATTCCCTCGTCTGCTGTCAGTAAAAAAACCTTGTCTAAAATTCTGGATTTCGAGGGAGGAGGGAATCACATCAAACCTCCCAGGAGGTGTTTATAGAAGCCTGCAGGGGGCAGCAGAGAGCAATGCCTGGACCACTCAAGCCAGGAACCCCCAGGATGGCAGGGGTTTCTCCATCACTTCTGCTAAGCCTGCTCCTTAAGGATGGTCCCAAGTAGGACTTGGGGATTGAGGGGGGTTGAGGGTGACACCTCTGCGTTCCAGCCATTGTAAGGAAGGGAGTGGACTCGGGGTGAATTGAGTTACCCGATTTTAGAAGTGTGCAGAACTTAGCAGAGGAAACAGCGCACGCTAATAATTAGGGGCTCCCTAATTATTCCTCCGGTGCGGTTCCCTAAGTGTTGAGTTGTTCCTCACTCATTTCTCTTTGCTGATAGTTTTGTTGAGCCCACCCCATTTTTTTAAAGAAAATGAAATTAGTGTGCATTCTTTAAAAATCGGAATGTTTCGTATGAAAATATGGGTTTCTGGAACCTTCTATGGGAAAGGCAGATGCTGTGGGTAACTGGGACTGTTCTCACACTGAACCCCAGCCACTACCTGAGAGGCCGCTGCTTGTTCTCTGGATCCCCTCAGTCCTCGCCACTCTCCCTGTTGTCATCCGGTCAGCCTGCTTCATTCATCTGCCCTATTAGAGTGGCCCCTGCTGGCCCTGAGCCGGCAGCCTCCGTTGCTTGCTGCTGTGTCAGTGAGGAAAGAAACCCCTGAGCAAGCTGTGACTCTCCTAAAGGGCCTGTGAGTTGGTGGTGGAGTCTAGATGGGAAACAGGTCACGGCAGCAGCGTCAGGCTGAGTCACCACCCTGGCCCTAGGGAGGGTAACTGTTTCCCAGAAGCCCTTTGATGGCTTCCCTAGGGAGGGTAACTGTTTCCCAGAGCCCGTTGATGGTTTTACTCATGCTATGACTTCAGGGACACTTCAGGCCTTACCAAGGAGACAGAAGATCCAGGATATAGGATTGCTGGAGCCTGCCAGAAAACAACAGAGTAGACCAACAAAGCCTTTTAGATTTAACTAAGAGAGTAGCTTTGCTGTTATGATGAGCAAACCTTGGGAACAGAGAGAACTCTGCTCAAATCTCAGACCAGCCGTGTCTTGGCTGTGTGTCTTTGGGCAGGTCGCTTTACCTCTCTGAATCTCACTTTTTTTTGGACGAGGAGGGAGGTCTGAAAAGGGAGGATAGCAATTATATCTACTTAAGGTCGGGGCAGGGCACATAACATCTAACACAAAGGCAGGCCACTACCAGTATGGGAATTGTCCCGGTATATGGTCCCCAATAGAGCTGAGCCGCTGTGTCCACATAAAGAAGGGACCCATGGCAGCCTGTCTCCCTCCCGGCAGGTCACCATCCTACAGCCCATCGCCAGTCAAGAAAAAGAAGAAGAAAAGCTCCAAGAAACATAAGCGATACAGGTACTGACTGACCTTTGTCCTCCACAGACATGGATGCCAGCGGGCAAGGGGGGGGGGGGCGTGCAAAGGTCACAGGAAGAATCTTGAGTCATTTATGTAGCACGCTCACTTTATTTCTGTTTTAGCGCGTGTTCACATTCAGTGCGAGTTGGAAAGAGTAAAGATTAATTTTTAATTAATTAATTGTAATTAATTAATTAAAGCTAACTCAGACCAGAAAGTGAGCTGATTAGAAGAAAGCAGGAGGGTTTGGGGACCTCCCAGGCCTGGAAGAGGGGCTGGGACTAGGAAGTGGAGAGCCAAGAGAGCCCAGGGAGTCCCTCCTGCTTCCTGGTGTGTGTGTGTTGGGGGTAGTGCAACCTGCCCCATTTCTACCACATTACAGGCCAAGCCAGAAGCAGACAATAACATCTTCGTTAATGTTCCAAAGTCCCGGGAAAGGACCTGTGTGTGGCTCCCGGTGTGTCCAGGAGGGTGGGGTCATGACATCCAGAGATCCCACCTTTGGTGGGGAACAGAGAAAGTCACAAAAAGGCCTCTTATGATTTGGACTCTCAGTCCAGGTGTTTACTATACACACATGCATGCATACATGCACATACACACACAAAGAGAGAGAGAGAGAGAGAGAGACAGAGAGACAGAGAGACAGAGAAAGACAGAGTCAAATGCACATGTATATTTACAGAGGGGAAAAAGACTGAAAACCAGTGATGCCAATAGGCCAAGCCAACATGTTATAACTGAGAAAATTTGCAATACTTGCAGTTGGCTGTGGGTGATTTATTCCAGCTTATCCACATCGTCCGATGCCCCTCTATGGTTTAATTGTGTGCAGTTACCAAAGGTCAGAGGTCATCTGGGTTGTCCTCATCTTCAAAGTGGCACCAAAGAAGAGTTTTCTCCGTCCAGGGGTGTGGCCACATCTCACCCTGTGTTGCTAGAATGTTCTCAAACTCAGTTTGGTCCCGCTGGCTACACCCATCACCTGTCCATAGTCTCCAACTAAGCTGAGATGGTGGCTGATTGGTGAGAAGTGGTTACTTTAGAGTCATAAATCATCCCTACCACGCAGACTGATGCTCAGGCAAGGGCATGCCCATGAGCTTAGATGGACCCTTGTCACCTGCCTGTGCTGAGCAGCTGGTGTCAGTGCAGGGGACTTTTCCATGCTTGGATTCTGAAGGCAGGTGGCTTCTCACTCAAGGCCTGTAATCCCAGCTACTTATGAGTCTGATGTAAGGTCACAAGTTCAAGCCCAGGCTGGGCAATTTAGTGAGACCCTGAAGAGAGAGAGAGATGGAGAATGAGAATGAATAGTCTGACCCATCCTAAAGCCTCCTTCTGGGCACCCCTTCCCCAGCCCAGCTCCTCTGAGTCCATGGCATGAAATGTTTAGTTAACAACAGCTGAAGATTTTGGGGGTAGCTGAGAGAGACAGAAGACACACTGAGCTTTTCCTTCTCTTAATTAATATCGGAGTTTGAGACTTTTTTTCAAAACTTCATTTCCACCTCTAGTTATAATCAAGCTCCCAGCTCCAGAAACAAAGCAGTGAGGAAAGTCCAGCTACAGCTTTCAAATTTTTCCCATCCACTGGCTCAATGGTGATTATGGGGTAAAGTCTGGACCCCACTAAGGATGCATCTTCTGGACTCAAACTGCTGCAGACCACAAGGAGAGCAGTAGAAGGGGAGCCCGGGGCAGGTGGGGAAGACAGATGCGACCAGGCAATATGTTTTGACCCTCACTGCCCTCCATAGTGCGTCATAGGGATGGACAGAATGAGGTTGTACATGCTGAGGGCTTAGTATAGAGCCTGATGCACAGCAGGGGTTCTGCGTGTGGAGGAGCAGGGTGAGGAGGGGAAGAGGAGAAATCTACAACTAAAGAGGGATAAGAGGACTTGGGGAGCAGAGCACACTTCCCCATGTCCTCCCGGCCCAACTTCACCCAGGAGAGGTTGGCTGACAATTTTTCAAGAGCACGGATGGGCTTTGACCTGAAACTCCGTACTTAAGGCAGCATTTCCCATGTGGGCTTCATGTTCTTTTAAATCTGATTGGGGAGGAGGTCCAGCTAGGAGTCCTGAGTCCTGCAGGGCCAAATCCCATCCCACTAAAGCATCATCCCAGGAAGAAATACTCACTTGTGTTTATTCTCTCCCCCCCCTACTCCCCCCTCCCTTTCTCCATCCCTTCTGTCTTCCTCCCTCTCTCCTTCCTTTGAATCAGGTCTTTCTCGAAGAAAAGGAGACACAGGTAAGATGCTTGCTGCTTCCGGCTGTCTGCCCAGCCTTCTGCTTCAGCGGGCTTGCGCTGGACAGCTGCCTGGGTGGGCTCCCAACTCCCATCGCTGTGTTCCAGCCTGTCTTCCTGGACCTCAGTTCTCTCAGCAATGAAAGGCCGTGTTGATTACCCAGAGTATTTTATAGCCAACTTTGAGCTTCCATGGGGCTGTATATCGCTCCTGGACCATCGGAAGTCAAGGCTCTCAGGTGACACAGGCCCCATCACTCCGCCATGACGTTCTTACATCTGGGCAAGGAATAGAGAACATGTGTGTGTGGGGGGCAACATGAAGCCGCCACAGGGACTCATACAAAGTGGGCCGCACACTTAGCCCCTTCTACAGCCATTCTCCACCTTGAGTAGCGGATGTGGTTATGCTTTTCCTTTGATAGCTGAGAAACTGAGACTCAGGCAAGAGAAGCCAGGACCACAGCCAACTCTGTCAGATAGGGCACACGGTGACAGTGGCTTCTTTAGTAACAGCAGCCACATCCAGAGCAGTTTGGAGAAGACAAAACCCACCATGTCTTCATCGATGAGTAAAGGGTCATTAGCAATGCCATTGGCTGCCAGTGAGTACCAGCCGGTCAGCCACGCGGCTTAAGCCATGGCTTCCTTCTTGCATAGTTGAGGCAAGTGATCTCAGAGAGGTCAAGGCACTTGTCACCTGAGCAGCAGAGACGGGACTCAAACTTGGTATGGTGTCACTAGATGAAATTAATGTCCCCTGCCCCCTTCCAGGACCTCAGGAGACAGCAGTGGGTTTCGGTGAAGTTGTGATGCCAGTCTGGCTTGAGCTAATAGGCTGACTTTCTCAGACTTCTGCTTGTCTACACCATGACCCCGGGTCATCCTTGCTCATTCTGTGTTGTCCCTGCCCAGGGCCCGCCCATAGGTGGTCCACAGGGGACAATAAAGAGTGATTGTTCACACAGAGTATTTACCATGGTGCCTCATGGTGTGCTAAGGCCTCAGCATGACAGGTGTTGCCACTGAGACCTTCGTTACCACTGCAGTTATTATCCCATCAAAGTGAACGTGGCCTCCTCGGCACCCAGTTCTCGGCACAGGGACGTGAGCCAGGAGCCCCGGCCTATACGGTGCATGAAGACCTTGGCATTTGGACAGCCTGCCTGTGTTTAATCTTGAACTGCATTTGGTGATTTGCTTTGTTTGTGTCTTTCAATTAACTGGGGCCGTTTCTCGTTTAGCTCCTGTAGCCCTAAAGGCAAAAGACGGGAAGAGAAGAGGCACAAAAAAACAGTGAGTAGACAGATGCCCCCTACCACACTGTGCACTTTGAGGAAGTGGAAGCCTGGCCTCTCCTTGGCTGGAGTGTTAGCCACGAAATAAACAGGGACAGGAGAGGGAAGGGGATGCCGATGAGAGGGAGGAAGGAAGAAAGAGGGGGGCTCCAGAGTGGACCTTATGTTCACTTGAAAGTAAGGTTTGGGGTAGGTATGCATGGATACACAGATTGTAGATGATATCTGGGTGTGTGCATGTGTGCTTGTAATGTACAGTGTATGTGTTTGTGCCTGAAGTAGTCATTATATGTGAAATATGTATGTATACCATGCGTATATCTGTATGTAGCTTGCACAAATGTAGTAGGCACATCATTTGTAAATGTCTATATATTTTATGTCATATATATATATATATATATATCTGTGCATCTAACACGGGCACCTTGCATGTGTGCATGGGATCCAGCTGTGTTCACATGAGTGCATTTGGGGGCCTGTGTGTATGAGCGTGGCAGCAAGCAGCATTCACATAGGTGCACTGTGAGCCCGTGTGGATGAATTCTGTTGGCTCTGCGTGCATACTCTATATGAACACTGTATGTCTGTGCATTCTTTACCTATGCACATGTCTGTGTAGTGTGTGCATGGATTGTGGGATGTGATCACATGTGGGGTACGTGTGTGTGTGTGTGTGTGTGTGTGTGTGTGAACAAGCATCTACATGCATATTCTGACTACTGGTTTACATACTCTGGCTTACAGTACAGCTCTCCCCGGGAGCCCTGACTCTCGGGCCCAGCTGTTTCACAGTTTCTAGCTGGTTGTAGAAATTCAAATCAGCCAGTACTGCCTGTGGAGTTCAGTTCCCCATCAAATTAAAAGTAAATTTGGTTACAACCCACCTACTTCATACCCTGTAAACGTTAGTGCAATGTGTTTTCCAATCAACTAATATTTTATCTCCCGCTAAGAAGCATCTAAAGAGAGGATCAAAGACAGTAGAATGAAAGGAGACCAGCTTCTGAGGAGGGAAAAGAAGAGGCAGGGCACAGAGGGAGGGCACTCAGCATGGCTGCCTCAAAGGGTTCCTTTATTCAAGGTCAGCACAGAGGAGGGCATTTCAGTCAGTACCACAAAGCCGTGAACCACGCTCCAGAAGGAAGGAGGAGAGACTCCAGTAAGATCAGGGAAGAACTTCCCCATTGGCCAGTTTGTTTAAATGAAGTCATCCAGAGAAACATTGCGAACCGCATGGCTTCCTCTACAATCTCCTGAAGAAGGTCCTATTGTCATCCCACACTGAGAATGAAGAAAGAGAGTCCTTGGAGCTGGTGACAGGAGTGTGTCGTAACCATGGAGTTTTCCCTCTCAGCACGAACCATATGTTCTCAGATACCAGTAGCCTTGGGACTGACAGCCTCAGGAACACAGGGAGGAATGATGGTGGCATTGATGTGGTCACCCTCTCCAGTACCAAAAGCTGGATGAGCTCCAGCTGGACAAACCACATGAGGCAGGCTGGAAAGCAAGAATCCCAGGGGCTTCCAGGAAGCAATAGATTGTTCTCACCAAGCTGACCAGAGTTACCTTCCATTTGTCCCACTTGCCTTAGTGAGGCCTTGGCATATGGAAGTGGGTGCTGAGGAGTAGTGGAGAGGGAAAGTTTGGGACACGGTGAGGACGCCAGCGGGGAAAATGGGGTTTGGTGGTGAGGGTGGCTTCCTGAAGAAGGGGATCCTAGGCTGCATGCTAGACATATAGCTTCAACTCTCTGGCCTCCGTTTCCTCACTGTACCGTGGGGATTGAGAGGGGACTCACTTTTATGCATTGTTGTGAAGAACAGCAGAATCCATAGGAGGAAAATGATCAGAATGCAGTTTGGGCCTGGAGAATGTGTTAGATACAAATGACCTGACCTGTGGTCATTGCCATCTTCCTCCAGAAGGTTCTCTTGAGCCAGAAAACAAGCCGAATTACATATCCGTTGTTGCTTGAGTCTGGCAGGTTACTGCAAAAGATGTAGGATGGCTAAGCCAGATGGAGAGCCAGGCAGGGCCAGAAGGAAGGAGGAGAGACTCCAGTAAGATCGGGGAAGAACTTCCCCATTGGCCAGTTTGTTTAAATGAAGTCATCCAGAGAAACATTGCGAATCACATGGCTCCCTCTACAATCTCCTGAAGAAGGTCCTATTGTCACTGAAGAAGTTTGGGGTTCATGACCAGAGTCTGGAAAAAGCATAAAGGCAGTGAGGAGGTTTTGAGCAGAAAATTTATACAGCCTGATAGTTGTATCCAAAGAATCTAATTCCTTTGCTGAGGAATTCCACACATCCTTCATTTTGTTTTGTTTATATCATTTTTTTAGAGAGAGACTTACTATGTTGCCCAAGCCAACCTTGAACTATATAGTTCAAGGAAGCCTCAGACTCATGGTGATTCTCCTGCCTCGGATCCCCAAGTACTGGGATCCAAGTGTGTGTGAGCTACCACACCTGGCTTTCCTTGTTCATCCTCAGTCGGATTGGGTTGGGAGTGGCTGAAGAGAGCCAGGGTGACACTGGTATTAATGGTGGAGCCAGTTTCAGCCTGTGCTGACAGGCTTTTGACCCCAGGCTAAGGACCTGGAGTTCATGTCAGATTGTCAGCTGAAACACCCAGTACATTCTGGAAATGTGTTTTGTGTGCTTCGAAGGTTACCTTTTTGTTTTAAAGGAACGTCTCTGTACGACAGGAGTATATTAAGCTCAAGAGTCTACACTTGTTTCTCCGTGTGCCTGAAATATCAGAGGGTCCCGCAGGTGGAAGGGGAAGCATGGCCGACCCTTTCATTTCAGTCTAGGCAGTAGATCAGTATTTTGCTAGAGTCTGGCTGGCCTTTGAAACGGAATGAAGCTCAGATGCTGACCGTGGGAGGCTCGGGGGCGACTTGTACCAGGACTGCCACTAGCATGATGACAAGTCTCAAATTATCCATCATCCACATTCCCAACAAGGGCCCCTTTCTGCTTCCCTGAGCTCAGCCAGCTGGGAAGAGACCCCAACCAACAGATACCAACAGAAAGCTGGGCTGTGAAGCTGGGAGATGCATCCCTTAGGGAGTGACCTACACTATTGGGTATAAATGGGATTTGTGTATCACAAGATCAAAATCATTGCCTCCTCTCTCTCTCCTCTTCTCTTCTTCTCTCTCCCTCCCTCCTCCTTCCCCAAGATCTCGAAGCCGGAAGTCTCACCGCCATAGACATCATCGCTGCCCCTCCAGGTCCCAGAGCTCAGAACTGCGCTCCTCCAGCTGTGAGAGCAGGTAATGACTTTTGTCCCTACTCCTCATCCACCCAGTCCTGAGGATGCTCGACCAGATTCTGTCTCACACTGAGTGGCTTTCCCACTCTCCAGGCCAGAGCTGCCCCTGCTGACTGTCACCAACCACAGGCAGAGGGGGCACAATAGTAGCACCTCTGCACAGACAACACACAGGCTTGCTAAGTGCCTTTGGTGATGCCAACTCACGTGATGTTCTCTGCAGTCCCTTGAGGTTATTGTGAAGATGAGGAAACTGAGGCATCCAAGGCTTTAAAGAAACAGCTCCTTAGCAACTGAGTGACACAGCTAGTTTTAAAACCAGGGAACTGACATAAAATTACACTAAATTAAATTTTTATGGGGATGCAGAGATGACTCTTCTTCCAGAGGACCCAGATTCAATTCCCAGCACCCACATAGCAGCTTACAACTGTCTGTAACTCCAGATCCAATGGCTCTGATACCCTCACACCAATGCACATAAAATAAAAATAAATAAAACCAGGGAGTTGGCTTTAGACTTTTCATTCTCAGAACAGAGAAGTTGAGTCACCTATGAAAGGACACACAGCACAGAGGACTAGGTTCTGAGTCCCTTCTAAACCAGTTTTCTCCTGGCTTGGATGTCTATACAGACATCTTGCTGATGCAATGCCTGGCCTGGTCTGAGAATGGTGGAAATGGAGTGCTCTTATGAATGAGAAGAAGAGAAAGGTTTTGTGGATAGGGACATTTGAAATTGTTGATGTGTAGCAGGAAGACCAACACCAGCTCCTAATGTCAGAAAGGGCCTTTCTCCTTTTTCAACTGGTCATTGGGGACTGAATGGGGGACACCTGGAGACTGAAACGCTCCTCCCATAGGGCACACCTTATTTCAATGGAAGCAAAATGGCTGGAGAAGAAAGTGAAGGAAGTAGTGAACTGGGAGAAGGGGAGAAGGATAAAGAAGAGGAGAAAGTGAGGTGGAAGAGGATGAAGACGAGGAGGGGAGGGGAGAATTTTTTTTTTGTTTTTGTTTTTTGTTTTTTTTGTTTTTGTTTTTTGTTTTTTTTTGTTTTTCAAGACAGGGTTTCTCTGTGTAACAGCTCTGGCTATCCTGGACTCACTTTGTAGACCAGGCTGGCCTTGAATTCAGAAAGATCCGCCTGTCTCTGCCTCCCAAGTGCTGGGATTAAAGGCGTGCGCCACCACCGCCCAGCTGGGGAGAAATGTTTATCTTTGTGCCAGGCTTTGTGTTTATCTTTGGGCTGATTTGGGGTCTTTTTTCTGTGACCCCAGTGTCCTATGAGTGTGACATGATTTTCTATATTGTCTGCACTTTGCAGTCACCTCAGAACTGTTTTTTTAAAAATTTCAAGTACCTAAGTCCTGACCTCCAGACATCTAGAGCCAGAAAGACAGACTGCAAAAATTTCCCAGGGAATATGAAAACAGAGAAATTCTGTGGTCAAGACCCTGCCATGTCCCCTCCTAAGCTGACCTCTGTGTTTCTGCTGTACCCCAGATGCAAATTTTGGGGGGAGAGCCTACATAACTCCCTGAAAGCTGGTTGGGACCACCAGGTGAAGCCATGTAGTACTCTGACCAAGACATAAACATGACCCCTGGATGTGCAGGGTAGAGCACAGAGTGAGAACGTGTCTTCAACACACAAGCTGCCAGCTAGCGTGAGTGCAGGCTGCTTCCTCGGTGATCTCAGACGTAGCCTCAATCCAGTCAGTTTTCATTCTAGGCTATCTCAATGCCTCATCCTGCTTTCTAACAACATGCATCTCAGAGCAATTCCTGTCACTTTGTGCTCCTCCATACTTCCTGCCAGTCACCCCAATGCTCTATGACAAGTTCATAACAACACCTGTTAGAGTCAGGATCCCAGCTTTGTGTGATGAGCAGAGCCTCAGCCTCTGTCCCTAGGTCAACCAGCTCTCAGGGAGTTATGTAGGGTCCCAGAAGCTTGTTCATTAGAGAAATGGCTGACATGACAAGTCCCAGCCCTGTGCCTCCTGCTGTCTCTTGTTCACCTGAGCTTCCTTGAGCCTCACATGCTGAAGGACCTTCAGGAGGACTGAGAGCAAGCCAAGAGCTGGTTATGTGGGTCACATACTCAGGAGAATGAGCTGGAAGGTTCAGAGCAGGGAGATAGTCCACACAGCAAGAGTCAGAGGAGATAGTTCTTATAGCTGAAAATTCCTGCCAAGGCTTGGCCACTTTTAAGCCATGTGACCTCAGACAAGAGCCTAAAAATCTCTGAAACTCAGCTCCCTCATCTGTAAAATGGGAAAGTAATGCCTGACCCCATCTGTGTCTTCAGGATGCAGGTAGGAGTGTGGGCGTTTTCGGATGACTGCGAATTCATATGACATTGTTTGTGCTTACAACCATAACTCAGAGAGTCCACATGCGAATGTTTTAAGGGGTCAGACGCACCTCTGGTCTCCACAGCAGACAAGACAGGCAGATCTTGCTTACACAGGGTGTCTCTATCATTTTTATCAGACATGTTCCCTTGATATTTTTGGTGATGCTCAATAGCATGGCTCCATTTCCACTAGTGGTAAAGTCAAAGACACAAAGACACATTGGGTGTGCATGGAAACATAGATAGTCATGCCCAAACATATAGAATCACAAGCATATGAGGGACATTAACCCAAATCAAATAAGGGACCTCTTTTGTCATTATAGTTATACCCACAAATCTTTGTTAAATGAACAAATAAGAAAGTTGCTGAAGAGACAAGATGGGGATGGATGGATAATAGATGGATGGTAAATTGATGGATAGATGGATAAACAAATGAATACATGATGAATAGATGGATGGTGGGTATATGGATGGAGAGATGGATGATGGATGTGTAAATGGGTGGAGAGGTAGGCAAACAGAGTGATGAGTAGATAGAGGAGTAGTTGATGGATGGGTGGATAGATGGATGATGGATGGATGGATGGGTGGGTGGATGGATGGATGGATGGATGGATAGGTGGATGGATAGGTGGATGGGTGGGTGGATGGATGGATACGGTTGAAAGGATAGGTGGATGATGGGTCATGGATTGATGGATGGATGGATGAGTGATGGATCAGTGGGTGTATGGATGAATAGGTAGATGGGTGGATGAGTAGTGAAGGGAAGATGAATGTGCATACACGCAACCCAACATTCTCACATATACAGACATACCCATGGACAAAATCATACAAACAAACAGAAACATACTCTGTCACTCTCAGATTGCTTGCCCAGCCATCTCTCCACCCCCTTGACTTCGAAAGGTCTTCAGGTATCTTTTTCTTGATCCCTAGGCACCGAGGTCAGTCTCCCGAGGAAGGGCGGAAATCCTGCCGTACACACTCCCACCGCTGCTCCAAGAACCACTGCAAGGTCAGCCCAGAGGCCCAGTCCAGCCACCTGCCCAGCCAGCCCCTGCAGAGGCTCGGCTTCCTGTCAGCCAGGGGTGTAGTAAGTATTCCGCCCAGCCCCTCTGCCAGCCTTGCCATGACTTTTGTGGGAGGTGGAAGTCCAAGTTCAGGACAGCGTATGATACCTTTAAATTCAGTTTTGGGTAAAATTTCCCTCTGGCTCCAGATCTCATTATCGACTAACCAAATGGCCATTCACCAGCCTTTGACAGCATTTGGCTTGGGGACTCTGAAGACAGGGGAAAAAAAAACCTAAAATACCTAGGTTCGTATTTCAGGGGTGGGCGTTGAAACACAGACACTGGCTTCTGGGTGACATGTGTGTGATGCATGCAGGTTTCTTAGGGTTGGGCAGAAGAAAGGGGCCTTTGACATGGGAAAGACAATTTGGGTTTTATTTAAAGTCTGCATCTCTCATGCCAGCTGGCCGGCAGCTTCGGTCAACATCTGGGATCTGGTTCCTCCTGTTAATTTGAGCCTGCGGCATTGACCTGTGTCTTCTTATGTGTTCACACACAAATTCTCAGGTGTGGAGGGCTGATCTGCTCTGACTCATCCCTCCCATAGATAGGGCAAAAACATCAAAATTCACAGAGGTTAGGATCTGGGGAAAAGTCACAGAATGAGAGAATGGTGAATCTAAATTAGTGACCCAGCAATGAATAAAAGCATAAAAACTTCCCTGGGGTCAGAAAGAAGTAATTGGTGTGGCGTCGAACACTTGGGTGTGGGGTGAATCTGAATTTAAGACCTAGCTTCATGTCTTCCTAGCTGTGTGGCTTTGGGTGAGCTGTATCACCTCAGTTTTCTCACTGGGAAAACTTGAGGCTCTGATTCCATTTGAGGTGGTTGGAACTACTCAGTAAGAGGAGAGGCATGTGAGAAGGCCTCTTGTGGACTCTGAGGGAACACAGAGACAAGCAGGGTGAGTCAGCCTTGACATATCACAAGATTGTATCCAGCAGCCCTGAAAGGGGCCTGTCCTCCAGATACATGAGAACTTAAATGTAAAAGGAGGTTTTTCCCCCTTAGAAAGGGTGAGATGAAAGCAAGGAGATGCTCAGGAGTTCTTGTGGGGAGATCAGGGCAGTGATAACAAGCAGCAGTGTGCCTTGGTTGACACGATAGTATTTCCAGTACGTTCTGGGAAACTACTTCCCATCAAGATATCTTGTGTCACCAGGGTTTAATTTTATTCAGCCTTCTGCACATATGGCAGTACTCTAACCAAGGACCTCCTTCTCAAGATGTCTGTGACTACTGAGAACATGCAGGCGCCACGCCCCCACCTGCATTGTCTCATCTCTAAATGCCCTAAAACGCCTGTGCTGCAAAGACTGCAGAGGCCAGGGTTCAAGTCTTGACTAATCAAGTAAGCCACTCACCCACCTCCACAAGTCTCAGCTTCTTTAGCTGGTAAATGGATATGATTACTTCACCTGTGGAAAAAGTATAAGTAAACTTCAATGGTGGGCAGTAAAAGTCAGAAAAATCTTCCTGAGTGAGCTATGGCTGCCCAGTCTCCCATGTACTACTGCTTATCCTAGAAGCCCTAATTGACCTTAGATATAATGTGCCAGTGGCAACACCAGACTTATACTTTCTCACCTTCCTGGAATAGTTTCCTAATAAGCTCACATATGTAAAGATGCATTGAAAACTGCATCTGTCTTCCCTTACTTACCAATGATGTTACCAGTCTAGTTCTTGACAGTTTCTTTCTTAGAACACAGGCTTTTGGTAAATGTGAGATATAATACTCCATGTCCCTCAGAAGCTTCCCTGTTCCCCCAGGAGCCCCATATCTCCCAGGAGCCCAACTCTTGTCAGAAGAACCAAAAGCCAAACCTCACCTTTATATGCAAGGAAGAGGCCTTAAGAGCTCACCTCTCTCCTACTGCCATGGTTATCAAGAACAAAAACAGAGATGCATAAGAGAGTAATAGTGGCTTTGGCAAGGTGGAGTTGTTAAAAAAAAATCCAGGGGATTATAATTGTGCAACCAAATCCTTTATAAGCTCAAAATTCTTCACCTGTTAAAAAGCAAACAAACACATATATAGATAGATAAAGCATATATATACAATGCCACATACCTACATACATGCATGTATACATGCATACAGTCTCTTCTTCAAAAGACAATCATTGAGCCCAGTTCATGGTCAGGAACAAAACTCGAATAACATTCTAGATCCCTGCTGTGGAACCTTGAGCTAGTCGTATTACCTCTCTGTGTCTGTTTCCTCCAATTCTGATAAACAAGACAACTTGTGAGACCTAGTTCATAAGATTGTTATGGGTCACCATGACTAGTTTCAAGTAAATATTTTAGAGTACAACTGGTGAGTGGCAAATGCTATACAATGCTTGCTGGTGTTGCTCTCAGTATCATGGGTACAGTAACATTAAGGGAGGTAGAGGCAATAGCAGAGGTAATGGTAATAATTAAAGTATACTTTCCAGCTTAGATAAGCCAATGGATAAACCGGGACAAGAGTCAGGATCCTACTTCCTGCAGGGTTTTCTTTCTATCATAAATAGTGGTTAGATCCAATATGGCTACACGTACCCCAGCTGAGGTTATGTGGCTCCTGGAAGTATTAAGTACACTCCAAAATCTGATTCCACGTTCTCTTAGTGGTTAATCTTTTTCCATCTTCTCCATTACAAAGGCAGAAATTAGAGAAGATTCCAGGTACATCACAGGTTTCCCAAGAGTCCCAGCCCCAAGAACTTTCTCCATTAGATAGAGCAGCAGAGCCATTTGCACTGAATCACCCATCCACCATTCCTTCAAGTCTACCTACATCTGCTGAGCATCTATAAAGGATTAGACTTAGATTTCGATCTGGACATCTGATGAGCAGAGAAGAAAGTCTGTGCCTACTAAGAGGGAAGACAGACGAGATGACAACAGGAAAAGGTCAAGCGTGACAGTAGATGCTGAGATGAGGCAGGAGATAGGCTGACAAGAAAGGCCGTCAGGATTGGGTCAGGTAGAGAATGGAATAAAGACCCAGAAAACTAAATATGAGCAGGATTTAGCCAATGAAAAGGATAACTGAAGATTGGAGGTGTGGTTTAAGATGGAATTCTAGGACAAGACAGAAATTAGAAATGAGGAGGAGCCCTAAGCACTTAGAGCCTCCTGTGTCTAGGGTCCCAATGTCCCATACACAGAGCTCTTTGGAAAATACCCAAAAGCATGACATCAAAGGGGGTGCTTTGCATATATTACTATGCAAATGAAGGTCTTGACTCTGAACTGGATCCTGATTGGTTAAAGGTGACCAGAGGCTCACTTGCTTGCTCATTGAGCATCTTAAGGAACCAGCAGTCAGTTTAATTAGAGCAGCATCATGGCTGTGGACACCAGTCCTCCATATGCTTGTTTAAAAAGTCAAATTATTGCACACATATTGGTAAATAGGTTATTTTGTCACCTCATCCCAATACCCAGTCAGCCAGTTATCCCTCCTCTGACACCTTCAGGACCACTACAACCTAATAGCTAATCCCTTTCAGCAACCAAGCCTGATTTTTCATGGGGGTATACTTAACACTCAAACAGTTGGGTGCCTTCAGAGTATCACTCACAGTGGTGGGAGCAAGGACAATATGTCGCGGAGGCATCAGACTCTTCTGTCTTGATGTCTGAGAGGGATTTATGATAAGAGGATATTTGAGTTGGGCACTGAAGGATGGGCAGTAGTTTATCAATTTTAAATGACTCATGTATAGAAGGAAATTATGTGTGGTAGGCACCACTACATAATTTGCATAGTTATTTCCCCCTCATTTCTTAGAGGTATGCATCATTCTCAGTACCACTTTGCAGATGGAGAAAGTGAGGCTTTGGGAGCACAGTGACCTGGGAAGGTAACACGATTTGAAGGGAAGGGAGCTGGCAGAGACTAAATACTGTACATTAGAAGCTTACTGTGACATCAGCAGAGGATGGCCAGGGTGTCAGGGATGCTGGTGGCCCCAGGTGCTTTGCAGAGGCCCTTCTGTTTCTGTTGTGTGGACATTCTCCATCAAGTCTATTATAACTGCAGAGAGGTTCTAGAAAAAAAGGACTGAATCAGGACCAAGGGGAAAGCCAAGCCACCTTTTCCCTCCTCCTTGTACTGCAGTCAGGACCAAGAGCAGTCATATATCACTTATGTGCCAAGTGTTACATGGATGCCAACTGACAAAAAGAGAATGTGCAGTCTGTCAAAGATAGTTTCATGAAACATGTAAGCTGAGGAAGGCAAAAGAGTGTCCGTGATTAATACACGGGCTTCAGAGCAGATCTGAGTTCGGGAGTCCTTGACCTCATCTCCTGTGGCATCCTGGATGATAGCAGTAACTAACACTCTTTAAGCACCTACCATGTGGCAGATGCTAGCATAAATGGCTTATGCAAGTCACTGCCTTGTGTTTTTATTATAGCTCTTCAAGAGATACAACATGTCCACTATAGAATGAGGACACTGTGGCCTAGAAAGATCAGACAACAGACAGCTACTCGTTGTAGAAGCTCAGATTCGAAGCCACAGAGCCTGACCAGAAAAGCCATGTGCTTATATGTGTAAATGTCATCATCTGTACCATGGGATAATTATCTTAACCTACTTACATGGCCAATATGACAATGGTGTGAGACAAGGTATCTATTTGTTTATTGAAATATCCATTAAGGGCAGGAGAGGAAGCTCAGTCAGTTCTCCCAAACCTAGGTTTGGATCCTCAGCACCCACATAAAAGCCAAGTACAATGATGTGTACTGGTGACCCCAGAACAGGGATAAAGAGAAAAGAGAATTACTGGGGCTTGTTGCCAGACAGTCTATCTGAATTGGTGATCTCCAGGTTCATTGAGAGACATTATCTTAAAGAGTAATCCACTAATCCATTAATTAATAAAGGGGATATTGATGATTGAGGAAGATATCCTTCATGGACTTCTGGCCTCCACATGCATATCCACACACACATGCATAAACATCTGCCCAAATGCACAAATACTAGTAATAAGAGTAACGATGCACTCCTACCATGCTCCAGGCGTCTGCTGTATGAAAACTCATTTCAAGGCTTGGGATCTGGCATCACATTATAGTAGCTGCTAACATGATTTATTACCACAGAAGCTTTTTTGACATTTACTCCCAATAAACCCAGCAATGACTTCTGGCCTCAGAATACACCAGTGCACTTGACAGAAACCTTTGGGGAAGACAGGATCCAAATGTGCCTTTCGCTCTACAGAGAAGGTGAGGCTGAGAACTGTCCATGGCAGGCTCTGACCCATAGACCCCTCCACCCGGGCTCATTCACCCAGGCTTGCCTTGCTGTCTCCCCTGGGAGTCTTAGCACCCAAGTTTTTCACTGCAGTAGAGAGGAGATACTGTCCAGAACAGGGAGATGACACATGGGGGACTCTCAGAGATGAGAAATGACATAGCATAGTCAACATTTACCTTTGCTGAGTAAGGAAAGAAGAAACAACCATCTTTTTTTTTTTCCAGCTAAGAGACATTTCATCACCAGAAGAGGTAGAACATACATCATCTTGGGGGAGGTGGGGAATGAGGCATCTTTAAACTGAATGAAATTTAACAATGCAAAATTTATTTATTGATCTTACTTTTTTCCTTTCAACCTGAGCTTGGACCAAGGGAGATATCTAACAAAGTTTATATGGATGGTGTGTGTGTGTGTGTGTGTGTGTGTGTGTGTGTGTGTGTTGAAAGCTGGTAGAGGAGACCTCCAGTGAGGCTTCTGAGAAAGGGGGAGCTGGAAGCTGTCATTCCTTTCAGGGTCCGACTGAAGGGGAAGGAGTAAGGAGGCCAGCTACCCAATGTCAGATGCATTGTGCAGCCTGGCGATGCCTCAGTCCTAGGAACTCTGTCTCCTGTTTATCCCCAGAAAATCAATGTCTCCCCATCCACCCTCCTCTTCACCTCCCCTGCTTCCCAGATGACCCTCAACAAGTCAACGAACCCATTCTTTTGCTGTCTTCCTAATTAGGGTCAAAGAAAGAGGAATGCTAGAAAGGAAAACAACCCTGCTGTCTTAGAGAAACAAAGGGATTGCTTGCTTATGGAATGAGCAGGACCCTCTAGCTGCATGCTATGCTCTGCTGTGTAGCATGTGAGATTTTCCAGCTCCCCATATGGCAGAGAAGCAAAAAGAGATTTATAGCTGCCGCTCTCCATGGGGCCATTTGAAGCCCCATAAACGGACTTGTTCAGTTTAATTGAAATTCTCTTCTTGATTGTATTTTTGTAACCTATTAGACCGAGCTTCCTCTTGATCTCGGAATTCAGCCGAAATTAAATTTTGAAGTGTAAGTGAGAGGTTGCCTTTTCCTCCTCTCTGTTCTTGATTAAATAATGATTTGAAACAAAAACAATAAATAACTGTGCCGACTCCCCTGGAGGGCTGAGAGATTCCCAGGGAAATGCGGGGGAACTGAAGCCTCCTGGTGAGGGGATTTAATTAATTATTAGAAAAGCCCAAGACTTAACATTGAGTGTGTTAAGGAACAAGGAGATGAGGCGAGCTCATGAGTTCTAAACTGAAAGAAAGAAAAGAATTTGGAGGGTCAAGAGCGATGAAAGAATAAAGGGGAAAACATTTGTGAGCCTCCCCCCTGCAGTAGCCATGAATTCACGAGAAACAATTTGTCCTAATAATGAGAACAAATAAGGGTTGTGGAGATGGTGGAGTTGGTGACTATGCCTGCTGTACACGCAAGAGGTGCTGTATTTGGTAGCCAGTATCTACACAAAAAGCTGTGTGCCATGTGTACCTGCCTGTAACCCCAGAACCGGGAAGTAGAGGCAGAGGAATCCTGGGGCTAGCTGGTCAGTTGATATTGCTGAACTAATGATTCAGTGGGAGATCTTGCCTCAAAACTAAGGTGGAGGGTGATTGAGGAAGACTCCCAATGATGACCTCTGAGTTCTATGAGCATGTACACACTCACAAATAGAAGCAGTGAATAGCTGAATAGCTGAGGTTACGTTGTGTGACCCAGAGTCACTGCAGAGTCTGATTGTGGCTTACTGGCTCTGGTCCCCTGGTTCCTTTTATTGACAACAGTCCAACAAGATTTTAAAGGGTTGAGATGGGAAAGAAGCGTGATGCACTTCATAGCTCTAAAAAGGAAAAGGGAAACAGACCAGGTGTACTGTGTTCGTGTTTCTTCTGAAGGGATCAGGACAGCATTGGACTTTTAGAGCACAAGGTCTCAAATATCTCAAGGGCCTCATAGCTACTATATGTGAATAGTAGGAACCCCCTAAGGACCCAGCACACTGCTACAATTGCTCTCAAGCCTAGCGTTTCCAGGGAATACGGGCCTAGATCTAACTGTCCAATAAAAACGAGAAGTGGGGTGGTTGTGCGAACTCTTGCGCAGCACGTGTTGGAAGTTGATTCATATTAATTTTCAAACACACTAAATGGGCTAAAGGAAGCCTAGCTGTGACACATCACACGTTGGCTTGGCACTTCTCCATGAGCAACTTGATGTACTGAAGCAAACACCTTCCACAGATCCCCTCATCCTGAGCACAGAAGGGAATTAGCATCCCTTAGGGACCATTTTTCTCATGAGTATAGAATGGTTGGTGTATAAGTACCCAACCCCCCTCCCTCTTGGATTGATGGTAAGTCTGGGATAGATATTCTACACAAATTCCCAAAGTCCTCCTTAGGGTTAAGCTCACTTCGCCACAGAACAGCTTTTGTGAAGACAGAACAGGAAGAACTAAAGTTACAATGGAGGAAGAGGTGATGGCAGGCCAAAGAAATGTACCCTAGCATGAGCGTTCTGGGGATCCTGGCCACAATGGGGCCATTATTACTGGATAGTGATGAATCCGTGAGAGACTTGGAGGCCATTGTATAGCCAGTTACACATGATCAGAGAGCCACTGCACACATGAACATCCCTACCAGATGAAGAGTGCCTCAAAGATGGATTTAGAGGAGGCTATTAGCACAGCCACATGTCAACAAGGAACAAACAAGAGGCATCCAGTCATGGTGCTGTTGAGTGAGGACTGCTTGTATCCTGTGTGCCGTGGGGATTATCTGGTTATGAGGAGATGTTCAGAGATGAGAGGACAAAAGCAAGAAGACAGATACCTCCATTGTCACCCATCACAACACTCAGGCTCCTGATCCCACCTGCCTCCCTCCCCCGCCCCAGAATGCACGCTGCCTTTAGCTCCTCTCACTGTGAGCTGGCCTTTCTTCTTCCAGAGTGGACTGAACACTCTGAAGAAGGTGGAGTCTGGGGCTAGGAGGCTATAAAAGGACATAGATGTCTCCAATGACAGGTTCACTAAAATATTCCTCCTGTGTGAAAGTATAGAGTCCATCAAGACTTATAAATAAATATAAGGCAGAACAGTGCTCCTATGAACAAAGAATTAAAATGTCTTCAGATGACTCCCTTCTCCCTGCCACAAAACCCTCTAAATAGGAAAAATAAAGTGGTACATGTGCCAAATGGGAGCATTAGGTGATGCTGGCGATGTCATGTGAAGCAAGTGAGAGCCTCCACTCACCAAGCCCTCAATACCGATGTGAGCTGCCCTACTTGAGTCCAGAGACCCAATGTACATGGTTTCTGACTTGTCTGTCTCAAAGAGATGACTTTACAATTTTCCTTAGCCCAAGGGACTTAGCCAGAATTGAAGTTTCCAGGCTCGGTACCTCTTTCAATGTGACCTTCCTAAGTGGCAGAGCAAACCAAAGTGAAGAGGGCCATTGTAGCTTGTCTCCTGCAGGAGGCTCTGTGGGTCTCAAAATCCGCACCCAAGATCTAGAGTGCATGCTGGTGGGAATGTGCAGGTGAAGCCTCCGCATGCTTCTCCTGGGTCAAAGAGGAATCAGAAGAAGGAGGAATTCCCTCTTTCTGCCATGGTCCAAACTTAATCCTTGACCCTCTGTCTTAACATATACAGCCTTAAGTTGGCTTCAAGACCCCAGGACTTTTATGAAGCTGTTTTTATTATGCTAGACATGAATACTTTCTTAAAAACATTTTTTTTTCTTAGAAGCTGGTAAGTATCTGAGCAGATTCCACCATTACCTAGTCACACAGGCGCCTCTACCAAAGATAGTCCTTGAAGCTCCCAAGGGACGGAGGAGGAGCTGAGGGACGAAGGAGGAGCTGGAGTTCTTGAGCAACATTTACTGAGCAGCAACCCTTAGGCAGGTACTAGAGGGTCCTGGCGTACAACACTGCCCCAGCCATGACCCCTGCCCGCCCTCAACAAGCAGACCAACAGTGAAATAAGTCATCACCCCTACTGAGTAACAAGACAACAAGACGTTTGAATCTGGAGCGAGTAGTTGGTTGAAAGACTGAATTAATTAATTACAGAGTGTTGTACTGGCTTGGTCTAGGTGATCAGAGAAGATGATAGATGGGAGAGAAAGGAAGAGTATTTTTCCCCCAGAGGAAACAGGATTATGTAAATGACCTGGAGATGGGCGTTCTGTATGTGTTAGCAAAACCAGGAAAACATGCTGGTCAGTGTGGACAGTGGGAGGTTACTTGGGAAGCATGGAAGAGTGGTGGATGGCATTCTTGGGTTTGGTTTGTGAAGTAGGTGAAGGAGGTTTGTAAAGAGCACTGTCATTCATGTCAGTGAGCTTAGATTCAACCAGAGGAATGGGACTGTTAATTAAGGGGGAGAGACCAGTATGTTTGGGCACCCTGGCACTCTTGCCCACAGAGAGCATCTCAGCAGAACTTTATCTCTATTTCCCGATGATGAAAAGCATTATCCTGTCAGGTCAAACACACAAGCCATATATGCATATG
Source organism: Lophiomys imhausi (assembly GCA_907164525.1). NCBI lineage: Eukaryota > Metazoa > Chordata > Mammalia > Rodentia > Muridae > Lophiomys > Lophiomys imhausi. The sequence continues at coordinate 6,550,522 of CAJQZJ010018538.1, read as the reverse complement.
TCATGGCCAGGTGGGGACACTCTGCAAACACCCCTGTGGGTTCCGGTTGTGGGGCACGGCGTGTGCAAAAGGCAAGATCCCCTTCTGTATGTGTGCACCAGCCTAGAGAGACTTCATACTCAAAATCTCTGCTCACAGGGAGCCGTGGCACATCAAGAAAATAAAATACTTTTACATTTGTAGTCAACACCAGGGGAAAGTACTTGGAAGATGAAAAATCCAGTCTAGATGCTGCAGGCAGCAAACCACAAGATACCACACAGCATTGAACTCTCTGTCCTTTGCCCTTGAACTCTCAGCCAGCCTCATTCCCTCCAAGATTGACTTACTTTCTGATGTACTGTTCACCCCACCATTCATTCCAGGTCAAAAACCCCATGATCCTCTCTCTGAACCAAACCCCAGCCTGAAAGCTCAGCCCTAGCTCCCCATCATGGTAGTTTCCCATTCCTAATAGAGGCATTAAAGGAAATGATCATGGGAGAGGTGGAAAAGAAAAGTCACCCAATTTAAAAGCAGCTGAATGGGAACAGAGTCTGTATATTATATGAGAAGAGGTCTCGCTCTAGAAGATTCTACCTGGCCACCTTATTTTGAAGTCCCACCTTCAAGGCACAGCTAGCCAGGTATTCATGATGTGTTCAAGGTAGAAGCTGCACTGTGTCTGTACTTTGCCAAGCCTAGACCATTACTTTGCTCATGTGCAAAGCCTCCTGAGAGAAACAATAAATAGAGGCCTGCCTCCTCGTCCCAGGATCTGGCATTCCAAGCTATAGGGATTCGCTTTTCAGTTCCAGATGTCCACATCTACTTCTAGGCAGAAGTAGTTTCTTGGGAAAGCTCAGGTGTCCCCTCTCTAGCAAGTCTACAAAGCAGGGGATAAAGTTGGGGGAAAGTAAGTTTGTTTTTTTTTTAAATGGGAATGCCCATTCCACTATATGTAAGGCCCAGGGCCAAACTATAAGACATCTATACTAACCAAGATGTCTAAATGCTCATATATAAAGTAACAAACTGTAATAAAGTATGTCCCCTCTCTCAGCAAACATGTCCTCAAGGTGATATGAAAATTGCCCTTGAATTTGGAATCTCAGGCCCCTCCTAGCCCAAGAGCACAGCATGGCAGTGAGCAAGACTCTGCCCCAAGGTGTCAGTTTCCTATCTCAGTCACCTACTAACAGTGTGACCCGCACACAGGCACCTGGACACCTCACCATGATCAGATTTTGCCAGATGTCACCCCCACTTGAGACATGGAAAAACAGATCTGCAAAGGAGACATATACCCCAGAAGGAGGCCCAGGACCCATTTAAATAGAGAATTCTGTAATCTCAAGTACCACTTGGGCTAGGCTGGAGGTGCGGTTTCCAGGGAGTGACCTCTTGACCCCGCAGATTTCTCCTCCTAGAGATGTATTGCTATGGAAAGTCCAGGACAAGGATCTCTCTTGCCCACAACAACTAAACGTGGGACGAGAGCCAGGAGCCAGAAGCCAATTCACTGCGTCCTCTGGGCCACAACCCGATCTGAATGTTGAAGAGAAAACATTCTCAGCATAGAATTCCCTTCCCAAGAGTTTGCTCGCTAGCTCCTCAAGGCCTCCAGAGGCCCTCAGATTTCATAGGCCGGCCCCCAAGCAGAACTGTGAAGCCTCTCTTGACTTCCAAATCTCCCAATCACACTCCGGGTGTCCTCCAGAACATAGACTAGTGCAGCAAAGGTTTCCCGGATCCAACCTGGGCAGGAAGGGACTGGCGAGGCAGACGAAGTTAGGTCTCCCCAATGAGATATCCACTCGCTCAAAGCTCTGAGCACCCAATACCCAAACGTCAGGGCAAAGGTTAGCGTTGTGCAGGAAGGTGTGTGTTTTTTCTTGTCATTTACGACTCTGATGATGGACTCACGTTGCCCGCTCTTCCCTTTCTCTTACACCTTTCCTACTAAAGGAGGAGTCCTTGCTTGGTAAGTGGATGTAATCCGCAAAGACATGAGAGACTTTATTAGAAGCCACTCAGGATGCTTAGATACCTCCTGCGAGGGAGAAGGACGCGCACAAATGCCTGTAGAGACCCTTTTTATTGTTGTTATTATTTTTGGTTCGTTTGTTTTCAGTCAGACTACATGACTTTACATTTATTTTGCCCCCTCCCTCTCTTGATCCCTTTACTTGGAAACTGCTCAAATGTCAGTTTGCGACTTTGAATTTTTTTTAAGAAAGAAAAAGAAAGGAAAGAACCCAACCTTCGTCTTTATTTCTTTGACCTATGTGACATTTGTTCAAGATTTTATTCAGGCAACTTTTTCTTTTAAAAAAGAGAGAGTTAGTTGAGGAGTTTGGTTGAAATTTAAAATTTTGCCTTTATCTCTTTTATTGTTTTTAATTTCCAGGATATATTTCTTGAGGCCGATAGCCCCTTTTCTTTTTTCTTCCCCTCTCCCATTCTTTTACTTTGATTATTGTTTGAGGCTAAGGGTGTCTTCAGCCCTCCCCTTTCTATTGATTTGTCTCTTTTGTTTGAGTTTATTAAAGACTACATTTTTTTGTATAATTTCCTTTTACTTTAGTTTCATCTAAATCGCATGCCTTTTCCCTGCATGACTCCTAAATCTTCCAGTTATTCTAGCAGGGGGTAAAAATAAATAAATAAATAAAAGTATCTAGAGAGCTCCCATTTCTGTGGAATTCTTTCAGGAATTTGTGCTTTTGTTTTTTGGCGTCTCTTCTCTCCCCTCTCTCTTTGCTTTCGTTGCAGTGACTCATGACGGTTAACAGTCTTGGTTACTTGCACACAGCCTGGAGCTCAGCAGTCTCCGACGGGTCTTTTTGCTTTCAGATCTCTGGGTCGGGGTCTGCGGCTGACCTCTTTAGCAAATCAGCCAGCCCGCTCACCGCCTCCCGAGGGCGCTCGCAGGAGTACGACTCAGGCAACGACACGTCCTCGCCGCCCTCCACGCAAACCAGCTCGGCCAGGTCTCAGGGCCAGGAGAAGGGGAGCCCGGGTGGGAATCTGAGCAAGAGCCGGGACCTCAACTGCGGCAACACCTCTGATTCAGGGAACTCCTTCACCACCTCCTCCCCCCAGAACAAGGGGGCTGTCTTGGAGAATGTCTCTCCCACCTGCAGGAGCAGTGATTCAAGGTCAGTGTATTTGGGGGTAGGTGGGTCCCCACCTTAGCCTCACCATTTTACTGTCTCATCACAGTGCCCTATTCTTTCCAGGTGCCTCTTCGCAGGAGATGGGGCATTTCATTCAAATTAGCTTGAAAATATATATATATATATATATCAATAAATATTTAAATACAGTACCCAGATATATATCTAGGCACTAGCCTCAGGTACAACTGGACCCAGGGGCTCAAAATGTGCTACTACATCTTTATCTTTTGAATTATACCTTTCAACTCTGCTCTCGCAATCTGTTGGCTTCATTCTCAAGCAGACCTTCCATGAGCTTTATGGATATGCTCAGCACCTGTCTCTCTCTGGCCAGCCAACAGAAGAAGAATGTCTATGCCTTACCCTCACAAAAATCTTAGGAAAATTGCCAAAACGGGTACTGTTGGCTCTGCTTGGCCCAGCTTAGGTCATGTGCCCCCTCAAACCAGTCCATGTAGCCAAGTAGATGCTGAGATACCGGCTAGAGCCAGATGCCTGTGGAGGAAAAGCCAGTATTGATATCAAGGAGGGAGGGATGGAGGGCAGGTAGATGCCAATTCACCAAAAGTCTCAGGGAAAGTCTAACATTAGATTCATTTAAGTCACTATCAGTTAAAAATATACCATAATATTGACCAAAATAAATTGAAACACATATTCACACACACACACACACACACACACACACACACACACACACAAACCTGCATATATATGAGTTTTATTCATACTTTCTAGAACTTGGAGGCAACCAAATTGTTCAGGCGAATAAACTGTGGTATAACCAGACTCTAAAATGTTTTTTTTTTTTTTTAGTTTTTAAAACTATTTGTTTTTGTTTTGTATGCATTGGTGTTTTGTCTGCATGTACCTGTGTGAGGTGTCAGACCCCCTGGAACTGGAGTCACAGACAGTTGTGAGCTGTCGTGTAGGTGCTGGAAATCAAACTCAGGTCCTTTGGAAGAGCAGCCAGTGCTCTTAACCACTGAGCCACCTCTCCAACCCCCAGACTCTAGAATATTATTTGGCTCTTTAAAAAGGAAAGAGTGTGCTATCAAATTATACAAAAGACACAGCACACATGTGATTCTAGCTATGTGAAATTATGAAAAAGAGATTATGAACTTTTATATGAAATATTGGTTCCCATGGGCTGAGGGAAGAAAGATGAATAGGTAGAACACAAAGTTTTAGGGCCATGAAATTATAACACATGATACAATCATGATGGGTAAATGTCCACTGATTGACCCCAAGTTGTAGGATGTATAACACCAAGAGTCAGCATAGGCCTTGATGACGTGAGGTGTTGGACCCTCAGTCCTAACACATGGACCACTTTGGTGAGGGATGTTGAGAGTTGGGGATGAAGTCCTGGAGGCCAGGAGGCCCATGTTTTGTGCTCAACTGTGCCCTGAAATGAGAAGTGCTCCAAAATGAAATTTATTCATGAACACACACATAGCTGTCACTGTAAAGTTCAGGTAGAGAGGCCTTTGTGTTCCATGCTATGCTTGCTACCTGCATTTTTTTTTTCCTCAGTGACACTTCCATCATTTCATCACCAGCAGCTCTGTCACTCAGGCCATCGCAGCTAAGGGTTAAAATGCTTACCAAGCAAGCAGTGCAGGTGTCAGAGGAACATGATGGCCTGCCTGTAATTCTACCCTCAGGAGGCAAGACAAGAGATCCCTGGAGCAAGCTGGCTAGTGAGGTCAGGCTTATGGTAAGCTCTGGATTGAATTGAGAGACCCTGCCGCAAAGAAGAGGAGAGTGATGGAGGAAGATTTCTAGCAACAGCTTGCACCCACACAATACACCCATATCCATACACATACACACACACACACACACACACACACACACACACACACACACACACACGAAAAGAATCTGAAAAAAAAAATCAAATAAATGACAGCACCGTGCTAATCGCTAACCACTAGATGTAGTCTCACAAGAGTAGTTGTTTAAATTTACTGGCCACTTAGTCTGCACCATCCATTCCATTACTTATCCCTCAGCTTCTCCCCAGACACAACATTATGGCAGCACTCAGCTTGGTGGTAGGTGTGAAAATGGCAGGGCCCCTTTTCCTGAGTCTATAATTCACTAGGGAAAGTTGGCTAGCACATTCTACCCATAGCTGGGGATTCAAGTCCACCTCTGTTCTAAATGGCCAAGATCTCCAAATGATAACCACACATGGCTCAAGCATGGAAGCAGCTGACAGCTTCTTCAAGGACAGTTGAACCCTTTATCTCCAACCCAAGACCTAGCCAGGCTTCAGTGTGAACAAACTGTGAGTCCTGGCCTCTGGTTTGCCTTCTCTGGGACCTCCCTGTCTTCATGCCCATTCTTGCCTGCGAGCCAGAGTTATGTCACTGCAAATGTCAACCTGCCCACGAGCAGACAGTTGTGTTCCCAATGGGAGATGAAGGCTGCCACATAAAGTGCTGTGATTTGGGGGAAATAAAAGGAAAAGGTGGGAATAATAATAATAGCAATGATAAAAAAGTATTAGTTATAATTAGTTTAAAAGCCATTAATATCTACTGAGCCAGATAATATGCTAGACATTGTCAGAAATGCTTCCTGTGAACAGCTTTCCTCAGCTCCTACTAATGTCTTTGTAACAGGCACTGTTATAACCTTTCTGTAAACCTAAAAGTGAAACTGAGGCAGAGACCCAGAAACAAATTCAGTTAATCAGCAGCGGTAGCAGCACTCAAATACAGACCTGTCTCTAAAACTAGATTCCAAGTCCAAGACATATATAGCCATCTCCCCTGCTTAATTTGATATAGGTGGACACCCAAATTAAATAATTTAGAACCAGCCTTTCACTGTATAATGTAAATGATGGCGAAATCATGGGCATTCGTGTCCTGCCAGCTTTGGACAAAGGGCTTAATAAATATGGGGTAAGTGGAGGAGATAGCTGGAAGTCAGGGGCAGCACAGACACGGAGGGTAAGGAGCTGGAGAGGTGACAAGGATGTGGGCGTGTCACAAGACAGATCCAAGGATGGAACTCTGAGTGACCCTGAACACGTCACTAGTTGTTCTGAGCCTACCCCATAACTTGCTCTTAACAGTAGGGCCAGAGACATAATGTTATTGGGAAGATTAAATGAGATGATTGTGAAGAACCCGAGACACAGAGAGGGTGACTTGAGATGGCATGTGACAAGCCATGTGTAGAAGACATAGGGTCCAGAGGGGTACATGCCCTTTCCCCAGTGAGCTCAATATCCAAGGCAGAAGACGTATGGCGTATATATATACGGCCAAATGAGTCACGTAGGAACGGGAGGAGGGCTAGGTGGAAGGGTCCACAACCACACAAAGGAGACCCTCAACCAAGACTGGGGGTGTCCTAAAAGGCTTTTCAGAGAAGATGGGGTCAAGCCACAACCATGTGTAGAAGAATGACTATATGACAAGATAGAAGAGGGATTCGGAGGCCAACATAACCTAAGGTCTGGAGTTAAACGACAGAATAGGACATTTTGTTTGGGAGGGAACAGCCTGTTAGGGTCAAGAGCCAAGACAAGAGAGGTGAACAGAGGTCATCATGAATCTGGAAAACTATACCAGTGAGATTTGAAGGTGACTATTGAACTCTTATTAATCTTCAAATGAATGAGTCTTCATGAGGACCTCAGAAGGAGTTCAGTACAACCCTAGACAAGAGAGACTATAAGACAAAGACCCCCTACCCTTGGTCTGATTATGAACAAGCCTCCATCTATTGTTTATGGAGTCTTCCAATCTCTCCATGTGCAAAATGGGCTACATCAGAGTTGCCCAAACTTAAGCTAAACCACACGTCACTTTCTTGATTTAAAAAAAAAAAAAAACTATACTCACACTGGTTTGTTTATTGTAATCATCTCACTTTTTCTGTATTGGAGTGTGTGTCACTTTCTGAAACACAATAGGTCCCTAAATAGAAAGCACCTGTAACGATATGATTAAGATGGTGTATTTAACTCTTCCTGCTCAAGGCCTCGACCCCATGGCCTGTCCCTTTATCTTGAGGAGATTACAAAGTGTTAGAGAGGTGCTAAAAAACCCATTAGCACTCAGCCAGGGCTTCCTCGTTCATGCAATTAAAAGGACTGAACAAGGACAAGAAAAGGAGAGGGAGGAATTTTTCACCACATGATTTGATGATATTTAACATTGTGCCCCTGGGATGCTCTAAGGTGGCCCCTGTGGTGTGGTATGTATCCCCTTCCTGGGGTATGTGGAATTGAAATATCTACTTCTTTTCTATCTCTGTTCTTCTAAGTTCTGTCACCTGGCAGTTCATCCCAGAAAGGAGGGAGGTGGAACAAAGAATTGAGAACACTCTAGACCATGCAGATATGGTAGAGGGAGCATCAGATCAGGGGGCCGCAGAGTAAAGGCTGATGGGTAACAATGGGTGTTCTCCCTCTTGCAGAGGATTTCAGTCTCCGTGTCTACAGTGTGCTGAGGTGAAGAAGTCTAGTTTGGTCCCATCCACAGCCCGGAGCTCCCCCATCAAAGAGTGCTCCCGTAGCTCCTCCTACACCAGCACTCGATCCTCCAGTCCCTCTTCCCGGTCCCCAAACCCCAGAGCCTCCCCCAGGTACACCCGGAGCCGGTCCACCTCCTCTGAAAAAAGGTGAGTGTGTCTTTGATATTTGATCTGCTGTATCTTTGGCAGAGAGTTTTGGTTACTAGAGATGCCCATCCCTGACGTGGGGAACAGGCGTCGGACTTGACTTTGAATACCTGCTCCAGCCATTACTTCTGACAGCCTTGTTAAAGGCAGCCAACATCTCTGAGATCCTGTTTCATTGTGTGAAAAAAAAAAAAAAAAAGTATGGCTCAGTGGCCCAATCCAACGGTGACCCACTGGCTGGGGTGAAAGCATTTAGAACATTTCAAACCTTTGTTGTTACTGTTTCTGTTGGCATGAGGATGAGATGAATATAAATTAACTTCTTCTGCATAAGAAAGTAACCAACATCATCCTTCAAATAAAAAGTGTTTACTTAGTTCCTATAACTCTGTGGATTAGCGATTTGTGCTGAGCTCAGCAGGTTGATTCTGTTCTCAACCCCCTTGTGTGTTTTTGGCCAGATGGTGGGTTGGCTGGGGGCTTAGAATTGAAAAGCATCCAGTGATTAGTTGTCTCTGCTCTGTGTTGTCTCTCATCAACCAGCAGGACTGTCTGCTTGTACACATTGGTAATGAGAGAGAGAGAACACAGTAATGTTCAAAGCTTCCTTCTCAGCTTGTAGTAACATTCCATTCCTCCTACTATTCTATTAGCCATAGTAAGTCACAATACCCATCCAGAAAATTCTTCCTTAGTGGGAGTAGTTGTAGAGTTAACATTTCAGGGGTTATGCAAGATAGAGAGAGAAGAATTGCAGCTGTTTTTGCATTCTAACCCCCAACTTCAATAGCCATTGATATTACCTGGTTACCTTATATGGAGTAGATATGTCATGGATCATACAGACATGAGCTCTCAGGAACTGGAATATCCCATCTAATACAACCCTCCTGGGCCTCTTGACCCCAGCTTTCTTCAAAAAAAAAAAATTCCCAACAGCAAGCTAGTTGTTTCTCTTCCACAACTATATAATCAAAATTCAGTTGCTTCCTTGGATGGTTATTTCAAAATCAGCACTTGCATTTTGTCTATAAGGTATCTCAGTGCACACACAAAGGCAGGATGGTTTTCCAGGGGCCACTGCTGCACTCAATAGGAGTGAGTTTATTCCTTTCCCCATAATGTTCTCTAAGAGTGGGACCATCAGGAGTGAGAGAGGGAGCGCATAGGCAACAGGGTGGGTAATTGAGATTCATCATGAAGAGCTGCCCATCCCGTTTGTCCACTGGAGACCGTCCATTATACTCAATGGATGCCTGTAGCCAAATCCTTGGATAAGCACAAACCCTGTCGTGGCATTGGCCGTCTCCCGTTGTAACTGAGCACCTGTCTAGCACTGTGATAGGAATATTTGCAGTTTGAGATGTTGGAGCAAAATTACCGTGAGCTCTGCTCTCTGTTCTACTTCAGCTTCTCTATTCTTACCACAGAACTCAGCACACTCTGCATCTTTTCTTTTGTTTCTTTCTTATTGATTGAGGGATGCTTACCCTCTCACTTACTTGAAGCATCACTGCTCTCCTGAACCATTTTTAAGTAGGGATTGCTTACTGTGTTGGCAGAACTGGCAAGTAGCATATACAGTGTGGATACCCTAGTCAAGGAAGTAATCCACTTCCTGGGTAGGGTGAAACACGACAGCAATGCTTACCATACAACTCAGAATGGTTTGAAATGTAAAACTTGTGAGTTACTTGTTTCTAGCATTTTCCACTTCTTAATTTTTTCCAAACCATTTATGATGCCATAGAAAAGCAAAACGCTGGGTAAGAGGGGGAAAGGTTGCTGTAATCTGTAGAAGGCAAAGGCACTTTTGTAGCCAGACACTCTTGGATTCATGTGTCCACTAGCTATGTGACCTTGATCAAATTATATCACCTCTCTGTGCCTTTGTTTCTCCATCCATAATATAAAATTAATAGTAGTTCCTAACCTAGGATGTGTTGAGGATTAAGTGAGACATGCGGGTTTTCAGTTCAATGTCTGAACTGAATATATATATAATATATATTATATATATACCAATATGCTAAGTGATTTATTCTAAATTAGATTTACAACCAACTCTATAGGGTTGATACTATTACCCCATTTTGCAGATGAGAAAGCAGAAGCCTAGAGTAGTGAAATCACCTACGCAAGGTCACACAGATAAAAAGTGGCCAGGACAGTAAGTATCAGTAAATAACAGAGAGGTGTCCATATTGTTACCAATCACTCAAAAAGAAAGGGTTTTCATTCTGTGATCAGGTTCCCTGATCAAAGAGTCTTGGGCAAAGAGAAAGAGCGCCACCTGGGGACCAGATGCGTAGAGCCTTAGATGTCCGCACAACCCCCCTAACGTGCCTGCAGGCTTCTTATGGACTCTTCCCCCTTTCCCAGGTCCTACTCTCGCTCTCCCAGCTATTCTTCCAAGTCTGGCAAGAGGAGCCCACCTAGCAGAAGCCCCAGGTCTCCTCGCAGTCCCAGCTACTCCCGCTACAGCCCCAGCAGGTATCCCCCCACACACACCCCAGTGGATCTCTCCTCCTGGACCGCATCCCTTTGCTCAGACCCTATGTTCTGGCCTTGCCTCTCTGTACCAATCTTACAAACCCTGTCCTATACCTAACCCTGCTGAAGTAGGGCCGGGAATTCTTTCACTCTATTTTGTCCAGTCAAGAGTGGCAACAATGCCAGGCGTGGTGGCGCACGCCTTTAATCCCAGCACTTGGCAGGCAGAGGCAGGCGGATCTCTGTGAGTTCGAGGCCAGCCTGGTCTACAAAGTGAGTTCAGGACAGCCAGGGCTGTTACACAGAGAAACCCTGTCTCGAAAAACCAAAAAAAAAAAAAAAAAAAAGACTGGCAACAAGGCCCCATACACCCTTTGTTCTGCTGTCCTTTCACACCCAGGTGCTTGCTCAGCCTCTTTGCTCACCGGTTGCTTTCTCTTGCCCCTGTATTCACATCCCCAATTCTTGCCCACCCCAGGGCCTTCTGATATGTTCCTCCTTACCCACCAATGTGTGTGCCTCTGCCAAGGGACGCAGATGCACATGCAAAGAGGCCGCCACCCTTGCTCATGTCCAGCTTGCCCCATGATGCTCGGCTAAGCAGTTTCTTCCCAAAGGGAGTCATCTTCCTTACCCTGTCATTTTTGAGTTCCTTGGGACACCCCAGGCTCAGTGGAGTGGTATGGACCACTAAGAGTCTCTAAGGCATGCAAAAACCTGTCCGGCCCTAGTTACCTGTAACCCCCCACCATCCTGCCACTGCACCCTTCCAGGGAACGGGACCCCAAATATGGTGAGAAGGAACCACAACCCCGAGAGCGTGCGCGGAGGAGGCGGCGGTCCTATTCGCCCATGAGGAAGCGCCGGAGAGACTCCCCAAGTCACCTGGAGGCCCGGAGGATAACCAGGTGAGACCCAAGAGCAGGCATCGCCTGCTTCCACCTGTCTCCCCCAATATCGTGTGCTCCCATACAGACCCTGGGACTGACTAAATCTTCTTTTGCCTCCCTGAGACTGGGGCTTAAAGATTGTGGGGGCTCCAGAATGTCCCTTAAAACCCCTAAAATGATGACTTTTGGCTCAAAGACTTCCCTAGTGTGGGATCTTATCAGGCTTCCAGTCTGCTAGGGCCTGCAATGTGGCAGGGACCTGGACATCGCGTGGACTGAGCTTGTCCTGGAGAAAAGACAATGCCAAAATTAAGCAGCTGTGTTTAGCCTAGGGGGCGTCCTGGAGGCTAGGGTCCCAGCTGGGACTGGTAAGACAAGAGGAGATGGGAAAAGAAATAAGGGATTGTCCAAGGATAGGCACCCAGGCCACCCCAGGGCAGGGCAGTGGCCTGGTGGTGAAGCCCCACTTCATTGGAGATAGTTCTTCCCCCTAGCATACTCAGATGCCAGGTTAAAATTAAACTATCCATGATTAAAACTTGAGCCAAGTTCAGATAGTGCAATATTACTGGGATTTCCAAGGACTTAAATGGAGCCCTGGTGAGTAAAGGAAACGTCTCCAGATTTTGAGTTAAGACTGGGTTCCCCAGGGAACCTGGAGTCTTTTCATCTCCTCCAGGCTGTCTTCTCACCCACAAAACATGGCATAACTCCCAGGAGTGTCATGTGGAGGAGATGAAAGGGGACGACGAAAAGATGTGACCTCGCTCTGTAAATTTAAATGTGGGACACACTGTTTTCTGTCATTATTGACTGAATAGTCCGTCAGGAAAGGTGGAAGATGTGACCTGTGACAGCAAAGGTGTCCTCGGAGAAAAGCTGTTGGCAGGGAGGGCAGAGGCTGTGAGAGAAATTGAATTTCTCAGGCCTTGAAAGCTGGGAGAATGGCTGGAGGTCGCCTCCCAAACTAGGTTATCTTCCCAGGCATCTCCATTCATCCCAGAGATCAACAGGAACCCTGAAAGCCTTGTATCCTTCCTGGAGAGAGGCAGGAGGCAGAACAAGAATGGGGGCCCAGGGTGATGGGTGGAGTTGCCCTTTCAAATAGTCCAGTGTTCTCTTCCCAACATCTGGGCATCCATGGGCATCTTTATCACCAGTTACTCGCTCTTCTGGCTAACTGATCATGGATGTATCTCATTTTCTTGAAACCAATGTACCCTTTCTCACAGCGCCCCCACCACACACACACACACACACACACACACACACACACACCATGCACTTACTGTGTGCATGGTATACAATGATACACTACAGTAAATGAAAAGCCAACCTCTCCCACCTAGAAATCGGACCTACTAGAAATAGAAGTCTCCAGTAAAAGTAAAAACAGCAAAACAAAACTTCAATTAAAGTGCCCATGCAGATACCGTTGCTGGCTGGGAACTCTGAGCCCCAGGCCTGATTTGTTGATTGTTTTTAAAAAACAACATTATTGCTTTTTCAGGATAGAGAAGCATTAAGCCAGGTTTTTTCTTTGATCTTGGAACTATGAGATAAGAAGAAATGGAGGGTTTTGTTGTTTTGTAGGGGGTTGCAGTTTTTCTGGTTTGCTTTCTCTCCCTAAGAGACCTGGGGGATAGAAGGACATTGCTTTCCCTGGGAACAACACTGGGCCTCTCTGGGAGCTGAGCCCTTACCTTTCTTATCTCTGGTCTCTACAGTGCCCGTAAACGCCCCATCCCCTACTACCGACCCAGTCCCTCCTCCTCCAGCAGCCTCAGCAGCGCCTCCTCCTGGTACAGCAGCAGCAGCAGCCGCTCTGCCAGCCGCAGTTACTCCCGGAGCCGGAGCCAGAGCCGGAGCCGGAGCCGGAGCCCCAGTCGGAGCCGCAGCAGGAGTCAGACACGGAGCAGGACACGGAGCAGCCGCAGCTCCAGCTCCCGCAGCTTCAGTCTGGGCTCCCGGAGCCGCAGTCGGAGTCGGAGCCTGAGCTACAGCTCAGCAGAAAGCTATGCCAGCACGAGGCGCTAAGCAAAGGCCCTCCCTGGAGCCAGCTGCTCACCAGGAGGACCCCTCTGTACTGTACCTGTCTCCTTTACCTGCCCTTCACACCGTCTCCCTGGTGACAGATCCGGAATGCTCCTGGCGCCTGTCTTCCAAGCTTTCCTGGGAAGGTGGGATATAGGGCCTTCTGTTCCTTTGCCAAGCTGCTAGGAGCCTCTCTACCAGCACCATCATGGGGCTCACTTAGGTGGATGGAAAGGGCCACCTGTGGAAAGTTATGATCCATGACTCAAAAGTTTGGACCTGGCCAAGACATGTGGAGTCAGCTCTGTCCTGCTCACCCACTGCTCACAGAATATCTACTGGAGGCCAGGGCTAATCCATACTTCCTGCCCTCCTTCTCCCTCCCCCGCCCCATTCTATCTCACAGCTGCACATTTGGATCCAGTGTTGGGAAAAGAGAAGACCAAGGGTGGTTGAAGTCCAAGATAAGAGCTGGGAGTTTTTACCTCCAGCTCCTGGGTCCTGCTGTGAGAGGTCAGACATGAGCAGGGGAGGTGGGTGCTAGTGTTGCTGGTGGTAGGTGTCCGGGACGGTTGGAAGCGGGTTCTCTAGTTATAAGTACAGCAGCAAAGAGTTGGGTCATCTACCCTGCTAGTATGTTAACATGGTCAGGAAAGGGAGCCCAGCAGGTTCCAACTTTGTGGAGGCCCTTCAACAGGGCCCTGTGACCCCACAGGGATAAGGAGACAGTGAAACACTCATCACACTTTGGGCTACAGCCCTACTTCCCAAATTTGCCTCATCCCCAGTAGCTGGCAGCGATTTCATTCCACGGGACCATCTGCTGAGCATTCTCAGTGCTGTGGCTAGCAGCCAGCCCCCAGCGCCAGCCAGTCTGCCCTTGCCCTCCACTTGGCGCCTGCCAGGCCCCTCCACATGGCCCAGGCTGCCACACCCTGGATTCCACCCAGGGCAGCCTGGCACCTGCTGTCCCACATGAAGACCACTCTCCTTGCCTCTCAGGAATTTTTGCCAAGATGGGACACCGCATGTAACTCAGTGTTGTGGGGAAAAGCTCAAATGCAGAGAGCCTGTGACAAAGGGACTCCAGTGGTCCCTGCCTGGGGCTCCTGCTAGCTTCTGAGTTTGCTGTCAGCTTAGGGAAGTCCAGTAACACCTAGGAAAGTGCCCTCAATCTACCTTCCTCCTGCCCAGGGCTGGCTAGCAAGGGCAAGCTGCCCTCTGACACACAAATGCCCTCAGCTGCTTGGTCTGCAGAACAGGCAGGTGAGAGAGACGGTCCTTAAAATAAACCAGTGGGCATCCCCCTCACCAGCTGCCTGGGTTTCAGAGCCTTGTGGGTGTCAAGTTTGTGGTGACAACAGCTGAGCAGGCCAAGGCACACGTAGAAAGGGGTTCTTTCCCAGCTTTGAGCAGTGAAACACCATGGGTACAGGGACAGACATTATCCCTCATGCTCCAAGATAAACATTTGGGGGGGGCGGGGAATCCCCATCTTAAAAGCAGTGATCTCTCCATGCCAATCTTTCCCAACCTATCATGGTGCCTGGGGTGCTCCAATGAGCACATGTTCTTCATCCATTAGGAGAGGAGGAGTATCACCGGCCACACTGGCCTTCCCACCCTGGCTTCTGGCCCAGACCGAAACTCCCCCATGGATGCCTATGCTGATACCACAAAAGGCCAGATGGCAGGTGCCTGGCACAGGAGTAGGTGCCCCAGGAGGGCATGTACAGCAACTGTAAATAACCCTCGTCCCCACCCAGGATGCCAACCAAGCCTCATCTCTTTCATGGAGACAGAGGCTTCCAGGAGCCACCAAACCTCCTCAGCAGGACAGCTTGTGAAGGCAGGAGAGCTTGTCTGGAAGACATGGACTATCTTCATTCAAACCACTCCAGGGGCTTTGAATGGGGCTCCTAGCAAACTTTTTATTTATTCGATTTATTTATTTTTATTTATTTATTATTTATGTGATGAGCTCTCTCT
Source organism: Lophiomys imhausi (assembly GCA_907164525.1). Classification (NCBI taxonomy): domain Eukaryota; kingdom Metazoa; phylum Chordata; class Mammalia; order Rodentia; family Muridae; genus Lophiomys; species Lophiomys imhausi. Next base: position 6,535,302 of record CAJQZJ010018538.1, on the reverse strand, counting down.
CTCACCATTAGCAGTATTTAATTATTTATTTATTTATTCAGGGAGATTGTGTATCATGATATGTGATCATGTGTGTATTTGGCAGGATGGTCTTATAAATTATTTGTGGAACTTTTTTTTTTTTAATCCTGTTGCTGTGGCCATAGTTGGAGAGGACAGAGGCCTCTTGGTCTTTTCCATGAACGCTCTAAGACCTGAACATCCTGGAACTGACCCAGAAGTATACTGAGTCCCGAGGTTTATTATTCAGCTCGATGCCAGCTAGATTCAGGCCTGTGCCTCAGCCCCTTGTATACCTGCTGTGCCATTCCTGTATCAGAAAGATGACGTCAGCCACAGAGCTCATGAACCTAAATCCAGGGCTGGAGTGTGACATTAGCATGTAGAGAAAAGATGCACAAATGTAAAGGGCCAGGAAGGGCTTCTTGAGTGGCCGCTTAAAGTTACAACTGCCATGCGTTAGCCAGATGGCCAGTCTTCAGTGGCATGCATGATTGAGTAGTTACGTTGTGGTTGGGGAACCCCTCGTGTAAGAATGGCTTAATACTCACATGGCTCTTGAGACAAGGAGTCAGTTTGATGGTATTCGAATGGTGCTCCCACATTAGGGAGAAAAGTAGGAGTGGGCTAGACCAGGGAAGGCACTGTGTTTATCCTGACATCAGCAGAAGGCATCCGTTCCTTCCTATGAGCAAAACTGGTCGGTTTCATTTAAGTCCTCCTGCTTCTCCTCCGCCGATCTAGTCCCTCCTCCCCCCTTAGCTTTCGAGCTTGGAAAGCTTCCCTGTTTTGTCTGCAGTAGACAAACACTGTTTTGGTAAGAGGGCATGGGCCTTCCTGAGGGGAAATACAAACCAAATCAAATCTCCTTTTGCTGTGATCTGTAGCTGTCCCGCTAGGGATAGCACACAAAGCTACTTTTGAAATTAGAAAATAAAATATAGATGGAGGGGACAGCCAGATGTCCCCCCAAAAGGTCATTTCTAAGCTCATTCTGGGATCTAGGACCTGGAGACATGTATCAGTCCTGCCTTCCTAACCAACTGGCAGTGACTTTCTGGCCACTAACTAGAGAGAGCTCTTGCCCTTTCTGAAGTCATTCTCCATGGCCTTGCAGATGCCAGCTTGCCTGGTACAGATGTAGATTCACCACCACATCCCTGGGTCTTCCCATCAACATGGCTGCCATGTTCTAACCCAAGCAAGGGAATTTTCTTCCCTTCGCAAGTTTTCAGAAGGTTGTTTAGATAAGCTTAAGACTCAGATCCACCACTCTCCCTCTCCTCCTCTTCTTCCTCCTCCTCCTTCTCTATCTCTCTCCTCCATTCCCTTTCTCCTCTATACGTCTCTCCTTTCCAAGCAAACATAGAACTCTTTCTGGGATACCGGCAACCTTGGCTAACTGTAAGCATTAAACCTGGGTGTATCTACCCGATTTACCCCCATTACTTTCTGCTTCTAGGGAATACCACCCCTTTAAAGTGGTTTGTAGCTCTGCTTGCCCAGTAGCTTGTACTCTGTGTTACAAAGGCTGTTCAGGGTCAAGATTTAGTTCAACTGCCAACATCCAAAATGTGTAGAGAGTATAAAATGGGGTTAAACATGTTGCTGAAGCCCCTTGGCCTTTCTGCTGTGGGTGTGCTCTACATGACTGAAATGGGGCTAATGACCACCTTGCTATGGGCCAGAGTCCCCACCTAGTGAGGTGGAGTAGTTCACAAAGAATTCTGGACCCTGGCATGAGGCCTGAGAGAGTCAACAACCACAATGTGACTCAGAGAGGAGAAGGAGCTTGAAACGCTACACGGAGGTTCCCATTCTTGAGAAAAACTAAAAATAGCATCTGAATTCCTACTGGGTAGCTAGTGCACAAACTGATCCTGAGTCACCAGCAAGGACCATTCATGGTCTCCCAAGTTGAAGCACGTTCCAGGCTCTCTTTGAGACCTCCTTGGAGAGTGACTCAGCTCTTCAGGAGCAGAATAAAATGGAAATGTTTGAAAGGAATTTTGGGTCTCAGTCTCAGAGGGCCCCTGTCCCTATATTTCTCAGAACCAGTTTCTTTCCCAAAAGGGTTTGCTTAAAGAAGTATACATATGGGGTACTACCAAAGGTTGAAGAAAACAATGAGTTATGTCTTTCTCAAGGCCAACTTGAAACTCTTTTTTTTTTTTTTTGGCTGTTGCATTTTTCTTTTTCTGTGCTGCTGTGGGTGAGTCCTTATGCACACTGAGCAAGGGTTCGAGCCAATGAGCCACACCCTCAGCCCTGTGCTAGATTCCTTCCACCTTGTCTCTTCTGCATATATTCTGAATAGTCTCATGGGCATATGTTTCTCACCTTGGTTTCCCCTCTGCTGAGTAGAAAATTTGATTTGATAATATATGACACATGCCCTCCTCCACTGGCCAGCCCATTAGAGACACTCTGGCCAGAAACATCATTGGACGACACTATAAAGAAAGCTATTCCTCCGTTCTGCACTGATGAGCCAATGGCATGGTCACCATGGTCACCATCCCTCTGTTACTTTTTTGTTTTTCTGTTTGTGTATTTGGGTTGGTTGCTGTTGTTCATTTCTGTTTTTATTTTGTGAGTTGATTTTCAGTTTTGTTTTCTTTTTTAGGTTGTTGTTATTTTGCATTGTAAATACCATGAGGTAAGCCTGGCCTCATAACATGGCTTATTTAATAATTTATTATTTCCTATTTATTGAGTGGTATTGGGAAGGGAGGGGGACCAGCCCTCCCACTGGGTTGCTATTGGAAACACATCCATCTCTCAGCTCTGGTGCTGCTGCCTGTAGCGGGGGAATTATCACCCAGGTAATGACTGCTGGACTCATCAGACGAATTGGAACCAGCAGAAACAGAGGGTTCTGTCACACAAACCAAGTCCGAATGGAGCTAAAACCCTGGCTATCTCTGGAAAACCTCATTTAGATGGAAGTTAATTGAGGAACTCAAATGCCTGTACACGAACCAACTTCTATTAAAAAGTCACAACTAAAAAAACAAACACAGAGAGAATCCTTTTTCTGTGGCCACATGAAATTACGTTGTGTGTATTAGCAAGCTGAGCCAAAGAGAAAGTGATGATATTCCTATGTGATTCTTTTGCCTTTGGGGATAAATGTAGTGGGTATTGAGCCTCAGTCTTGTCATCTGTACAATAGGACTTGGCCAATATATTCTGGGGAGGGCATGAGGGAGAGAATTCCACTCTGGTGCAACGGACTCCATCCTGGTGTACATTGTGGCTGTGTTGTTTGCTGGAAGGATGTCAATCAAAGAGGGGACAAAGTTGGAATAGCTGAGATGGGGGACACATGAAGATGATGTAACTCTTACAGCCCGAGTCCAAGGCTTCTGTGTCCAGTATAAACTCTCCAAGTCCATTTTCCTTGGCATTATGATGGGGAGAACAAGATGGCTCTGGCCTGCCCTGACGCTAACCGTTGGCCATTGTCAGACCGTATCTTCTACAAGTATCCTGATAAGTCCTATCGCTACCTTTCAGATGAGAAAGCTGAGGCCCATGGAAGGGAACTGTCACTCCCAACCCTGCCTGACTCTGTCCCTTGAATCCTCAGTGGGTCCTTTATAGGGGACCTAAGCTGTGAGGACTCAGCACTGTGTCTTCTCTCCCAAGGCTAAGCTGTTTCCTCAAGTGGCCAATGGCTGAGGAACTGGCTGATTCTGCCCCCATTGACGCAAAGGATATGGTGTGTCTCAAAGCCATTTCTCTACATTAGAGGCTGAGAGTCCCACCTGGAAAATCCCAAAGTAGAAGACCCTCAACTATCCCAGCTCAGCCTGACCATGCAGCATCTGCCCAGAAGATCCGCATCAGAGAGACAGAGAGAGACAGAGAGAGACAGAGACAGAGAGACAGAGAGAAGCTGCTGGGTCCTCCAGCATCCTGGGAGTCTATCCTCTGCCCAGGAGGCCAGTGACCACCGCCCACCATAACCTTCCCAGTGTTTCTAGGTTTTCAGCCTTAGGATTCACATCTCTGTTCTAATTAAAGGTCCATGGTACTGTGTTCTCATATGTGGCCTAGTGTCTTCTGTGCATGGGATGTTCAGAGAAGGAAGATGGGTGTTAGGGAGTCCTCATGACCCACCTGCCATGTGCCACACACACACATCCACACGGCTCAGTGTGTTTATTCAGTTTCCCAGACCTGTGAGCACTTGGGATTTTTTTCGCTTTTGTGTAAGTTTGTGAATGTGTGTGCGTGTGTACGTGCCTGAGTGTGTGTGTTCACACACATGCAGAGACCAAAGGATAACTTCAGATGTCAATCTTTGGGTGCTGTCCAACTACTTTTTGGATCCCTGATGGCCAGGGAGCCTCAGGGACTAGCCTGTTTCTATCTGCCCCAATGCTCAGGTTGCATGTGTGGGACACCATGTAACCATGCCCAGCCTTTTCCCATGGGTTCTGGGGATCACACTCAGTTCCCCATATGTGAAGCAAGATGCTTTATCAGTTGTGTTGTCTATGCAGCCTCGATTTGGATATCCGTGCTACCCAGATGGTAGCATCTATGTGCTCCCTCGGGAAACCTGACCCAGATCATCTCATTGTACTCCTTACTGTAGCCTTTGCTGCAACCCCAATATTAGACTTCCTTCCTAACAAGACAGAAACCGAAGCCTAGAAAAACAAAGTCACTCGCCCAAGATCCACAGTCTCTAGAATCAAGGGCAGAATTCAGACAAACTGAGCCAAAACCCCAGGTTGCCAACTGCTCTCTATAGCTCCTGAGTTTGTAAATGTCTGACCTCTTCCTTCATGGTATTTAGATCCTAAATACCTTGGACATTTCTACTGCTAGCTGTGTATCACTGGACAAGGGTCACACCCTGTGGGTGAATGGTTTACTAAGCTGTAGAATGGTCTAGCAGCAGCCACCTCCCTGGGCTGCTATGGGAACAAAATGAGACCATACATTCTTTAAGTGCATGAAAGGGAGTAAGCATTCAAGTAATGCCAATGAGAAAAAATTAGCATTTCTTGTACGAGTCTGACATGGTGGGAGTCCTGGAGTCATCAAAGTGGAGCTAACTTGGAGCACGGGTGTCCTGGGAATGTCCCCAGGGCAGGTTGAGGGTATTCATGGGATAGGTGGGAGTGGGTGGGGTTAGCCATGGAGAGGTGGAAAGCATAGTACACAAAATTCCAGGTGACAATCTCAGCTCGGTGCTGCCACATCCTCCAGTTTCCAAGGGTGCCTGCTTTTCAGGTTAAAAATCTTACACTTGGCCAGGCGGTGGTGGCGCACGCCTTTAATCCCAAAACTTGGGAGGCAGAGGCAGGCGGATCTTTGTGAGTTCGAGGCCAGCCTGGTCTACAAAGCGAGTCCAGGACAGCCAGAGATATTCAGAGAAACCCTGTCTCGAAAAACCAAAAAAAAAAAAAAATCTTACACTTAAAATGTTCATAACATCATTTTTTTCAAATATCATGTGAGTCACTATTACACACACACACACACACACACACACACACACAGAGTTATTCTCCGCACTCATCCTGTGTCTTGCCGAATGAAAACCTGCCTTGGGAATCATGGGGAGGGATAGCCTGTCTTGGGTAAAAATCTGTGGCTACCCACCACCTACACCCCACACCCCACAATGACTTCATTCTTTCAAAATAGCCTGGTTATGAAGACGTACCCAGTGTCCTCTGCTGAGGCTCTCTAGTGACTAAGACCCATCAATGACTTAATGATCACATGCCCTTTGCCCACATTAATACTTCACTTTTGGGGTGCTCCATTTGACAGAAGATACAGTTAAGGCTCCAGGGGGGTAAGTTTACATAACTAGTTGGTATTTGGATACAGACCTGAGGGTTCAAGAACATTTAACAACTTTTATTCCCTAGTGTGTAATCCCCATCATTGAAGAGCTATCCCCCCTGCTCCCCCTGCTCCAAAAATGGCTCCAATAAGATGACTTCTCAGAAACTGTGACTTTAAGAAATCTGCCCCTGAGCTGGGTGTAGTGGCGCACGCCTTTAATCCCAGCACTCGGGAGACAGAGGCAGGCGGATCTCTGTGAGTTCAAGGCCAGCCTGGTCTACAAAGCGAGTCCAGGACAGCCAGGGCTACACAGAGAAACCCTGTCTCGAAAAACCAAAAACCAAAAAAAAAAAAAAAAAGAAAAAGAAATCTGCCCCTGTGACTAATGTCGTCACCTCTCATGTGACTCATGGAGAGCTCTTCACCTTTCTAATTCCTGCCCAAACTCCCAGTTACCAGAATCCACGTGTTTGTTTATCTAGCGATTGGTCTGGGCAGATGCCCCGCCCCCGGCCCCCCCATCTCTGCCCCACCCACCCCCAGTTCCAGCTGTCCTGGCTGCAGAGGAAAGAACCCTGCTTCTGCAGGCATTACCAGATTGGCAGCTGCCCAAGTATGGAACAGAGGCAGCATGCATCCAACACTCCAGCTTCTGGTCATCCGGAGATACGTGCAGCCTCTCTGCTGGGTAGAATCGATGAAACAATTCGAGATGTGGGAGGAATGTTGGAAAACACAAGTTCCCATGAGATGGAATCCAGACTCCTTCCCCTCGATTGCAGCACGACCATTTAAGCAAGTCAAGCCCTTCGTTAGGGCCCAGTTACTCAACCTATTAAAAGGGGTGGGAGGATTAGACCAGAGGATTTCAACCCTGACTGAGTATTAAAATCACCTTGAACTGTTAGCCCACCCTAGACAAAATGTATGTTTGAGAAAGAATGCCAGGCACCTGTGCTTCTAAAAGTCTCCCCAGGTTGTTTCAGTGTGAAGCCAGGTTGGAGAAACACTGGAGAAGATGGTGCCCACAACACTACCCAGAGCTGATCAGGGTTGACCAGAAAGCCAACAATAAGATCACCCAGCATCTCCAGAGTGCCAGTCAAGGGCCAGGCAGGTCCCTATATCATCTCCACAGCTTCTGCAGGAGACAGATGCTATGTTACTGTCAAGTTCATATTTGCAGAAACTGGGACACAAATGGTTGCTCCAGGTGTCATTGGTAGTAAGCTGTTAGGATTGGGCAAAGGCAGAGAGTAACTTCACCTTGGAGGGTCAGGTGAGACATCGCAGGGGGGAGGAAAGTGGCCTGGAGGCAGACGCTGGGGAAGGAGTAGGATTAAGCTTGGGGGAGGAACCAGAGTAATCATGTACATGGAGTGGGGGCAAGGCAGTAGTGTCACACCTGCCTGAAGTCAGCTCCCCACCCTCATCGCCCAGCCCTACCCCTTTCTCCCATAGCCCCACCCTGTTCTCCCACAGCCCCACCCCTTTCTCCCACAGCCCCACCCCTTTCTCCCTTGGTGCACTTTCCTTAATACTTAATGCTACCTGTAATTACTTCTCGTTTGTTTAGTGTCCATCTCTGAGGAAAGGAGCCTTCTCTGCCTCACTCATTCCCCGGTCCCTGAAGGGATAGTATGCCTGGTATGCAAATGGCCATCAAGTGATTGGATGTGCCCAGGGCTTCCAGCTCTGTTCCCTCCCAAAGCCTGTTCGTTTTAAGGCTGGTTAACCTATATTCTATGTGTGTGTGTGTGTGTGTGTGTGTGTGTGTGTGTGTGTGTGTGTGTGTGTGTGTGTGTGTAGGCTGCAGCAGGGTAGTGACATGACCCCAGAGCAATGTCAATGATCCCCCCTGGGAAAGAGAGAAGGGAACACAGATGGCAGTGCATACACGAGCCTCTACCATCTACCTCGCATTGCTCACGGCATAGGAACACGTATCCTGGGGCTACAGAATGACACAGATCTTAGAAGGAGCAGCTGGGAAGCAAAGACTTGGGCATCACGCAGACCTGGATATGAGTGTAGGTCTGTTACCCCATACTGTGGAGCTAAGGGGAGGTGGTGTGCAGAAGGCATTCACTAACACAGTGATTGACTTAACATGCCGTCCCCCAAGCTGGGGAAAGGTTAGCAGGAGAATCAAATGCCTAAGTAAGCTCACAAGAAGTTTCTGGAAGATTCCATGCTACGTAGGGCTGGAAGAGCAAGCACTCCTACCTGTTGCCCTCCATACTGGCTCCTCCACTCAGAAAGATCCAGTCTCTAGACAGCCTGCCATTCTCTGCCACTCCCCAACCCCCTGGCATTCCACCAAAGCTTTTCACCTAGGTCATTCAGTGCTATTGTGGAAAGACTGTGAGCTGTTCACGCCTGTCCATCAAGGTGAATGACAGTTCTACTTTACCACACCCTGGGACTCCAACGCCACACCATGGGATAGCCAGCGCCAACCAGAAGTTGATTGGCTCACACATGGCTTTTCTTTTTTTTTGCCTTGTTTTTCTTTGCTTTGTATAGAAACTTGTTCAATGCTCTCTTTGGGCCTTTTTGGCAATAGACTCTCTCACATCTAAACCTGAAATGAGTAATACCAACCACATTAAATAGAGTCATGTTGCCTAATAGAAAGGGGGATAAAAAGGGCTGGGAAGATAACTTAGTAAGTGCTTGCCACGTAAGCCGGAGAACCTGAGTCCAACCCACAGCATCCCCATAAAAAGCCAGGCATGGTGGTATGTGCTTGTAATACCAATAAGGGAGGAGACAGGAGGATGCCATGTGACTTTCTGGCCAGCCAGCCTATCCTAGCTGATGAGGCCCAGAAAATTAGGTGGACAGAGACTGAAGAATGACACTCAAGGTGGTCGGTCCTCTGGGGTGTGTGTGTGTGTGTGTGTGTGTGTGTGTGTGTGTGTGTGTGTGTGTGT
>CAJQZJ010018538.1:6509478-6526542 GCA_907164525.1 Lophiomys imhausi | reverse complement strand
TGTGTGTGTGTGTGTGTGTGTGTGTGTGTGTGTGTGTGTGTGTGTGTTTATGTGTATATGGGTATACATTCACTCAACACACTCACACTCATGCAACAAATAGGCAGGACAATGGGATGGAAATAGTGCACACACAGAGAAGGGGGTAGGGGGAGGGAGGGAGGGAGAGAGAGAGAGAGTTTGTTTCTGCTCAATCTCTTTTCCCTCAACTTTTATTTCTACATTAAGGTGTCTTTTTTTTTTTGGTTTTTTCGAGACAGGGTTTCTCTGTGTAGCCCTGGCTGTCCTGGACTCACTTTGTAGCCAGGCTGGCCTCGAACTCGCAAAGATCCGCCTGCCTCTGCCTCCCAAGTGCTGGGATTAAAGGCGTGCGCCACCACTGCCGGCTTAAGGTGTCTTAATCAAAGAGAATCCATGACATTCAGTACTTGAACTTTATATCTCTTTCAATCATTTCAGATTCTTAACAATGTTTGCTGTGTGAAGGTATCAATACAGGGGGTTACATGTTTTCTCACCAATTTTCTGAAAAAGCTTAGCTTACAGAAAGTTGTAGGGTACTTGGACAAAATTTATCTTCCCCCTCTTAGGAGAGTGAAGATTTCTCCAGTGCCCACCCCCCTACCCAGTATCTCTTCCTCCTTCATCCATGCTAATAAAGTCCCTCCATTTTTAACTAGGTTTATAGCCACTCAGAAAGAAGACAATAAAGGCTCCTCTACATTCCAGCCAAGTGACTAACTGTACCCAATCAGTAGCAGAATCTTTACACGGGGTTTCTGTAAGAAAGATTCATCATGTGTTCTTCTTTTGTTGTCCTGTTTATCCTTTTCCAACCTGGAATGTGTGTGTGTGATGGCTGGAAGTCAAGTGGCCTCCTGGTTCATGAGGTGGCCTTGGGAATGGAGCTGGTTCACAAGTGGCAGGTGCTATAAAGGACTTTGTGGCATTGAACCAGCACCACTGGCATTCTTCTCCATCTCTGCCCATTATCCCAGGCTCCCCTAGCCCCACCCCAAACACAAAGTCTAAGGACTTTCTCAAGGCTGCACACTCCCAAGAGCTGCCACTCCCAGTCCCAGAAAAGAAATTCCAAAGCAGTTGCTGGGTGTCATGGTCACCAACTGGTCAATCTAGCTCCTATTCTACCCTCAGAGTCTTCTCAGAGAAGGACATTAAGGAAGCTTAGCCAAAGAGGATCTATGACATCCCTATGTTATAGTCCTCCCAGCTCTCCATTTCCCAAAGAGCTCAGAGCCACCTTCTGCATAAGGGACTCACTTATACAGTGTACATTATAAATGTCCCAAACTGAGAGGAATGGCACCACCTTGCTAGACAAAACCTCATCAAATGAAGAGACTAAAAACTTCACCATGCGAGGGGCATGCACGTTGAGAACGGTCTTTTGAATAGAGCTATGCCAGCACACGCAAAGGGACACAACTGAAAGGGTGGTCCGTCAGAATCAGCTAGGTTGAGCTGCTGTAATGAATGGATCCCAAAGAACAAATGTTTGTGTCTCATCCTCATCCATCGTGAGAGTGATGTCTGTGATGCTGATTATCACAGCAAACAGGTCAGGGTCCTGCCTGCTGAGCCAAGGCTCTCCTGGACTATGACATGCTTTGAAAGAAGGAAGTGGGTTTCCAAGGGGGATAGGACCTGAGTGTTATGGGTGGACCCCTGCTGAGCTCTCTGAGTTAGCTGGTGTGTCTCTGTAGCAAGCAGCTGCCATGTTCTTCCCCGTCCCATCCATGGATAGAATGTATTCCTGAACCGAACCAAAACCAAGCTCTGTTCCCTTGCCTTGCTTCTGCTAGATAATGGGCCACAGCGATGAGAAACCAGCTACCACAGAAGGAGAAACTGGAAATGCCTGACAGACAAGACTAATGGCAACCACAACACATTTTATTAAACACTATGTGCCAGGTACTGGTGACACAGCCATGAACAATTGGATTAAAGTCCCTTCCCTCCTCCCTCCTACCACATCCATGCTTGTGGAGAGGGACATACAAACACAGAATTAGAGGTGAAAATAGAATTCTCAGTTAGTACAAGGAGGATAACTAAACCGGCAGATGTGAGAGATGTGGCAGCCAATGATTAGGGAAGGTTCCCCTGAGTAGATAAAATCTAAGTAAAGATCTGAATGAGTTAGGAGAGACAAGGGGGAACACTGCTCCGTGCCGTGGGAACAGAAAGAGCAAAGGTCTCAGGTGTGAATGTTCTTGGCTCTCTTCTATTTAGAGACAGGGCCCCTCTGTGGCTGAAGAACTAAGAGGGTGGGAAACTCTGCAGCAGAGAATCAAATGAGGAGGACAACAAAGAGCTTGCTTGCTGCCTTCGCAAAGCTTTTCGATACCTGAGACCATTTTGATGACTTGTTTGGTTGTTTCTTGACACTCATGAAAGCTAGGGCTTCTCCCTCCTCCACCTCCACCTCTAGTCTTTAGGCTAGTCGTCTGCACACATCAGCATGCAGTAGAGAAAGGAATGAATGAGAAAATAAGCTGGCTGTACGGCCTTCCTCCTCTGTTTGTTCCTCCTTACATGTTCATTGAGTGTCACACCACTCAGGAAGTGTCCAGGTCTAAAATCCAAGTCAAGTGCTTGATGGGATCTTTCTTGACTCTGGATCCTTGCAGGGACTGTCCACACCTGGCTTTTTTACCTGCTGTTAGGTAGTAGCTCAGCTGCTTTACCTGAACTACTACAAACTCCCTCTGCTGGTCTCCTAGGAGTGATACTCCCATCATGCATACTCCAGTGTGCCAGAGATTTCCCTAGGGCTGGGTTCTCCTTTTCCAAACATCGTCTTGTTCTTTAACCAACTCAGGACAAAGTCAAGTCAAGCCTCTGAACGGGTCTGCAAAACCCTCTGTGATCTGGCCCATTCTGACTCCTCACCTACGTCCTCTTCACAGCCACCCATGCTGACAATACAAGGTACAGAAAGTCAGACTTTCATCACTGTGACAAAAATGCCCTAAACAAACAACCTGTTAAGAAGAAAGGTTTCCGAGGTTTCAGCCCATGGCCTCTGCATCAGCTCCTGCCTCCAGGTTGTCCCTGCCTTGGTGTCACCTGGTGATGGACTACGACCTGTGACCCAAATAAACTCTTTCCTCCCCGGGTTGGTTTTGGTCAGTGCCTTTATCACAGTAGCCCAGGCAAACTAGGACAGAAGTAACGACTAAACATCGTGGAAGTAGGGCTTAAAGACAAGATAGGGATAACTGAACATCATCCAGTGCTTCCTCATCTCTATTAGTAGATACAAGATAGAGTGTTTCCACATACGAAGCTGAAAGCTGCTTCCTTACACTAGGGACACTTGCCTGTAGCCAGCACATTTCTGGCCCATCTCAGGCGATTGCCCTGCTCCCCAGTTTCAATGTGTACCTAGTATCATTCGTTCCACTGAAGGAAGGTTCCAGACAGAGGAGGAGATGGGCAGGCAATCTAGGGATCAGCTGGGGTTTCTAGGAGTGACTAAGATTGTAAGGCTGGGATCTGGCTGGACATGGGGTGGCAGCAGGTGGCATAGCCTCACTGCACAGGCCAAAGAGATCTGGGCTTGATATTTACATAGACTCGGGTTGAGAATCCACAAATTGGTGATTATGTTGGCCTGTTTCCTTACCTGTAAATGGAGGTTGCTTTCCTTTCCTTCTACCCATTGTAGATGCTTCAGTAAATTTCCAAGTGCCATGACTTGTGCAGGGCAGCTCTCTCTCTCTGCTTCTCTCTCTGTTTCTCTGTGTCTCTCTCTCTCTCTCTCTCTCTCTCTCTCTGTCACACACACACACACACACATACACACACACACACTCCCATGGTCTCTCCTTCTCTGGAAAAACCAGCCCAGGCTTCCTCCTTTACCCAGGACTGGACTTTCTGGAACCTTCTTCCAGTGGAACAAATGACACTAGGTACACATGGAGACTGCGAAGCTGGGCAGTGGCCAGAGATGGGCCAGAAATGTGCCGGCTACAGGCATGTGTCCCTAGTGTGAGGTAGCTGCTCTCAGCTGCACAAGTGGAAACATTCTACCTTGTCTCCTCTCATAGAGACGAGGAGGTACTGGATGATGTTCAGGCACTCCGATCTTGTTCTTAAGCCCCTCTTCCAAGATGGTTAGTAGTTACCCTCTGTCCTAGTTTGCCTGGGCTACTATGATAAAGGCACTGACTAAAACCAACCCGGGGAGGAAAGAGTTTATTTGGCTCGCATACTCACATGCACACATACATATACATGTACACTCACATACATGTACACTCACACACACACAAACACACACATACACTCAGAGAGCATCAACTGCTCACACAGGCTCTGCTGTGCCCCTGGCATGCCATGCTTAAGAACCCTGGATGGGAACAGGACACCCAGGCTTGCTGCTCTCATGAGGTGCAGAGTGCTGTGGATTCTGTTAGTGTCATCTGTAAAGACTCTGAGCAAGTGAAGGGTGAGAATATAGAGACACAGGTCTCCCTGGACCCAGAGTCTCAGTGAAGGCAGGAGAACCCCAGAAGCCACCCAGAGAGAGTTCTGAGCCCCTGGGGTTATGATGGTGCAGGAGGAAAAACTCTTACCAGAAACCTGTGCCTTTGAGAGGCCTTCCCTCAGTCTCTGATGGTGACCGTTGAGGTTAAGGAATGGAAGGATGGGAGAGGAGGGGCATTAGGTATCATAGGAGAGGAAGGTTCCAGGTCTTATTGCAGTACAAAGGAAACACAGGTGGCAACAGGTCTTCTGAATACCTCTGTGACTACAGCCCACTGTTTCTGCCCCCAGGGGCCCTAGTTTCTGGAATGCCTGATGATATCACCTTCTCTCTGCACTGTTTGGAAGATTAATTGTGGTATTTCCCATGTGAATGTTTTAAGCAGATGGCAGGCAGGTGAGACAATGTTTGCTCTGGGTCCTGGGATCTAATATCCTAACACAGGCACACTCACACACACATATCCACATACTCCCATACATATTCACACACTCATATACACACACTCACACACATACACACTCATACACACATATCCACATACTCCCATACATATTCACACACACTCATATACACACTCACACACACATATACATACACACACACTCCCATACATATTCACACACTCATATACACACACACATATACACACTCATATACACACACACAATACACACACACACACACACACACACACACTCCCAGGGTCTCTCCTTCTCTGGAAGAACAAATCTGTGCTTCCTCTCTCTCTCTGTCTCTCTCTGTCTTTCTCTCTCTCTGTCTCTCTGTCTCTCTGTCTCTCTCTCTTTCTCTCTAGCTTCTCCCTGCTTTCTGTAGTCTGACCCCATATTTTCTGTTGATTGGCGATGGCCTGTGGTGTTTACCAATCACTTTCCCCAGATGTCATCTTACTTCTCAACAGGTGTCTCAGTCAGCAGGGGTAGCAGCTGCCTTGCTTCTCAGTTTCCCCAGGCAGAAAGCTGGCTTGACCCAGGGATGCAGCAAGAACCCAGACAAGGATGCCAGGTGGTGCAGAGGACCACAGGGCATGGCCTGGGTGATATCTATCCCTGTGTGGTTATTGTAAGTGGCTGGAATCCCACTGGCTCTGTGACCTGAAGGAGGTGGCTTCACCTCTCTGGACGATGATGAATAAAAATGAAGCTGGCAGTGGTGACTTGGAGCCATAACCCCAGCACTAAGAAGGCTAAGGCAGGAAGATATCCAATGACCGGCTGATCTGAGCCACAAGAAAGTCTTGGGCCCACACAAGCAAAAAAACTGCTGAACTAGGGCCTGTCAAATGGCAAGTGCTGTGTAAAAGTGAGCCACCATGACTCTGATTTCACAGAGTATGACAGCCGGGTCGAAGTCAAAAGCCTAGGTTGGAGTCACAGCTCTGTCACGTAAGGACACACATTGTTGAACAAGTTGGCATGGGCCTCATTTCCCCATCTATAAAATGAAGATGCTAAAAGTCCCTTCCTCACGGATTTTTGGGAGGGTTAGATGAGCGGGCAGGTAAATTCAAAGTGCCAAGGGTAGAAGGTGGCACCTGGCAAGAGCCCAGTGACTCCTAAGCATTGCTATTTCTGTCCTCTAGCCATATGGCCCTCAGCCTTAAGAAGAGAATACAGGGCCTGGAGAGATGGCTCAGCGGTTAAGAGCACTGGCTGCTCTTCCAGAGGTCATGAGTTCAATTCCCAGCAACCACATGGTGGCTCACAACCATCCATAATGAAATCTGGTGCCCTCTTCTGGCCTGCAGATATACCTGCAGACAGAACAATGTATACATAATAAATAAATCTTAAAAAAAAAAAAAGAAGTGAATACAGGGGCTGGGGTGTGATTCATGTGGTAGAATGCTGGCCTAGACACACCAAGCCTTGGGTTCCATTTCCAGACCCCTGTAATCACCCCAGCACTTATGAGTCTAAGTAAGGTCAGGAGTTCAAAGTCACTATCTGCTATATAAGGAGCTCTAGGTTTGCCTATGTTACATGAAATGAAAGAGGGAGAGAGGCACACAGGCCATGATAAAGACTCAAGCTTCTCCCTTTCTGGTTCCAGGCAGAAGAGTCTTCCAGAAGTTTACAATGAGGTTGTGCAAAGAGACCTGGGAGGGAAGAAAGCCTTTTGAGAACACACCCTCTGAACAGACTCATCCATAAACCAACACAATCCAGCAAAACGTCAACACACATTACCATGCCCACCCAAATCCACACACACTCATCCGGAGACCCTACCGCCCCCACCCCATGCCATCCACTGAAGAGCCTTACCCCAGCCCCAGCCTGGCCCTAGGCAGAGCCCGATTTCTCCCTGTTCATCATACAAAGTGACTCTCCTCAAAACTAGCTGCAGGTTCCCAGGGCCACTCCCAGCCACAGTTCATGCCCAGTCCTGATGTCAGCTTAAGTCTTCTGGCACAATGAGCTCATCCCGGATCACATCATGCCAGGACAGAGGGACCCTCACCCCACCGGAGAAAAAAACTAGAGGTCTCAGTCCACTTGCTCAGTACAGATCTAAGAATTCAAAACAATCAGCTTTTTCACCAGGCTTCTGTCACACAACACCTATGTGTAAGGGCCAGCTCTCCACCTATTTCCCCACCTGAAAAATGGGGTGATGATAATAAGGACAATGTTGTGAACATTTCCCACCATGCCTGCAGCAGCTCACGACACTGAAAGACACACAGGAGTGATCCTTTTCTGTGTTATTATTTTGAGTAAACTGCTTTATACGAGCACTGCTTCCTATCAAAATGACTTCTCAACCTATGACTCAAATTCCTCAACATGCCCACCCTATTAAAGAAAGCAGAGCTGGGACCCTGAGGCTCACAAAGAGAAAATGACACATCCCAAGCTACCCACCTGTTGAGGACGGCAACAAGAGCAGAGCCCCAAACCCAAGGCACCTGTAGGATAAAAGAAGATTTCTAAATTCATTTCCTAGCAGTATGGAGGCACAGAAGGTTCTAGAAATGGTTCTCCCTGAATCTGGGGTTTCAGAAATTCCACCTGGAGAACAGCACGTCAAGTTAGCTAACATTACTCAGAATAAAACTATAAACCCAGTCTGGCCTGGCAGTGCTGGCCTGTAGACCAGCCCTTGGTCAGGAGGCGGGAGCGGGAAACTTGAAAATTCAAGGCAGGCCAAGGCTGAAAGTGAGGTCAAGACCAGCATAGGTAGATTAATGAGATGCTATTTAAAAATAAAGAAGTTAAAGGGTTTCTCTATGTGTTTACATGAACCCACTTACAAACATATGTATATATCACGCATACACGCACACTACAGATTAGGACCCCCCCATATGAGAAATAGCTTAGTAGGACAACACAGTTACATTTAGAAAGACCACCAAGAGAGGGTCATATTAGGTGACGAGGAAGGATAGAATGTAGGCAAACGGACACATTAGTCAGGGCAGAGGTTAGAAAGCAACTCTTTTTTTCTAGTTTTCAACCCTGCCACGGTTTTGTTTTGTTCTGTTCTGTGTGATGGATCTGTGAATGAAGGTATAATTGAAAGTGTAAAAGTGAGGTTCAGGGCACGGCTGTTCTGTGTGCAGAGGCTCACTGAGAAGGACAGCATTTGGGACCAGGAAGGTGTTTGAGCTTAAAGCAGCTGTGTGATGTTTCCATTATGAACCCATACCTCTAAATGATTTTCTAGGATGAGGATGGTTAGGGGGTGCAGCTCAGTGATGAAATGCTTTCCAGCGGGTATAAGGCTGTGTTCTGCCTCCAGTCAATCAGTCAATGAAATTAAAAAAAAAAAAGTTTTCTGATGACTTATGACTGTTTGCTCTCCTGCCAAATGCAACAGTAGTAGGGCCCTTAGGTGTGTGTGCACGGGCGTGGGGAGGGAGGGTTCCACCGGCTAATGTTTACGAAGCACTTAAGAGCAAACATTATGCAACTGATAAGTCGAAAGTTGAAAGCCTAAAAGCAAATGCCCTTCTGCGGAAGTACATGGCCTCACGCGTGCCTGATGACACATTCCTCAGGAGGCTCCTCTCCTGCCCACTTCACAGGTGGGAAAACAGGCAGCTCAGGCATGCCTGGGAGTAATATTACCGCTGATAGAAACTCTTCCCTTGACCAAACTTCAGCCAGACTCCTCTTTGGAGGGCCAAGTGTACATATTCTTCACCCAGTTTTAACAAGACCTTATTGGTTTAGCTACAACCCCAGGTTCCAAATAGGATCATCCTGCCACCTCCCCACCCTCATCCCCCCACCCACACTCCCATCCCATGCCTGATCAGTTGCTTACCCTCCACTAGTTTTAGAGTGAGGGCTGCCCACCTCAGTCTAACCTTACAGGAATCCAGTTATGTCAACTTATCAGGAATTCTGATTCTCCTCAGTCCTCAGTCTTTTCCCATCTGTTGACCCCCATTCTGCCTCCAGACTGTAAATCCCCAATGCCCCAGGCTGTGTTGGAGCTGAGCCCAATCTCCTTTCTCACCTATCCCAGTAGACTCTCTCCCTGTCAATGTCCCTCTTTACATAACTTAAAATGTCATTCTCGGAAGTCTGGAGACTGTTAGTTAAGACTTAGGCCAAACTGTAAGTGGGGATTCCATATACTTCTCAATTCAATGAGTTATTGTCTCTCTTCGGCGGGTCCCCAGAGTGGGAGGCAAGATAGAACATGCTCCGAGGATGGTATTTCCAGACTGTGACCTGAGCCCTCAGCCAGGCTGAGGGTTATTAATAGTCTGGCTTTAGTCCCCTGCGGGACATTAGTGCTTGGAGTGGACGCTGCTGGAGGCCGAGGGAGGGCGGAGCTGAGCAGAGTAGGGGGAGGAGAGAGTGCCTGAGAGGCATGGCTGGACGCCATGGCCCCTCCCTGCTCCCCACCCGCTCCCGGAGCCCAGTTGTTCTCTCAGCGGATTCTCAGGGGCTGGTTCATCACCTTCGAATACTCCTGTGACAGGAGGCGCTTGCAAAACCCGCCCCCAGCCCCCAGCAGCAAATAAATAGGACGCTCCTGGCCCAGAAGGCAGGAGAAGTTTCTAGGCGCGCGTTCCCAAGGTTTATTAAACTCCTGGCTCTGCTCAAGACCTCAGCGGGCTTTGGCTGGGAGCCTGGGCCGTCTGGGAGGCTTGCTGATAGCCTGGTGAGGTGGGACAGAGAGAGACTCTGGGATTCTGCTGGGCCCGCTTAGGGGGTCACTTTTGTGAGCCAGGACCCCAGCTCCATTCTGGGCTGCAGCGAATGGTTGGGCTTCTGGCTAACGGAAGATCAGCGTTTTCTGAAGTGGAAGACTAAAAACTCTGAAAGCCATCTCAAGCCACATCATCTTGCTGTGTGACCTTTGGGTAGGTGGCTCTGTCTCTCTGAGCCGCTGTTTCCCCTTTCAGCTCAACAGACACCATGGCTGATGGGCAATTGCCTTTCCCGTGCTCCTACCCAAGCCGCTTGCGCCGAGACCCCTTCCGGGACTCACCCCTCTCTTCCCGCCTGCTGGACGATGGCTTTGGCATGGACCCCTTCCCAGACGACTTGACAGCCCCTTGGCCTGAGTGGGCTTTGCCTCGGCTCTCCTCTGCGTGGCCCGGAACCCTAAGGTCTGGCATGGTGCCCCGAGGGCCTACAGCCGCAGCCAGGTTTGGGGTGCCTTCTGAAGGCAGGAGCCCCCCACCCTTCCCTGGGGAGCCCTGGAAAGTGTGTGTCAACGTGCATAGCTTCAAGCCAGAAGAGCTGATGGTAAAGACCAAGGATGGTTATGTGGAAGTGTCAGGTGAGTGAGGGGCAGGGAGGGTAGGGTCTCTGTGCGTGCGCGTGCATGTGCGTGCGTGCGCGTGCGTGCATGTGCAGATGTGCAGGCTCAGCCCAGAAAGAACTTCAGCAGAAGGGACCTGTGACAGACAACATGGCACAGGTGACCTCAGGGCTCAGGAATGCAACGCACAATGTTATCTTTAGAGGCAAGTGCTTTCTTCTCAATGGGTGACAGAGAGAGTCTGAATGTGACTGGGGTCCTCAGGGTACTGTTGTGCCCTACCTGAGAACTGGCAGAAGCCAGCCTGGATGTTTTGAAGTGGACGGTTTAATGTGGGGATAGACTGATGCACACAGGACTTCTGAAGACACAGAAAGAGGGGTTACCACACTCCAAAGCCACGAACTGGGGGTGGGGGACGGCTAGAGGGTCAGGCAGGGCTAATGCTGACTTGCTATACTATCACCAGACAGGGAAACTGAGGCTGGATAGTAATGTGAGCAGTACCACTCCTAACCTTGGTGAAGAGCTCTTTGCCGGGCACCATGCTGAGCCATGTCCCCCCCCCACCCCCTGGCATCAGGTAGCACCTGTGTTTAGGAGATGGCGGCATAAGGAAGTTAACATAATTTACTCAGGATAGCAAAGGGTTCCAACCCAGGCTGGCTTAGGAATTGAGAGCTGGAAGGGAATTTATTTACTTATTTATTCATTCGAGCCAAGTTTCTAAACTAAAATAAAGTCTCTTGATTAAAACAACAACAATAACAAAATAACCCTACCAGCAACAACAAAAAAAACACTTTAAAAAAATCAGTTTTCCTCTGGCCCTTCATCCAATGACTGTCTACCCCCACCTTGCAGCTGAGGAGGCCTTATCCCGGGTCACAATGAGTCAGCATAAGGACCAGAGCAGAATAGAGTTTAGGCCTGGCCACAGCACTAGGCCCAGGGCTTTCCTTACCCCATGGCACTCTGGGAGAAAGAATGTGCAGGGAGACAGGAAGACAGAGGAGACAGGAAGCTTGGCCCCTGGTAAGCCAGGCCTCAGCAAAGCTTTCTTCTACCTCCCTCCCAATTAACAGGCCATTAAAAGGAGCTTGTTCCTGGCAGAGACCTGACAGCCAGAAAATCAATAACAGCCCTGCCGCCAGCATTAGCTGGGCAGGGACAAGCCCAGGCGGTGTTCGGAGGTGGGGGTAGGGGGGGGTTAAAGTCACTTGGAGTAGAATTGTAAACATCAAAGGCTGTGGGTGTGGTGGGGCACGTGCTGACTTGGGTATGGGCTCTCTACATTCTGGGCATCAAGGTCCCCATGGGTCCTCAGGAAGGATGGTCCTCCTACATATCTATAGCTATATGGCGGATGTAGGGGTGGTGCCTGGAATATTAACAGTTTGTTCTTGTAAACAACAGCACAGTGGTGGCCATGATGTGGGTCCCTAGGGAGGCCCCAGTAATGATAATCACTCTTTGAGACTCGGGTTCAAATTCCAGCCCTACTGTGTGGTAGCAACATGGTTGCAAACTAGGAAGTCTTTTCACCACTCTGAGCTTCAGTTTCCCCATCGTCTGTGCAGTGGGAATTGTGATCATTCCTGTCACACAAGATGAATGGGAAGATTTAGTAGACCCAGAGAAGTCCAGAGTGTCTGTAAAATGGAGTTGACAGCGCATCCTGCAGCCTGAGCTCATCATCACCCCACCCTTGTCCTGTTTTAATTATGGTTGTTTAATCCAGAGGCTTCCAGATCCACCCACATCCCGTAGTCTTTTCTTCACCCTCATTTGAAGGTACTCCTCAACAGGTGGAGTTTGGCAGCCTCAGGCTGGAATCTCAGCCAAAGACCTTAGTGATCTAGAGGCTTGAGCCTCGATGTCTCCGTCTGTGAAAAGGGAACACTAGAAACTAAGACGAAAGATAAACCCCGTACATGTACAGCTAGCTAACCTGTGTCCCTAGCTGTACAGACTCCAAACCCACTGAGAGTGTGCGCCAAAGCTTTCTTCCATGAAAGGGGTTTAAGAACTAAGATCTGGGACTTCTAAAAGGGAAGCCAGGGAACAGAGCCAGTGTCCCAGCTACACCATGAGTAAGAACCAATCCTTCCACAAGCAGTTCAGGCCAGACTTTTGCTCAATGTCCATCTAGGCTGGCTTACTGGTTACTCATAATGGTTTTTTAAGGAGTGTGGGTAGGTCTGTAACACTACCCCTGCCCATTTTACAGGTAGTGCAACTGAGTCCTAGGGAGGCTAACTACCCAGTGTGACCAACCACCTGCCTCCTCTCCTGCAGTATCTAGTATTTAAAGCCAGGACTGCCTGGAGATTCACTAGCTGACTGTAGTTCTGACCCTGAGCTTGCTTAGACGCCCCATCCCCAATCTTCCAGCCGGCCTCTGATTCAATGCTGGTCTCACAAAGAAAGGGGCTAGGGCAGGTTTGCCTCGTCATCTGCTTCCGGTTGTCTGGAGGAGTGGAGGAAAGGCTATTTTGAGTTTTTGATGATGCCAGATGAGCCAAAATCATGACTAACCCTCCTCCTGGTTGAAGGACTTCTCGGAACCTTCCCTTTTCCCTGCTCCAGGGAAGCTGGAAAATGTGCGGTCATGATTTTTATTACTTGTCACCTTCTCCTACCCCTAACCTGCAGCCACCAGCCAAGAATGATCCCTTCAAGGGCAAATGGGCAGAGGAGAGCCTGGAAGGAAAGGCTTTTGTCTTGGTCCCAGGGCCTCTGCTGTGCCTGGAAACAGCACCTTTCTATGATGGTTCCAAGCACATCCCTCCTCATCACAGACGCTGGTGTTTAACCCCTGCAGCCACAGCTCTCTAGAACATGTGGGAAATACCGCAGCAGTACTGCCCTGGATGCCAGAGAAGATCTTTCTGTATTGCCAGTCATCATAAAACATTTTGACGGCATAAAATGTAAATTAGAGAGCAAGCTAATAAGTGAAGACTGGCTGGTATAATATCAGACGCTCAATAAGCAATGCAAATGATATGCAAATGAAGCACCAGGATGACCCACCTATTTTAACTCCATTGTCCCCCACCACAGGCCCACAAGACTCATCTTGGAGTTTTTCCTGCTCAGAGACCCTGTCTCCCTGCCCCTAGCCTGCACCCCATTTTCAGAGCAGAATCCATAGACCTCTGAGGAGCCCCATGTCCCTAAACATGAGTGTGAACTACAAGACTCACCTGTGCAGCTCTCCGAAAGGTTGTGTGACTCACTCCAAGGAGTTTTCACAGCATTTTAAGAGAAGAGTAAATGGAAGCCCAGAGAAAGGTAGAACCATGCCAGGGCGCGTCGGAGCAGGGCTTGACATCCCACTCTGCCACCCTTTGCTTCTGAATCTTTGCCCCACAACGTCAGGGTTGTTTGTCCTCAGGCACACCACTTGATCATGCATGTTCAGGGTCGTGTGGCCACAGATTTACCGAACCTCTCTGTATCTCAGCTTCTCTAGCCACATAGTGGTGGTAATAAAGTCCCTACTTGAAGGAAGTTGGCATAAGTAAGTTGCTAAGAACAGAGGCTGACACCGAGTCCCGACTACACAGGTGCCCCTTGGCTTACTATGGGTCAAGGGCCCCATAGATCCCGTCATAAATTCAAAGTGTCCCAAGTTGAAAATGGAGTCAATGCGCCTTACTTACTAAACACCATGGCGGAGCCCTGCCTCTCTGGAACTGGCCTATAGTTAGGCAAAGTTATCTCACACCACGCTAACCTTATTATGAAGCACTGACTGTCTCATGCCATTTATTGAACAGATGCAGAAACAGCAGCACGGTAGACAGAGTGGAGGAGAGTAAGTTGGTGATGTATGTTGAACTGACTGCTAGGCCTTCATCATCACTGCCTCCAGCAGTTACCAAGCCAGCAGAAGGAGGACAGGGTGCAGAAGAGCTGAGTCAGAGGCCCTGGCCTGTCCACAGTGAAAGCAGGCTCCTCAGAGGCTCAGGCCTGGGGCAGGGTGGGGAGGACCAGAGAACAGACCATGCTGTTGTGGCCACAGGCCCATACTGGTGCAGGGCAGGTGATTGTCACAGAGTTGAACACAATGACCTCTGAGTTGACAGCACATCCACAGAACAGAGAGTTCAGGTCTCCAGACACTGCAGCTTGAAAGTGGATTCCGGTCAGTATACCTTTCCTCCCTGTAGTGGGAGAACAAATAGTATGGTTTTCCTATGGACCATGTAGCAGTTTAGGTCAGGCCTTAGAAGGTCGAAAGCTTGACTCAAGTCCCGGAAGTCACTGGGCTTGGCGTGAAGATGTAGCTGCAGGAAATTTCAGTACAGAGAGGAGGCTTACATGGTTGGAAGACTCATCAGTGCTGAAAAGCAAGAGGCAGGCTAAGTGAGCCATTATGGAGTTCCAAAGTGGAATATGATGCAGCCATTAAAAATCTGGAGGTCCCAAGTTCCAGTCCTCAGAACCCACCTAAAAGCTGGGCACAACATTCTGAGCATTGAGGAGGCAGAGGTGGGAGAATTCTGGGTACTTTCTTGCCAGCCAGCGTAAACCAATCGGTGAGCTCCAGGTTCTGTAACAGACCCTGCGTCAAAATCTAAGGTGAAGGCCCCCCACAGGTGGCTCAGCAGGCTAGAAGGCACTTGCTCCTGAGCCTGACCATCTGTATTCACTCCAGGGGACCCACAAGGTAGGGATGAACTGACTCAGGCAAGCTGTCCCCTGATCTCCATGGCATGTGACCCATACCAATCACACAAAATAAATACATTAATAAATTAAAGATGCAATAAAATAATAAGGTAGATAAACAAATGAGATAGACATGCAACATTACCCACATACACACATGGCCCACATGCACTTGTACGTGCACACACACACACACACACACACACACACACATACACACACACGCACATACAGTCATTCTGTTTAAAGAGTATTTGGGGGAAATGGAAAAGTAATCATAATGTCTTAGTCGGATGAGAACAGATTTCCAGCCAGTGCATGGAACGATACCTTTGGTACGATATGTGATGTACAACTGCATTCTAGAAAATCCATACGTTTCTAAGAAGCATTCTCTGTGTCTGGAGATGTAAACACTTCATTCATGATGGCCTGGGGGTGGCGGGTGGGGGGAATAGGACTATGGGTGATTGTACTTTTTGTAAATTTATTTCCTACCCTTTCTAACATACATATGCATTATCCTGTAATCAGAAAATGTTATTAAAGGAATGATTAATGGTACACAGTATTACTAATGCAATCACCTGTAAATGATGAGTTTAAGACAATTTGGACTTCCACACAATGCTGTAATCCCCTTGCGTATTTATAGTCTGTTTTCTGAAGCTCCTCAAAAAAGACTGTCTGTGTGTGAATGTGGGCTCTAGCATGTGGCTTCAAAAAAAACTGGGGGTTGCAAAGGCCAGGTGCAGAAGGATGACTGAGCCATGCACTAATCCTGTTTTTTTAAAAAAGAGAAATTGAAGACAGGTGTCCCAGTTTAACATTTACTTTAAAAGAAGAGTGAGGAGGATTGAGAAGATCATAATTTGTAGTGGGAGTTGCAATGTAAAAGCCAGTGTGGTCCCCAGCCTTCTCGTAATTTCATCTTTCCCTCCGTAACTGCCAAAAAGAGCCCCTGGGATGTGGGGCCTGTGGAATCCACCTCTCTGGTTCTGTGGCTCCCTCTCCCTTAGGAGAGGCTGGGCACGTCCAGCAGGTTGAACCACTATTTCCAAGCTGTCCTTTGAAGGTGGTGCCGAAGGATCACTGCAAATCTGAGGACAAAGGGGCAGGAGGTCCCAGCATTTGGCTCTGACCAGTAAGAATTGATCGAAGCCCAGAGCAGCCATACACCTTCTTGGTGACCTCGAACCCACTCTGGGACCTCAGTTTATGTCAGTAACAACGGGAGAAAGAAGTTGATTGGCAGAGCCAGGGAAGGGTGCCAGGTGGCCAAGAAGCCCCAGATGTGGCTCCCTTTCTTCCTTCCGCCTCATTGATCAATCTGTGTTGCTAGCTACTGGGATCTTCTAACCAGCTAGTGGGTAGGGGCTGAATGGGAAGCTGGAAGCTAGGGAACAGGTGTCCCAGTTTAACATTTAGTTGTCAACAAACTGTCATCAAAGTCTTTCCTGCCTCTCACATTAACTCATCTTCAACTAGCCTGGGAGGTGGACAAGTCTATATGCCAAGCGAAATCTTGAGACTCAAAGTCTAAACTCACAAAATCTCTAAGTTACATAAGAAGACAGAAACAGACCAGACCCTGAATGATGCTTAAGGGACGCAGATTCTAACATGTGATGATGCTCTTGTCTTCCAGGCAAGCATGAAGAGAAGCAGCAGGAAGGTGGTATTGTCTCTAAGAACTTCACTAAGAAAATACAGTAAGTAGCCTTACAGGGTGGACTGTGGGCAAGAGTTGAGGGTAGAACTCAGCTTTTGTGGGAGATACACCTGGGCAAGGAATTGAATTTTCATACCTAAAGGGAAGAAGCTGTCATAGGAAACCTGCAATAGGGGACCCTAAGTAAAGAGTCAGATTGTCATTTCATCCATTCAGTGCCCTGTGAGGAGGGCATTGACCCGATCAGGGCACGAAGAGGCAAAATGGTTCATCCATCTTACACTGAGAACTGTAATGCTCGTCCACCCAGGAGGCATAGACTGGATAGGGTATTGCCATCAAAGTAAGACCCAAGTACCTCTGGCCTCCTAGTTGCTCTAATAGGATCATGTGTGTGTGTGTGTGTGTGTGTGTGTGTCTGTGTGTTTGTGTGTGTGTGTGT